>JAJHZJ010000245.1:3906248-4279823 GCA_023548195.1 Bettongia penicillata ogilbyi | reverse complement strand
TTTGGAGGAGCAAGCTAGAGAGTTTCAGGTGGTAGAAGAAAAAGCTGTTTGTTTAGCTCAGGAAAATAAGCAAAACAGGAACAAGAGGAAGGTACATGAAGCCTTTGGACAGGCTGGGTTATGTGCCTGTGGACCTGCCAGGAGGATGCACGGGTGCATGAAACAGTTACATGAGAAGGCTGGAAGTTCATCCATCACTAAGAAGAAAGCAGAAGAATCAGAAGAGCCATACAGTGTTTGGGGAGGTAATTGAGGATTTTACTCAGCAGGAGGTCACAGATATTTTGAATGGGTTCATCCAAAGGATGGGAGAATTGTTGGTACCTTGAAGGTGAAAATCAGTGAAAAAGATAAATTTCCTCAAGAGAGAAGTCAGAATAGCCAGTGGATTCAAAGTCAGAATAGAATGACAAGAAAAGAATTATTTGCTGCTCTGCTGAGAGCTGGGGTAGATTTTGGAAGAATAGATGGCATTCCAACTAATGAATTATATAAAACATACTTGAGAAAAGGGGCTTAATATTAGACTGAGCAGAGAAATAAGAACTACCCCTACAGATCCTCCTGAAACATTGCAACCAAGTCCATCACATCTGCAGGGATAACAGGAGATTGGCCAGGGCCTAGCTCA
The DNA here is from genome assembly GCA_023548195.1 of Bettongia penicillata ogilbyi. Classification (NCBI taxonomy): domain Eukaryota; kingdom Metazoa; phylum Chordata; class Mammalia; order Diprotodontia; family Potoroidae; genus Bettongia; species Bettongia penicillata. The sequence continues at coordinate 4,279,192 of JAJHZJ010000245.1, read as the reverse complement.
GATTAAAGAAGTATACCTCTAACTAGAGTAATGACCCCAAAACTGCAAATTAGAAAACAGTAAACAGCAGTGCATGAAGTTATGATAGTGGGTTCATGGACTCTGGAAGCATGACTGACCCTATATCTACCCTGCTTCTGGTTATTGTCTCGTTTCTTTTTCGTCTGTGCACTTTGTCAGATTTGTTTTCTGCAGACTTAATATCCTTTACCTGTAGATGTCTGATGGCTTAAGCTGGATGTCACCCCTATCAGTTGTGCCATGTCACCCCTGGATCTGGCATCAACCAAGCTCCAGATGCTGGCTGAGGAACTGACCCCTCAAATGGGACTTCTTTGGGCAGGGACAGTTCTATAACCATTTTCAGCAGGAAGTGTCTATGGAAGAAGAGACCTCCACCCCTTACCCTAAGGGATTTTGGGCCCCATTTGTTTGATGGGGAAGTGATGAGGAGCTTGTGCTCGAGCCCCACCCTAAGATATTTTTTATAAGCTTATTTTCTGTTATCCCTACTAAAGTTCTCTTGATACCATTTGCCTCACCAACCCATGTAATGAATACAAAAGATCTTGGGACTGAATGTAATGGCAATTTAAATGGGAAGACCTTTCCCATACATTAATAGGCCCATCTGACCTGCCTGGGTCACATGGAAGTCTGAGTCACATGGAGCCTGTGGTGGGAGGAGTTTACTGAACAGGTGGCTCTAGAAGGGGTGGAGCAGGAAGTGAGTCAGAGGAATCATCTGGTAAAGAGAGAGCAGGGAGCAACACTGCAAGTAGGAGAGAGCTTGTGTTTGTGATTTTGATTAAGGGTGCCTATTTGTGATTTTGTTTAAGGGAGCTGGTTTGGGGGAAGCCTAAAAGATGGTTACTGTGTACAAATTTCTTCGTTGCTATGATGAATTTGGTTTTATGGTATAGTGATTCAGCTCTCTGGTGTTTGAATAAATGTTTTGGTTCTGTCTTCCATGTGTAGTCTGTTATATTTTGCGATTCAGAACTGTGCCGGCATGTTCATAGTCTCTGTCAGCACTGTGAATATTGCATTGGCACCATAACTGGTAGGGAATCATAGGGAGAAAGCACCAAAATACCCCATTAATATTCAGGGTTAGCCCTAGGATTATGAGGGAATCACCCTCTAGAGACTCAACCTATTAATGTTAATGTGAATGAAAGCTGGGAAATCTACAGTCCTACATCTTAAACTGATTATTAAACATTTGAAACTGGATGTCCGGCAGGCATCTTAAATTCAACATAATTATAACAAATTTCATTATCTTTTCCCCAACATTGCCGTTTTCCTAGCTTCCCTGTTTCTGTTGATGATACTACCATCTTTCCATTTACCTAGGTTTTCAAACTTGCAATCATCCATGACTCTTTCCTCTCTCTCATTCCCCTCCCCAATATCCATTTTGTTTCCAAATATTGTCAATTCTATAGCCACAAGATCTTCAAGACACTACCTCAGATCAATATCACCTCTCATCAAGATTATGCACTTAGTAGCCTCAGAATTGGGCCCCTAATTTAATCTTCTCTACAATCTCTCCTCCATGCATATCCCAAATTGATATGACTAGAACACAGTCTTGACCATGTCCCTCCTCTAGTCAAGAAACTTCACTGGGTCCATACTGCCTTTAAGATAAAATACCAATTCATCTGTTTGACATTTAAGACTGATCATAATCTGGCTTGAGTTTAAGTTCTAGGCTTACTAAATATTACTCTTCCTCATACACTAAGTTCTAACCAGACAAACTTTACTAATTCCTCACATATGACATTTCATTTCTTTTCTCTTTGTCTTTTTACAAGGTGTCTCCTGTATCTGAAATACACATATTCCTTATCTCTGCCTCTTAAAACTATAACTTCTTTAAAGGCTTTCAGCTCAAGTATCACCTATTATCTAAGATAATCCCTGATTCCCTGCAGCTACCACTGCCTTATTACTTCTTCCCACCTCCTGGCATAGAGGATAGAAAGCCAGACTAAAAAATCTAAAAAGACATAGTTTCAAGTCCTATTCCTGACATATATTTATGTGACTAAGGGCAAGTCACTTAAACTCTGTTCCAGGTAACTCTCTATGACTATAAATTGCAGAGAAGGTGCCAAGCTGCATTGGTAAGGATGGTTTCATCACACTAGAGTTCCCTATACCAGGTCCAGTCCCTATCCCTTTATCTGACTTAGACATTTACTAGCTGTGTAATCCTAGTCAAGTCACTTAAGCTCTTTGGGTCTCAGTTACCTCATTTGTAAAATGAAGGGATTAATTTACATGACCTCTTGTGATTTTTTTAAGCTCTAAATCTGTAATTCTATGATTTGTGTTATTGTGTTTCCCCACTAGAATGTGTAAGTCATTCTGACTGAGGTTGGACTGGCTACACTATGAAAGGGGTCCTAAATTTCTAAAGATCTCTGTTAACTGTATTTCTTCCCAATCCAAGAAGAGAGGGCGCTCTCTTGAGAACACAACTGGAGGGCAGAGATTTTTCTGCTATAATAAGATGTCTTTGGAGAAGGACTTTGGAGGAGAGAGCAAGAATCAGTAGCATGGAGGCAATAGGAGAAAGGAAAAAGAAAATTATGGCTGAGATAAGAAAGAGAAGTAAGAGATCAAGGAGGGCTTTTGGTCCAATGGGCACCATGTTCACAGCATGAAGACTTGTGCTGAAGCCACTAGTTGTACTCATCTCTTCAGCAACTGACTCGTGTTCTAAGACCTTTTTTTCCCAATTTTCCCTCTTTCCCAGGGCCTTCCCACTAACAGATGCTGTAACATATTCCTTCTTTTCCTCCTCCTCCTCCTTCTTCTTCTCCCTCAGAGAAACAACTTTCTTTATTGTTACTGGCAGAGACAGCCTAAAGGGCTGGGAAGGTACAGCTACTCCAACCCAACAGGGGCAAAATAACTGAGCAAAATCCATAACTAAAGTCTTTCGCACCCCACCCACCCCTAGGGGACAGCCAACAACACTCAGCTCCTAAAGTAAGAGAAATAGAACGAACCCAAGAAAGAAGGGGCAGGTTGAGAGAAGCGACTTTACATAAGTCCCAAATTCTTAGGGATAGAACAGTGGCCTGTGGTACTGCTTACACTTGTTGAGCCAGACTTGGCAGAATGAAAAATCTCGAGGAGGAGAGAGGCCAGTAGCAAAAAAGCTGTAGTAGCTCATTTGTTTATAAAGTCGATAGATTTTCTGAGGACCAGTAAATTCACTTTTCGTAAAAGGTATATATTCAAATTAGTACAGCAGAATGGACACCGAAGAAAACTCCAAGATGTATCAGTATGATCAAGTGTACCCACCCACCCCCACCAGGCACTAAAACAATAGCACGAGTGTCCATCTTGGGTTACCTCATAAGAGAGGAAGCCATAGTGAACTGGGCGGGGTGGGGTAGGGAGGACAATGCAGGAGCTAGGGCAGAGCACATGTCTCAGTGAATCAAATCCTGGCTTCAGGTGCCTCTCTGCTCACTTTTCTACCCAAACATTATTGGTTACCTGAATCTTGCCTAGTTAGAGATAAATATAAACGAGCCAGAAAGCTCGTCCTGTCTGAGTAACTAATCACAGTTACTCAGAGCCATGATTATGCTTCTTACTTTTCGTTTAATGTAAACTCCTTAAGTCGGCAGAGAAGCAAGTAAGAGGGGTCATCATATTGCTTGTAGCTAAAAAATTAGTGAATTGTAACCAGATGTGACTGATTAATCTCCAGAGATAAATGGGTAGGGAGGAAGTGACTATAGGCAGGCCAGCTGCATCTTTTAAGGGACGTCACAAAGCAAGCACCCAGAAGGCAGGGACTATTTTTTTGTCTTTCTGTCTTCAGTGCTTAGAACAGTGCCTAGTACATAACTGCTTAATAAAAATTTTTCTTACTGAATGTATGATGCTACTATAAATTGATGGTACATTGTCTCATTTGGAGGCCCTCCGTTCTGCTCAAAGAGTCCCTCAACTTTACTTTTATGTATTTTCTAACTATTCACCAAGCAACTGCTACAAATATTTTCCTCTACAAAACTCTTTCAACTCTACTCCCACAGGTCATTTAGCCTCTCACTTCATCTAATAGAATTGAGGCTAATTGACATGATCTTTGCCAGTTTCCTTACTTCAGTCCACCATAGCTCTCAGCCTCCTTATCTCTCATCTTCCTTTTCTTGCTTAGATTAATCCCCTTCCCAAAGTCCAATCCTCCTTAGGTGCTTCAGCATTTATCTCTTTCCCTCATGGAGTTTCAGCCTCTTCCTCTCTCATTCCTTTCCATTTAGCTGAAACACTCTGAGATTTTCTCAACCCTAAATATAAATGAGTAAAAACCCTCCTTTGACCTCTCCACCCCATCCCTCTCTCCTCTCCCCCTTTACTGCCAACTTTCTTGATAAAAAAATCATCTTATTTTGTCCTCTTCCTCATCTTCTATTTTCTCCTCACTTCTTTGAAATTGGGCTTCTGCACCTATCCCTACTCAACTGAAACTATTCTATCAAGCATTACCAAAAATCTAATTGTCAAATCTTACTTTTCTGTTCTCTTTGTCCTTGAATTTTCTATAACATTTAACACTAGAACATTCTCACTGGTCTACTCTGTTGTCACACTTAACACAGTGCCTGGCACATAGGAAATGCCTAATAAATCTTGGTTAACTTGTTGGTTTGATCTCCTCCTACTATATTCTCTCTACTTCCTTGACTTCAGATCTACTAAACTCTCCTGATTCACTCTTCTTAACTCTTTAGCCATTCAGAATTTGTTTCTTTGGTTGACTTTAAATCTTCTTCGGGCACCCTATGTCATTCTCCTCTCACTTCTAGTTCCTTCTTTTTTCCTAGCTCCTGACTCTCTTTTCCAAGTCACCAAAAACCACAATGGTGAGACTACAAAAGGAACCTACACTAAAGAAAGGAGATGCTTTCACTAGCCTACAGAATAGTTGTCCTGGAGCACAGGCCTTTTGAATATTTTAGTGGTGAAATCTTATAATTCTTATGATAAGTAATCATAGATAGGAAGTTATTAGCACTAAATGTTAGGCAGTGGGGATTTAAAGCTGAACAAAAAATGTTGATCTTCCCTTCAAGACACTTATGTGGCTGCTTCCCAGCTTCTACTGACCCTAGATGACTCCTTCATTCCAAACATAACCCATCCTTGATTTTCAAGCCAACATTTCTTGTTTCTTCAGGGAATTTAGACAAAGATTCAGAAACCATAAATCAAGCATACAATCATCCTTCTTTTCACCATGGCCAGTTGCCCTGAGGAAAGTGGGAATGTTCTTTGAATCATGGCTGCTACTACAATCTATTGGATCGCTGAGGTCTCATCCTTTTTTTTAGAAAGATGAAAAGGAGATTTGTTACTCTAGGATCACATTCTTGTTGTGCCATTTGTTTCATACCATGAATGGCACAGTATCAAAAGTCAAAAGTGATGGTAATCACTGTCTGAGCTGACCTTCCTGAATCATTAGATCACAGGTTTAGAGCAGAAAGGCTAAAGAGAGGAATATCTTTAGACTGACATTGCTTGCTGCTAGTGTTCACTCTTTCAGTTGTGTCCAACTCTATGTGATTCCATGGACATTGTCCATGGAGTTTTCTTGGCAAAGATACTGGAGTGGTTTGCCATTTCCTTCTCCATTGTATCCCTATTTCATGGATGAGGAACTGAAGGAAATAGGGGTTTAGTGACTTGCCCAGGACCACACAATTCCTAAGTATCTGAGGCTGAATTTGAACTTAAATCTTCCTAACTCCAGGCCTGATGTTCTATCCACTTTTCCACCTAGCTGGTCCAGATGTTGCTTAGACTTTCAGGAATTCAACTGAGCCTATAGTCACTATGATAAGGTGATTTCTGTAGTAACTTGAGAAGGTTGGTTTGCACTCCTGGCTACTTCTACTACCGATCAATTGGCAAGATAACTGAGGCCCTAAGCAGGAAATATTTTTCTCTGAGGATAAGAAATGATGGCAAACTCCCTGAATTGCAGACACTACAGACAGCGACCTTACAAAGTCATATAAACTTACCCCACAGGGACAATCCCAAGATCACTATGAGTGTAAGAGTTCTCCAAATTCCACAATTTTGTGTCATTACAATATGAAGATAATGAACCTTGATTGTATTGACTCAGCTTACTTAGAACTATGTGTATATTTTATTAAAATTTTTATTTATACTGCATATAGTTTTATGCATATTTATTGTCTTCCCCATTAGAATGTAAGTTCCCTGAGAGTAGGGATTGTTCCATTTTTTAAACTTATATCCGCAAGGCCTGCCACAGTGCCTGGCACAGACTTGGCACTTTACAAATACCTGTTCATTGTCTCAGTTTTGAGAGTGTCAGCTGAGGTTCTGATGTTATCTTAAATAGGTCTGCCTTCATTCTCTGGGACCAGGAAGCAAAGGAAACAAGTGAGCCTCAAGAACTTCCTGATCAGCATTCATGTCCATGCTCTATTGTGCCAATCAATGTAAGGTCAAGGTTAATCCTGCTTCATTCAACTGAGCTTGTGACATGTAAGAGCCATGTAATCTGCTATTGAATTCCTTGTAGATGTATGGTTGCCTCCTGTAAACGACTCTTTTTTAGCAGCAATCACTTCTATTATCATAGTGAGTATAACATGCAGCATGGCCTTCCCTCTGTGTCTGCATATGTGCCAGAAAGCATTTCCTTCCACGTCAACTTAGTGAAAACTTAGTGAAAACTTCATCTACTTAAATTGATTCCATATCAATTAAGTATGTTTCCCAGTTGCATACTCTCTGTTTTCTTAAGTATTACCATTCCTTTTCAGTTGCTCTGACAAGGCTGCTAATGATCATGGAACTAATAAGGGGAAGGGATCAAAAGTTCATGAAGTGATTACTATGTGCCAAGCACTGGGTTAAGTACTTTACCAATATTATCTTAGTTGAAACAACGAACCCATGTTCAGTTCAGTCATTTTTCAGTTCTGTCCCACTCTTCGTGACCTCATTTGAGGTTTTCTTGGCAAAGATACTGGAGTGGTTGTCATTTCCTTCTCCACCTTATTTTACAGATGAGGAAACTGAGGTAAACAGGGTGAAGAGACTTGCCCAGGATTACATAGCCACTAATTATCTGAGGAGAGATTTGAAATTAGGGACATGAGTCTTCCTAATTCCAATTCCAGCACTCTATCCATATGCCACCTTACTGCCCACTACAACTCTGTGAGGTGGGTGTTATTATATCCATTTGCAAATGAGAAAACTAAGGCAGATAAAGTGGCTTGCCCAAGGTCACACAGTAGTAAGTGATCCAGTATTTGAACTCATGTCTTTCTAACTATATGCATAAGCACTTCAACCACTTTGCTATCTGCTTATCTTTAAAAAAGGCAAAGTAATAGTAAGAAATGAGCCCCTACAATTCAAAATGACAAATATTGGTGAGTGGCTTTAGAATCGATTATACATTATGTATCACTAATTTGCATTGTTTTAGCTGTGACTATTGATTAGTGACCATTATTGTGATGATAATGATTGCTGAGAAACTACAAAGTTTGTACACATATACAAAGAAAGAGTAATGTTTATCTTAAAGGTTTATTATGGAGCAAGCCATAACCTAAATTAAGCAAACCCAGGCACTTTGGAGAGATTGTGGATAATGGAAATAAATAAAACCACAGGGGATTAAGATGCTAAGTATTGCAAGAAAATGTCTGTCTGAGAACAAAACTGCTTAACATAGGAAAGTGGGTAATGAACATCAGGTGAGAAATATTGGGGCTTGGAGAAGGGAGGGGCTATATTTTGTTCAGGAATGAGATGAACAGAAGGCTGACTGCCAAACTGCAGATTCAAAATGACACTGAGAACAGTATTTATGATATATAAAGAATAGTGGAAGAAGTATCCAATAATTCTCATAAGAAAAAAATACCAAGTAAACAGGGGCAGGAATAATATTCAGCTTCCTCAACTGCCTATATATCTATATAGAGAGTAGTATAAGCAGTGCTCCAAAACCAATTGGTATGGAAATTTCCTCTTCTTGGTGGAGATCAATACCTCATGGCTACATCTAGGGCAAGGTTGATGTTAGAAGAACAGAGACCTGTTTTTGGGTCTTTTTACTCTCAAGTCTCTTTCAGCTCTTCTGGCTTTTAAATTGAAGAAAAGGATGGGCAATGCCAACCTCTCTTCAGGTCAAAGAAGGGAGGAAAGAAGAACTTTGGGAAGAAGCTGAGATGTAGAACTTTGATCTATTCATATCTTTAGCATTAGGGAGAAAGAGGAATTCCCCTTTGGGTGAGATCTGAGACTCTCTCTTGAACTGAGTTAGCTCCCTCTCATTCAGAAAGTCCATTCAATTTTTATTGTATGGTATATATTCTCATATGTATATTTTCTCTGATTTTTGTTATCCTATGAATTTGAATAAGTAAATGATTGCTAGTTGCTACTGTGGAACTGACATTTGGTAGGAACAGAGTTAAACCTAGGATATAAAACTTGGAGTCCTCTTTTTTTCTCATTAGGAAATAGCAATCAAGCCAATTTAAATAAATTATATGAATATTTACAAAAATATAAATGTCCATATTAATAGAAGAGGAATTGAATAATTAAATAACTCTATCTTAGAAGAAATTGAACAAACCTTAACTAAGCTCCCCAAGAAAAAACCCTCAGGGGATTCATAAGATGGATTCATAAGTGAATTCTATTAAACATTTAAAGAACAATTAATTCTAATAATGTATAAGCTATTTGGTTAAAATAGGAAAATAAGGAGTCCTACTAAATTCCTTTCATAACACAAATGCTAATACCTAAACCAGGAAGAGCAAAAACAGAGAAAAATCTATACTCTATGAATTAATTAATTTAAAAAAATAAAATACTAGCTAAGAGATTACAGAAATATTTTGCAAAGATTATACACTGTTACCAGATGGGATTTATACCAGAAATGCAGGGCTGATTCAATATTAGGAAAATTATCAGTATAATTGACCATTTCAATAACAAACCACCAAAAATCATATGATTATTTCAATAGATGCAGAAAAACTTTTTTTATAAGATGCAACACTCATTCCTATTAAAAATATTAGAAAACATAGGAATAAATAGAGCTTTCCTTAAAATGTTGATTAGGTAGTATCTATCCAAAATAATCAGCAAACATTATCTGAAATGGGGATGAGCAAAACGCCTTTCCAATGAGGTCTGGATTTAAACAAGGTTTCCTATTATTACCACTATTTTTCAATATTGTTCTAGAAATAAGTTATGAAAGGAAAAAGAAACTAAGGAATTAGAATAAGGAAACAAAACTAAACTCTCTGTGGTCAATATGACAGTATACTTAGAGCATCCTAAAAAATCAACTAAAAAACTAAATGAAATGTTTAGCAACTTCAGCAACATTGCAGGCAAATCATCAGCATTTCTATTCATTACTACAAAGTCCATCAGGAAGAGATAGAGAAATTCCATTTTAAATAACTGCAGATACTATAAAATGCCTGGGAAGCTATCTGTCAGTTTAAACTCAGGAACTATATGAACACAATTACAAAATACCTTTCACACAAAATCAGATCTAAACAACTAAAGCAATATTAATTGCTCATGGGTAGGCTGAGCCAATAAAACAAAAATGGCAATTCTACATAAATTAATTTACTTATTCAGTTCCATGCCAATCAAATTACCAAAATTTTTATTTTATAAAGCTGAAAAAAAACCATAACAAAATTCATCTGGAAGAACAAAGGTCAAGAACATCAAGAGAATCAATGAAGAAAAAGTGAAGGAATGTGGTCTAGCAGTAAGATCTCAAACTGTATTACAAAGTGGTAATCATCAAAACAACTGGACATTGGCTAAGCAACAGATTGGTAGATCAATGAAATATATTAGGTTCACAATACACAGTAGTAAATGACCGCTGTAATCTAATGTTTGACAAATGCAAAGATCCAAGATTTTCGGGCAATAATTTTCTATTTGACAAAAATTGCTAGGAAAATCAGAAAGCAATTGCGCAGAAACTAGATGTAAACCAACATCTCATGCTATATACTGAGATAAAATCAAAATGGTTACATTATTTCAATAGAAAAGGTGACATCATAAGCAAATTATGGGACTGTGTAATATTTTACCTGTCAGATTAATGCATAAGAGAAGAACTTACAACCAAGCAAGAGACAGAGAGCTTTATAGGATACAAATAATTTTTATTACATCAAATTGAAAAATTTTTGTACAGATAAAGCCAAGATTAGAAGGAAAGCAGGAAACTGAGGTGGGGGGTAATTTTACAATAAGTTTCTCTAATAAAGGCCTCATTTTTCAAATATATAGATAATTTTGTCAAATTTATAAGAATATGAGTCATTCCTCAATTTATAAATAGTCAAAGGATGCGAACAGGCAGTTTTCAGATGGAATCAATATTAGCTATAGACATATGAAAAAAATGTTCTAAATCACTATTGATTAGAGAAATACAGACCACCTCTACAACTATCAGATTGGCTAATATTATTTAAAAGAAAAATGACAAATGTTAGAGGGGATGTGGACAAATAGGAACACTAAGATTGTGTTGGTAGTGTTGTGAACTGATCCAACCCTTCTGGAGAGTAATTTGAATCTACACTTAAAGGGCTATAAAACTGTGCATACCTTTTGACCCAGCTATACCACTAGTCCTACCCCAAAAAGATCAAAGGAAAGGGAAAAGAACTATATCACAAAAATATTTGTAGCAGCTGTGTGTGTGTGTGTGTGTGTGTGTGTGTGTGTGTAGACAAAGAATTGGAAATTAAGACTTCCCATCAACTTAGGAATCAGTGAACAAGTTATAGTATATGATTGTGATGAAATAGTGTTGTGCTATACCTAATAACAAGCCAGATTCTTTTAGAAAAATCTGTAAAGACTTACATGAACTGATGCAAAGTGAAGTGAGTAGAACCAGAAGACCATACACAATAACAGTAATATTGTAAAATGATCAACTGTGAATGACAGCTATTCTTAGCAATTCAATGAGGTGAGACAATTCTGAAGGAGTTGTGGAAAAACATGCTATCTAGCCTTCAGAGAAATGGATTCTAAATACAAAGTGAATCACCCTTTTTCTAACTTTATTATTTTTGGTTGTTGGTGGTCGTAGGTTGGTTGTTTTGGTTGTTCATGTTGTTTGTGGTTTTTTTTGTTTGTTTGTTTGGTCTGCTTTTTCTTTTACAATATGGGTAATAAGGAAATGTTTTACATGATTGCCCATGTATAATCGATATCAAACAACTTGTCTTCTCAAGGATGGGGGAGAGGGGAAAGAATTCAGAACTCAAAATATTTTTTAAATGTTAAAATTTTGTTTACATAGAATTGAGAAAAAATAAAATTCAAAATAACCGTATAAATAAGAATTTAGGAAATAACCATATAAATAAGAAATTAGGAAATAAAACTCAGAATAATCATATAAATGAAGGTTTAGCTTAAACCTTAAAATTACATCCCCTAGACTAATAATACTTAAGCAAGCAGATATAATTATTGTCCAACACCCATTTTTCTCTGATGAGAGCAGAATGGTCAGCCTTTGTATCTATTTCCCTTCCTGGCAGAAATTAAAGTCCCCTTTACAGAAAGGTGGAGGAGAGAGGAAGTTTGAGAGATCTGTTAATGTCTTCCTGAAAACCATATGTGAGACCACAGACTATGTGTGGGGCGGGGAGTTGGAAGCCTCCCTAGTCTCCCTTAGAGAAGGGGGTGCAGAGAAGAAGCTAGAGATGTCTATTACTGTTTTGCTGTGAGCCGTGCATGACACCTCAGGGTACAGTGAGGGAGCAGCCTTACTACATTAGTAATAAAGTAAATGACATTTTAGCAAAAGGGAGTACATATGACCTTATAAGTATCACGGAGTTTTGGTGGAATGGCACTTGTGTGTTTGTCCTTCATTCTCGAAGAGGACCATGATATCCAGATGATGACACGATTTGCAATTGACTTTGATTTGGGTGAGGGAGGGCTGTGCAAGTTCACCCACCTCACTTTCTTCTCCTGTGCCATCTGGATCCAGCAGCCTCATATTCATCAGGATGACTAGAGATGGCCCAGGATGCAACGGGAGACCCTGGCCCTTTCAGGCTAAGGTCTTATAGCAATCTCAGTTTGAGTGAGATATACCCATTCAAGGAATAGTCTTCTTTGAGTAGTTGCTCAAGGGATGGCCCATTTAATAAAACAAAAAATCAAACTGGGATTCAAGGATTCTGGATAAAAGAGAAACAATTACTATTTAGTATTTAAATCCACTCTTTGCTAGGTGGATGGGGACTTACAGTCTAGCACGAGTGAAACAGTAAGTAGTATGCACACTTCCGAAGAAATGGATCTAATATAAGAAGCAGAGGAATTGAACAATATGTCAAAAAGAAATGTTCGCTTGAGTACGCCTCACAGTGATAGATAAGGATCATAGGAAATAAACAGAAATAGTAACATTGTAATACTGTAACATAGACTTCCTACTCAACTATAGACTGGATTTTTTTTTATTACAAAAGCACAATGGCAAGATAGAAGACTTCATCCTCAATTTCAACTATCAAGATGTCAATTGCGAGTCTGCTTCTAAATTTATAACATTTGATTCCATTGTTTTTAGCAGTTTTCCACTAATTCTCAAAGTTTCTCAACTTATCCTTCATAATCAAACTTTTCTACAGTCATATTCAAGGCATTTTTGACATGCTTTGGAGATCATTTTATCTCCCTAAAAGTAGATCTGTTAGTCTAAATGTGAGAATCATAGAATATAGAGTTAGAAGACACCTTAGAGCCTAGTTGTATCTGGCCATGAATCCTTTCTGTAACAAAGGATCTTGTGTCTGCTTGAAAACCTCCTGTGAAGGAGAGCCCACTTCCTCCAATGACAGCTCGCTCCACTTTTAGATAACTCTGTCATTAAGGATTTTATTTTTACATCAGTCTAAAAATCTATCTCTCTGTGATTTCCATCTATTACCTCAAGTTTTGCTCTCTGGGACCAAGTAGAATAAACATAATCCCTTTTCCATATGATGGTTCTTCAAAAACAAAGTGAGCTATCATTCTCAAAAATTTTATCCTCCAGGTCAATCATCCCCAGCTATTTCAACTGATGCTTGTATGGCATATTATCTAGTACTTTCACCCACTTCTTCTGTAAATATTGTAGCTTTTCACTGACTTTGCTTAAAATTTATTAACCAGAATTGAATGTAATATTCCAAATGTGGGTTGGTAAGGACAGAATATAATGGAATGATGGATGACTTTCCTCATTATAAACATTTTTTATAACCTCTTTTGACATTAGTATTTTTGACTGCCATGTCACACTGTTGACATGTACTGATATTTCAGGCCACTAAAATCATTAAATCTTTTATTTCCCACCTCACAAGAAATGTTGTCTAGACCTGGACACACATACACACAACACACATGAACACACACACAGACACACACATACACACATTCCATCCTTCATTTTTGAAAATGATTTTCTGAACCCAAGTGTAAGACCTTATTTTTACTTTTATTATATTTAGTTATATAATATTATGATTAACATTTTAGCCTACTAAAATTATTCTGGATCTTGTTTGCCATCAGACATGGTAGTTATATTTCAAAGCTTGATGTCATCTGTAAATTTTATAAGCATTCCATCTGCACCTTCATTGAAATCATTATTAAAAATGTTGGTCAGCACAAGGCCAAAGGACAGATCCATGGGGCACACTATCCAAACATCTCCTTCCAAATTAATAAACAAAAGTCCATTAAGGATTGCTCTTTGGATTCAGATATTCAACCAGTTCTAATTCCATCTAACAATTATCATCCAGACCATATATCTCCATCTTATTCACAAGTACAGTAAGACTTCTTCAAATGTACTGTTGCAATCTAAATGTAAGCTATGTTTCTGATATTTCACTCACTGACCAGTCTAGTAACCCTGGAAAAAAAGAAAATGAAGTTAGTTTGGTATGATCTGTCATAATATAGATATGCTGATTATTTTAGCAATAGTTATTGCTTTTCTAGAATTTTCCCAATAAAATCAAACCCATTGAGCTGTTGCAGAAAGAACTCTCTTTCCTTTCCTTTTTTTTTGTTAAATTAAGGCATACAAATATACTTAGCAAAGGAAATGGATGATTACCTATGGAAGAGTTATTTAGTTTTCCCCACACGACCAGCTCAGTTAATTTGAGATGAGGTATTAATATGCTGACAAGTTGTTAAGTCCCTCTATACCTTTAAAAGGCTTGAAACCAGTTCCTAGAGTGAATTAAAGGAAGAAATCTCTTTGGTCAAAAAAATTGGACATGCCTTTCAGGACATGCTTTAAATATATAAACCTTAAAAATAATTGAAGAGTTCCAGAGCAGGTTGAGGCTTGAGAGCACTTTGTGAAGACTGTCTCTGCATGGGGAAGAAAGGTATTTCTCTATTATTGTCCATGACATCTAACAGTTACTTGCCCAGAGGGAGACACCCCATCCAGTCATTTAGTGGTTATTAAGGGATTAGAGACACACATTACATTATCTTATTTGATCCTAACAACAACACTGCAAGAAAGGTGTTAGTATTATGATATTATATAGTAGCAGCTGCCCTCAGCTAATCCAGGGGAGGTACAATACTTATAAAAATACAAAATATCCATTAACAAAAGATAGAGATCAACCAGCCTCAGAAAGTGACAATGAATAAGCCAAATGAAAACTAACATAGAAAAAAGTAGCTGGTCCAGATGAATTTACTAGTGAATTCTAGAAAACATTTGAAGAGCAACTATTATCTACCCTACAAAAATTATTCCCAATCATTGAGAGAGAAAACAACACACACTTTACTGAACTCTTTTTGTGGGAGAAATATGGTCTAAAGTTCTAAACCAGGCAGGGATAAAGCAGTGAAAATGGGACATTGGCCACATCTCTTATGTTCACCAACATCTTTCTTAGACCACCTCTGTCTCTCATTTCTGACTATTAGATGTCTCTAACTGAATATCCCATAGCTTCAGCATATCTAAAACAGAACTGACCGATTTTCCCCAAAATGTGCCATTCTTCCATACTTTTCTGATTCTGCTAAGTACCCCATCTTTCCAGTCACCCAGACTACAATCTTAGAGGCATTTCTGACTCTTGCCTCTCCATCCTCCTGCCCCTACCCCATATGTAATTAGTTGTCAATTTTTTTCCTAATTCCACAAGACAAGTATCAAATACCGCAGTGTGGCCCAAACCTGATTAAAATGCAATTGGGAAATATTTAATAAAATAATTAAAATACAATAAAACAACAGTAATATGTGGTTTTCTAAGTCATTAAGCACAGGGCAGAGATCCTTATGTGTAGTTTAGAAGCCCCTGATTTTATCTGAGCTTGTCATCACTGCTCTACACCTCTTATATCCATCCCCTTCTTTCTATTTACACAGCCATTATTCTGTTACAAGCCCTTATGATCTCTTACTTGAACTCTTGAACTGACCTACTCATTGGTCTGCCTGCTTCCAGTACCTCCTTCTCTCTAGTCCATCTACCATGCAACTATCAAAATAATCTTCCCAAGGCACAGGTTTGATGAGGTCACTCTCCTACTCCAAAAAATTCATTGATTCCAAAAGTGCCTCTAACATAAGTAGTAAGCTCTTCAGCCTGGCATTTAAAATTCCTTTGCAGTGTGGTTCCAGGGCGTGACATTAATTTTACATTAGTTACTTTCATGGCTTCTACCGGTCCTACCAAACTGGCTGAAAGGAAAGAAGGGAACGAGTATTTATTATGCTTCTACAATGTGCTGATGATCAGTTTTGATGGAGGGAAAGTTGTCCCTGCAGGAAGCAGGAACAGATCATCAAGATCACATATTTAGCCTGCTGGTGCTGAACCATCTACACTAATTTATCCAAAGAGACAGGTAGGATCATAGATTTAGAATTGAAAGGGTCCTTGGAGGCCCTTTGGAGTCTTCTGACTCCAAATCCAGAATTCTTTCCACTAGAATCAGACAGTGATATTAAAAAAAAAAAAGAAAAGAAAAAGACTCTTCAAAACTGGTTTACTTGTCATGTCTTAATACCTAGATCTAGGCCTCCCTCACCTGGGGTGGGCATTCGGCTCAGCTACTGGAATCAGTTATGGAACTCTTAAGCTAAATATATGAAGCAGATCCTGCTTATTCAGCTTCCCTTTCTGGCGTGTGCCTTGCTTGAGCTCTGCAGTAGTATAAATATACAACTATAGACTCATATAGAGAGTCAGGGAACATGCATAAACCAAATATTCTCTTAATTCTGCCACACGTCTTCACTCTACTATGGAAATAGTTCATTTTATTGGTACCATATACTGGCACTGCCAAGATGGCCAGACTGAAATTCACCAATGTCCAATGTTCTAATGCAATCTTATATGGGCATGCTTTTTCATTTTTAAAAGAAATATTTTATTGATTTTTTTTAATTTTACACCACCTTTGCCCCATATGTATCCTTTCTACCACCACCCCAAGAGAGCTAGCCATCCATTTTAATAAAAAAGAAAGAAAAAGCAGTCTGACAAATGCAACCAACACATCAACTATGTCTGAAAGTATAGGCAGTATTTCATAACCATAGTCCATCTGTCTGTCTCTCTCTCACATACGCACACACATACACACACACACACACACACACACACACACACACACACACACGCATGCACATCATTCACTCCCTTCCTCAAGGAAGGGAATACTATTGTAGACTTGTTTTTGGTCAGTCATTACTGTCATGGAACTTAGCCATAGCATCTCTGGTGACTGGCTGAGATAGCACTGCATATCTACACTATTTCTGCCTCTGATAATCCATATACTACTTTGTCACCATGAGATTATGGTCACTCTGTCACTTTCAGTGTAGTCCTTACAAGCAGTAAATTTTCTCCCATTACTGTTTGAAAATGTGTTTTGTGTTCCCAATGAGACCAAAGAGAAAGGAAAAGGACCTAATGGAATAAAAATATTTATAGTTGCTCTTTTTGTAGGGGCAAAGATCTGGGAATTATGGAAGTTTCCATCAATTAGAAGATATCTAAACAAATTATGGCATATGAATGTAATGGAATATTACTACCCTATAAGGGATGATGAAAGAGATGGTTTCAGAGAAGCCTAGGAAAATGTGTCTGAACTGCTATATAATGAAGTGAGCAGAACCCAAAGAACAATTTATACAATGAAGCAGCATTGTAAAGAAAAACAATTTTGAAAGACTTAAACACTCTCACCATAACAGTAACCAACCAAGATTCCAGAGAACCAGTGATGGTACACGCTACCAATCTCTTGATTGATGGATTATGGATTCAAAATGCAGAATAAGACATACAATCTCATCATGATCAGTGTGACAATGAGTTTTTCTTAATGATGCATATTTGTTACAAGGACTTTGTTTCTACACTTTTTTTCCAATGGAGGGAGGATATTGGAGGGCAAAGGGATAAAGAAATGGGGAAGGAAAAATGATAAACAAAGACAAAAGTCATTGAGATATCTTAAAAATACAGGAAGTAGATAGAAATAAGGACAGAAAGAATCACAAACAAATAGGACAGCCTTAGATGCTACAGAGATCACAAAGGGTCAAAGGACTCAAGAGAAGAAGATAGTACAGAGTTGAACTGGTTCATTAAAGGGTCAAGATGGTGAAAAGAGAAGAATGTGATTACTACAGGAATGATGGCCTTAGAGAGAACTGAAGGGATAAGGGATAAGAGGTGATGGTAAGGACAAAGATGAGGGTTTTGGTACTGGAGATCAAATGGAGAGATGGAAAACCAATAGATTTATGATCAGATAAGTGAATTTCAGAGTTCATATGCATGGAATTGGTGTACTTGTGGGTGATGGCAAGATCAAGTTATGACCATCTTTGCATATGCCTGAGGTAGGCTGGAGGAGTGGATCATGGGGAATGAGTAGGGTGAGAAAGCTGAAGGTTAGGTTGTTTGAGGGAGTAGAAATATGTATATTGATGTCCCTAGTATGAAGGAGAGAGGAAGATTTATGAGTTAGGTACAGAACTTTTTTAGAAAGGAAGGAGAGTATACGAACTTCAAAGGAGGAGAAGTAACTTAGTTCTGGTTGTAGAGTGAGCCTGAAAGTGGCAATGGGGAGCAAGGAGCATGTCAATTCCTTCATCTTTGACCACTGAGTCAAGGGGAATGAGTGCTGGAAAGGGTAGACAGAGAGTCTATGTCATTAGGAGGGAGTCAGGTTTCAGTGAGAACCAAAAGATGGAATGAGTGAGAAAGGAAAAGATTTAAGAGGA
Organism: Bettongia penicillata ogilbyi; assembly: GCA_023548195.1. Taxonomy (NCBI): domain Eukaryota; kingdom Metazoa; phylum Chordata; class Mammalia; order Diprotodontia; family Potoroidae; genus Bettongia; species Bettongia penicillata. The sequence continues at coordinate 4,260,744 of JAJHZJ010000245.1, read as the reverse complement.
AAGCAAGTTTGTTCACTACAGAGCTGACATTTGAGAGGACACAGTGGAAATGATGGAATGAATTTGGTTGAAACTTTTAGGGAGAGTCGATTAAGGGTAATGGGAATAAAGACTCAGGTAATAGAAAATGGAGAATGAGGTTTGGATAATGACCTACAAGGGTTCAGAATCACTGATATGTGGAGGAGATGACTAAGTGGGACTCTTTAATCACTAAGTAAAAAAATCAAAGATATTTTCAAAATAATAATTTTCAAAAGAGTATCATTATTGATTTTATTGCTATTCAAGTAATTCACAATCTCTAGGCCTCAGTAACTTCACTATCAAATAGGAAATAAGAATCATGCTCACATAGCCCTTGTATCAGAGAATTCCTCTTTACATGAACAGCTGGGGTACAGTTTGTTGATTTCTCACTTTGCTCTGTTGTCCTCACCCAAATGGAACCTGCGAATATTAGATTCTGACACTCCTCAAAGGATAAGTATCATCTCCTTTTACAAGGACTGAGGTTCAAAAATCACAAAATATAAAAGTTTTATTTTTGAGTTAATGAATACAAACTACAGACAGTTGAGACCTTTTCCAAAATAAGCAACCCTCCCTTAGAGACTTGTATAGTTTTCATGAATTACAGCACTGCACTTAGTGAATAATAGTATTGCACTCCAACAACAAGGGGGGAATGGTGTTTGTTGTTCCCCTTTTCTCTCCTTTTCCTGTCACCCATAATTCCCCAGAGGTTACCATGGGTTTTGGTCAGTCCTCTCAGGCCCTACTGATTCTGTAGTTCTCCTTTTACAGATCAGCTTCTAGCATTCCTATTCCTTTGCTTCCTAAAGCTCAAGTCTCAGACTTTTGGTCCTCTATAGCTCTGTCCTTTTCATAACATCCATGGTTTTACCCCTTTCCAACAAAGGACGCTTCCTGCCTTTTCCAAGTGATCAACCCTACAGCTTCTGATTCCTATGGAGGGACCACTCTGTAGTTGCTGACTTTCCTAATTTTAAAAATACACTTCAGTATCAACTTCAGGTCAGAATATCACTATTCTTTTGAAAAATATACTTTGCAAGACTCAGAGTTATTTACCTCTCTTGCCAGAGATGGAAATGGTCCCATCTTATACTGTTCAAATGTTTCTGTCTACAACCCCAGACAAGGTTATGGTCCATAAGCACCTAAATTACTCTTTCTCTGATTTTCCTTCTTTCATCCAATTCCCTTGAGAGAAACTGAAATGGGTTGTTCAAATTATTTTAAAACTATTTCCCAGAAGATTTCCAAATAAGAAAGAAGAGCACAATCTATTAATGATTATTGTCTTGGCTCTGGCATTCTATTAAAGGAAAAGGAAACTTATATAACACTCTATGTTTAAACGTCACTCTATCTAAGATCTTACAGTCTTAGAATTTTAAATCTCAGAAGTTTCTTTGAAATTTTGAACAGTGGAAAGTGAAATGAACTGAGAATTAAAAGACCTTGGTTCTAATACTGGCTCTGCTGCAAAACGAGCTTAGGTTATCACTTCCTTTGGTTTCCTTTTCCTTGTCTGTGAAATGATATAGTTGGACTAGATGATGTCTAATATTCTAGTTCCTTCTTGTTTTAAAAAAAAATTATGTTTCACAGGGCAGAGTCAGGATGGCAGAATAGAAAGATGCACATACTCTAGTTCTTCCCCCTGGGATTCTCTAAGTATATCATCATATCATCTGCAAAGAGTGATAACTTAGCTTCTTCTTTGGCTATTCTTATCTCTTCAATTCCTTTATCTTGTCTAATAGCAATAATAGTGGTGATGATGGACATCCTTGTTTCACCCCTGATCTTATTGGAAATGCATTTAGCTTATCCCCATTGCATATAATGCTTGCTGAAGATGTTAGGTAAACACTGCTTATTATTTTATGGAAAGTTCCCTTTATTCCTATGTTCTCCAGTGTTTTTAATAGGAATGAGTGTTGTATTATGTTGAAAGCTTTTCCTGCATCTATCGAGATAATCATGTGGTTTTTGTTAGTTTTGTTGTTGGTATGATCAATAATGCTAATAGTTTTCCAAATATTGAACTAGCCTTGCATTCCTGGCATGAATCCTACCGGATCATAGTGTATTATTCTTCTGATAAGATGCTGTATTCATTTTGCTAAAATCTTGTTTAAAATTTTTGCTTCTATATTCATTAGAGAAATTGGTCTATGATTTTCTTTCTCTCTGTTTTGTGTCTTCCTGGTGTGGGTATCAACACCATATTTGTATCATAGAAAGAATTGGGAAGACTCCTTCTTCCCCAATTTTCAAAAATAGTCTATATAGTATTGGAATTAACTGTTCTTTAAAGGTTTGATAGAATTCACTTGTGAATCCATCTGGCCCTGGAGATTTTTTCCAAGGAAGTTCATTGATGGCTTGTTCAATTTCTTTTTCTGAGATGGGGTTAAGTATTCAACTTCCTCTTCTGTTAATCTGGGCAATTTGTATTTTTTTAAATATTCATCCATCTCGTTTAGATTATCAAATTTGTGGGCATAAAGTTGGGCAAAGTAATTTCTAATTATTATTTTATTTTCCTCCTCATTGGAGATGAGTTCACCCCTTTCATTTTTAATAATAGTAATTTGGTTTTCTTCTTTCTTTTTTTTAAATCAAATTGACCAAAGGTTTATCAATTTTATTAGTTTTTTCATAAAACCAACTATTGGTTTTATTTATGAAATCAATAGTTTTCTTAATTTCAGTTGTATTACTCTCTCCTTTTGTTTTCAGTATTTCTAATTTGGTATTTTCTTGGGGATTTTCAATTTGTTCTTTTTCTAGCTTTTTCAGCTGCATGCCCAAGTCATTGATCTCCTCTTTCTCTATTTTATTTATGTAGGCCTTCAAAGATATAAAACTTCCCCTAAGAACTGCTTTTGCAGTATCCCATAAGATTTGGTATGTTGTCTCATTATTGTCATTCTCTTGAATGAAGTTGTTGATTGTTTCTATGATTTCTTCTTTAACCCACTCTTTCTTTAGGATTAGATTATTTAGTTTCCAATTGATTTTTGGTTTATCTTTCCATGGCCTTTTATTACATATAATTTTTAATGTATTATGATCTGAGAAGGATGCATTCTTTATATCCACCTTCCTGCTCTGGATTGTGAGATTTTTATATCCTACTACATGGTCAATTTTTGTAAATGTTCCATGTACCGCTAAGAAAAAGGTATATTCCTTTCCATTCCCATTTATTTTTCTCCAAAGATCTATCATATCTACCTTATCCAGAGTTTTATTTACCTCCTTAACCTCTTTCTTGTTTATTTTGAGGTTAGATTTATCGAGTTGAGAGAGGGGGAGGTTGAGGTCCCCCACTAGTATAGTTTTCCCTTAGTTTAATAATCTAAGCAAATAATCTAAGTCAATTTCTTCCTTCAACTCCCCCAACCTCTCCTCTAAGAATCTGGATGCTATACCACTTGGAGCATATATGTTTAGTAATGATATTGCTTCATTGTTTATGTTCCCTTTTAGCAGGATATAGTTTCCATCCTTATCCTTTTTGATTAGATCTATTTCTGCTTTTGCTTTGTCTGAGATTAGAAATGCTACTCCTGCCTTTCTTACATCAGCTGAAGCACAATATATTCTGCTCCACCCTTTGACATTTATCCTATGTGTATCCCCCTGTTTCAACAGTGTTTCATGTAAGCAGCATATTGTTGGATTATGGCTTTTAATCCATTCTGCTATCTGTCTCCGTTTTATGGGAGAATGTATTTCATTCACATTCACAGTTAGGATTACAATCTGTGTATTTCCCTCCATTCTCTTTCCCACCATTTGTGCTTTTAGCTCTCCCATCTCCCTTCCCCTCCTCAATTGTATTCACTTTTCACCACCTCCTCCTGCAGCCTTTCCCTCCTTCTTTTAGCCCCCCTCCCTTTTACTCCACTGTACTCTTATTACTTCTTCCCTCCCTTTTAGCTTCCCTTCCCTTTTCTTCCCCCTTCTGCTCCTACTGCTTATAGAGCTAGTTAGGATTATCTACCTGAGTTTATTGTTCCGTCCTTTAAACAAATCAGATGGAAGCACCTCTCAAACAATACTCATCTCCCTTCCCTCTTTCTCTCTACCATAATTTTGTACTTCTTCCTGTGATGCAGTTTGCCATTTTCTGCTTCCTCCTTTTCACACCTCTTATTACAATCCCTTCTCATACTTAAATCATATTTTTAACATGACATCGTTTACTTTATACCCATTCCCTCTATGTATATCCCTTTTATATTTCATAATAGCTGCACAATTCTCAAGATTAACAGCTATCATCTTCCCTTATAGGGAGGTAACCAGTTTGCCCTAATTGAGTAACAAGGTTTTGGGTTTTTTTTGTTTTTTCCCCCCTGTTTATCTTTTTATGATTCTCTTGAAACCTGCATTTGAAGATCAAATTGTCTACTGAGTTCTGGCATTTTGGTCAGGGAGATCTGGAAATCCCTTACTTTGTTGAATGACTTTCTTCTTGCCTGAAATGTTATGCTGAACTTTGCTGGGTAGCTGATCTTTGGTTGTAGTCCCAACTCCTTTGCCTTATGGAATATTCAGTTCCACTTCCTTTAAACTTTTAATGTAGAAGCTGCAAGGTCCTGTGAGATCCTGACTGTATCTCCTTGATATTTGAATTGTTTCTTTCTGGCTGCTTGTAGTATTTTCTCCTTCACTTGATAGCTCTGGAATTTTGCAATGACATTTCTTGGGGTTTTGAGTTTGGGATCATTTTTGGGAGGGGAACAGTGGATTCTTTCAATGACTATTTTGCCTTCTGAATCTAGCACTTCTGGGCAGTTTTCCTTGATGATTTCCTGGAAGATATTGTCCAGGTTCTTTTCTTCATCATGGGTTTCTGGCAAGCCAATAATTCTTAAATTTTCTCTCCTGGATCTATTTTCCAGGTGAGTTGTTTTTCCAATTAGATATTTTACATTTTCTTCTACCTTTCATTCTTTGGATTTTGTTTGACTGATTCTTGCTGTCTCATTGAGTCATTAGTTTCTACTTGCCCAATTCTAATTTTTACCAAATTGTTTTCTTCAGTGAACTTTTGCATCTCCTTTTCCATCTGTCCAATTTTTCCTTTTAAGGAGCTATTTTCTCCAGTTAATTTTTGCACTTCCTTTTCCATTTGTTCAATTTTCCTTTTCAAAGAGATGTTTTCATCAGTGCATTCTTTTTTTATAATTTTAAAATCATTGGCCAGTTTTTCTTCTATTTCCTTCTTCAGCTGTTCCAGGAGAGCTACTTGTGCTTGTGAGAAGTTCATAGTCCCTTCTGAAATTTCAGATGGAGGCACAGTCTCAGTTCTGACCTCTTTGGTGTTTGTGCTTTGGTCCTTATCCCCATAGAAAGCTTCTATGTTTTTTTCACTCCTCTGATTTTTCTTGTTCATGATGTTGATAGAGTGTTGTGACTTCTGGTTCTTTCAGTCAGAAGCTACAGAACTTTGTGTTGAGCTGATGTGTGAAAAAGCAGGTTTTTGTTTTGTGTTTCCCTGATCAGTCCTTGGGTTAGCTTGTTAAGTGTGGTGCAGGAGTGGTCTGGTCACAGGAGATCTCCTCAGCTTAACTGAGGCAAAGGCAAGCTCAGGGGATGGTGATCCCTGCTTCCCTATTGTCTATCCATTTCCTCTGGAGTGCTGAGGCACGCCTAGATGCTAATGAGTGTTCCCACCCCTCCTGGTGCTCCTCTCCTGGTGCTGAGGCTTGACTAGGTCCTAGTGTGAGTTTTCTCTGCCCTGGGTCCTCTGTCCTTCCAGTCTGCCTCCACCACAGTAGGAGGAATCCCCCTTAGCTATTTTCCCTAGCCTCAGGTGTTATGAGACTATTGGCCCCTTCTGCTGTTTCTGCTGATCCAGGATTTTTCTGGGGAAATATTTTATGGTTCTTTCATGGTCATCAAGGGAGGAAGAGAGGACATTCACTGATCACTCTGCCATCCTGGCTCCTGGACGTTCAAGTAGGTGACTTACCCGAAGTTTAATATGCGGGCTGAAGGTCTCAGGAGCTGCTGCCCTGATATCTGGCACTCAGTGGCTCTCACTTGCTCAGTTTGGTGCCTGCTGCTCTCAGATTTCTTGTGTCCCTTCCACTCTGCTGCACTGGCCACACTGTGCTGTGTGCTGGGGGTTCACCCCCGAAGAACAGATCCTTCCCGTGGACTTTTCCGTCTAACCTGGGCTCCAAATCTGTCACAGTCTGTCTCCCACTGGATTCTGCCCCTCCAAAATATGGTCAGATTCTCCTTTCAGAGGCATCCAAAGGAATTTGTCCAAGAGCTTAGGTGAGTCATTGCTCTTACTCCACCATCTTGGCTCCTCCTCCAATCCCATTGGTTTTTAATGGTCTTTATCAGTTGGATCTTCATATTGCATATTTACCCTGTTTTTTCTCTTTGTCATTTTACCTAATAGCCATTCCTTCACTGGAATTGTTTCAAGCAGCACAGTAAATATACTGCAGATTTTGTTCATTTTCAACCATTTCCCTGTATTTTGCCTTATATTTGTGTATTTTTCTCAAGTTCAACAAAGAGAAAGTTATTCTGTCACAGTAAATGAAAACTCAAGGAGATTTTGTACCAAAGCCCTTTTTCTGTTGTCTGTAAGAGGCTTCAAGTGGTTCCTATTTTGGGAAGTTTAGATTGCATTGGCTTTGAATATGTTGGATACAAAAAAGTAAATTCTCAGATATTCTGCTGTTCAGCCAGTTCATTCACTGTTCAAATAAAGAGGTGGGTTTCCACTGTAAGTGCTTGATGTACTTAGCTCTTGGAATACTTAGATTATAACCAGTACAAAAGTAACACCACACAGCACTTTCAATATGATATATGGCTCCTTTGTGAATGAATGTGCTTGAGCAAACCTGACCTTCTAATCAATTATGCCAAGAACAGAAAAATTAGTCTGCTTCATTGCATGAGCACTCTTTTTATTAAGTACATAGAAAAACCTTTATCTTACAGTATTACATAGTATATAAGTAGTCCTTGACCTTTCCAGGTATCATTATTCAAAAGTTTTCTAAGTATCCAGATATCAGTCATCAAAACCTCCAACCATTCCAGACATTAGGGAACTGGGGAATTTTTCATGGAAATGTCAGTCAAGTTGGTGAACATGGAAAGCAATACGCCTTTACTAGGTATACGTGTATTTAAAGAAGATAAAGTATAAAATTTAAATGAGTCACCCAAGGTAGAGGAGGAACCATTACAGTGATATACTCAAGGGCAGTCCATAGCATCAGGGATGTAACTAGAACCTTGGGCATGATGGTTTTTGAAACACAACAGAAAAAGGAAAAGGCTAACAATAGTCTGTAAGAGGTTGAACTCTAGCTAGACTTGATATGTGTTAAACCCTCATTACTCTTTTTTTAAAATTTATTTATTTATTTAAGTTTTTACATTCATTTTCACAAATTTTTGGATTCCAAATTTTCTCCTCTTTTATCCCCTCCCCCTCCAATACCCCAAGCAATCTAATTTTCCCTATCTCCAATCTGCCCTCTCTTCTGTCATCCCTCCCTTCTCTTGTCTCCATCTTCTCTTTTCTCCTGTAGGGCCAGATGACTTTCTATTCCTCATTAACTGTATGTCTTCTTTCCTAGTTGCAACAACAATACTAAACAGTTGTTCCTAAAACTTTGAGTTCCAAATTCTCCCCATCCCTCCCTCCCCACCCATTCCCTTTGGGACAGCAGGCAATTCAACATATCTGTGTAGTATTGCAAATGACCTCCCTGATAGTCATGTTGTGTAAGACTAACTGGATTACCATCCCTCCTAACCTGCCCCTCATTGTTTCTCTTCTGTCTTTTGATCCTGTCCCTCCCCAAGTGTTGACTTGAAATTGCTCCCTCCTCCCTTTGCCCTCCCTTCCATCATCACCCCCCTTGCAATATCTCCTTCTCCCCCACTTTCTTATACTGTAAGATAGGTTTTCATACCAAAATGAGTATGCATTTCACTCCTTCGTTTAGTCATATGTGATGATGGTAAACTTCTTGTTGTTTTTTTTTTTTCTCAGCTCTCCTCTTTTTCCCTCCACTAAGAAAAACTCCTACCTGCCTCTTAAATGACATATAGTTACCCCCTTCCATTTCCCCCTCTTTCCTCCCACTACATTTCTCTCTCACCATTTACCTTAATTTCTTTTAAGGTATGGCCCCATCCTATTCAGTTCAACCTGTGCTCTCTATCTCTGTATGTGTGTGCATGTGTGTATGTGTGTCCATGCGTGTACATGTGTATGTGTGGTCCCACCAACTACCCAGATACTGAAAAGTTTTAAGAGTTAGAAATATTGTCTTTCCCTCTATGAATGTAAACAGTTCACTTCTGGTAAGTCCCTTAAGACTTCTCTTTGCTGTTTCCTTTTTCATGCTTCTCATTCTTGTGTTTGAAAGTCAAATTTTCTTTTCAGCTCTGGTCTTTTCATCAAGAATGCTTGAAAGTCCTCTGTTTCATTGAAAGACCATATTTTCCCTTGAAGTATTATACTCAGTTTAGCTGGGTAGGTGATTCTTGGTTTGAGTCCTAGTTCCTTTGCCTTCTGGAATATCCTATTCCACGCCCTTCGATCCCTTAATGTAGAAGCTGCTAGATCTTGGGTTATCCTGATTGTATTTCCACAGTACTGGAATTGTTTCTTTCTAGCTGCTTGCAAGATTTTTTTCTTGAGCTGGGAGTTCTGGAATTTGGCCACAATGTTCCTAGGAGTTTCTCTTTTTGGATCTCTTTCAGGTGGTGATCGATGGATTCTTTCAATACTTATTTTGCCCTCTGGTTGTAGAATGTCAGGGCAGTTTTCCTTGATAATTTCATGGAAGATGATGTCTAAGCTCTTTTTTTGATCATGACTTTCAGGTAGTCCCATAATTTTTAAATTGTCTCTCCTGGATCTATTTTCCAGGTCAGTTGTTTTTCCCATGAGATAGTTCACATTCTCTTCCATTTTTTCGTTCTTTTGGTTTTGTTTGGTGATTTCTTGGTTTCTCAGAAAGTCATTAGACTCCATCTGTTCCATTCTAATTTTGAGAGAACTATTAAATTCAGTGAGCTTTTGAGCCTCTTTTTCCATTTGGCTCATTCTGCTTTTGAAAGCATTCTTCTCCTCATTGGCTTTTTGAACCTCTTTTGCCAATTGAGTGAGCCTATTTTTCAAGGTGTTAATTTCCTCAGCATTTTTTTGGGTCTCCTTTACCAAGGTATTGACCCGTTTTTCATACTTTTCTTGCATCTCTGTCATTTCTCTTCCCAGTTTTTCCTCCACCTGTCTAACTTGCTTTTCAAAATCCTTTTTGAGCTCTTCCAGGGCCTGAGCCCACCCACCACCCCCCTGGGGTGTCTGGGATACTGAGGCCCCACCCTCCACGTCTTTCCCTGATGGCAAGAATACGTCCTCGTCATCAGATGCGAAGGTCGGGATCATTTGCATTTGTTGGAAAAAACTCTCTATAGTCTTATTTTTCTTCCCTTTTCTAGGCATTTTCCCAGCCAGTTACTTGACTTCTGAGATTCCTTTCCACCCCCGCCTGGATCTGCCCAGCTAGTGCTTGGCCTCTGAGATTCAAATGTGCTTTCCGCGGCAAGCTTTAGTTCTGGCACTGGGGTGGAGGCAGAGTCGCCTCCCAGGCTCAGTTCCCTCAGGGGCTTTATGTAGAGACTTTCAGGAATGGAGTGGGTGGGGGCGGGTCGGGGGGCCCGCCTCCCAGGCTCAGTTCCCTCAGGGGCTTTATGCAGAAGCCTTCAGTAATAGAGCGGGGTGGGGGCAGGGCCGTCTCCCAGGCTCAGCTCCGTCAGGTTTTATGCAGAAACCTTCTGTAATGAAGATCCTTCCTGCTGCTGGGGGATTCCTGAGTCCTGGGCCGCTGCCGCCTCAGCCACCGCCCACCCCTCTGCCTCCGCCGCTTCCTGCCCCCGCCGCTTCCTGCCCCCGTCTCTGCCGCCGCTTCCTCCCGAGGGGGCCCGAGTCACGGAGACGCTCCACTCCCCTCCTCTATCCCAGCCTTCTTTCTCACTGACCTGTAGCTTCTGTGGGCAGAGGGACTTTCCCGGCTGCCAGAGCTTCCGTCCCTGAAGCCTGCTCAGGTCAGCTTCTCTGGGGTCGTGGCCAGGGCAGCGTTGGGGTGGGGTCCACTTTCCGGGGCGCAACGGACCCCGGGGATGGCTCTTCAGGGCTCTCTGACACAGAAATCTCTTCCACTCCGTTTCTGCACACCTTGTATTGACCCAGAAGTTATGGGGGTCTCTTTTTACATGAATTCTATGGGCTTTGGTTTCAGAGCTCGTAAACGTGCGTCCTTCTACTCCGCCATCTTGGCTCCTCCCCCAAACCCTCATTACTCTTCTAATTTGATATGAGAGATTCCTAAGTCTTTCATTATGTCTCCATCAGAACACTTCAATCGCACAGGTTCGAACCATGAGTTTCACAAGAAGGGGCAAATTCTTGCTGAAGTGCATTGGACAAGTTCCCTATGTCTGATGGGACTAGGATTTGGTCAGTTGGGCCCTATCCTCTACTCTACAAGCATGGTATGAAAATTTCCAGTATGAAGTAAGATGAAAGGAAAGAGTATAGAGGAGATGGAGTGTTCTTGGTGGGAAAGAGGGTCAGAGACTCCAAATCTGAGATGTATTTTGGAACTACCACAGTATTCGGAGTAGAAATCATAGAGTCACATAATTTAGAGCTGAAATAACAGACTATCTGATGAGTAGTCCAACATCCTCATAGGATTCATATACTTCAGAGCTGGAATAGACCTTCAGAGAACATTTAACACAACCACCTTCTTGGATAAATGAAGAACTTGTGGTCCAAAGAGGTTAAAGGACTTGCCCAAAGTCACATAGTTGATAAAAAGTCAATCAGGGATTCTAATCCAGTTCCTTTCATTCCAAATCCCATGATCTTTCTAGTACACCACCACTGACAAATGTTTTAAGTCAAAACTTTCTAAAAGAAATAGTATGATAAAAGGGGGTTACACTTTTGACTAAAGGCTTGATGCCCAACTTTTTATAGAAATGAGCCAGTTTTATAGTTCAATTCTAGCAGTATATGGACTTACTGGTCATCAGACAAGGAGCTTGCATTCAGAAAACCAATAATTAAATTAATATTTCGAGATGGTAAAAAAAAAAAAAAAAACAACATTGCGACTAGCACATTTTGGTCCCTTTTCTACAATTTATTCATAGTTATTACAAAAGCAGAAAAGTGGTCAAATAAAATTGTAGTAATTTGTACTATGAAAAGGATACCTTATCCTTGACAAAAAAAAAACAAAACAAAACAACTAAGGAAGGGATGGAGCTGGGTGTGTTTTTGTTAATATCTCAAAAGTTATATTTTGGGGGAGAGGAGCCAAGATGGTGGAGTAGAAAGCTTCATATATGCTAGCTTCGAACCCACAGCTCATAAAATGCCTGTAAAGAAGAACTCCCAACAAATTCTGGAGCAGTGGAAGTCACACAGCAACGGAGTGGAGGAGATTTCTGTTCCAGAGAGACCTGAAAAACTGACACTAAAGGTCCATCTAGCACTGCACCTGGAGCAGAGCCCAGGTCTTGGCTGTGCGGCACCAACCACCAAGAGGAGCAGATCCAAACAGGCTTCAGGGACAGAATCTCCAGAAGTCACACAAATCCCTCCACCCACAGACACAAAAGGTCAGTGAGAAAGCCTGTTTGGTGGGCCGAGAGGGGAGTGGGGTGTCTCCATAACTCAGGCCCCCTCGGGAGGCAGCAGAAGACGGGCTCCCGAAGGAGGCAGGAGCTCAGATCCATTGTTGAAAGTCTCTGCACAAACCCCCTGAGGGAACTGAACCCAGTGTGGTAGCCCTGCACTCACCTGAGCAGCTGAACTTAATCTCACACTGAATAGCAGCCCTGCCCCCAATGAAAGCCCTGAGGCTGGGAAGCAGCATTTGAATCTCAGACCCCAAGCACTAGCTGGGCAGATCTGGAGGCGAGGTGGATGTGGAAAGGAATCTCAGAAGTCAAGTAACTGGCTGGAAAAATGCCCAGAAAAAGGAAAAAAATAAGACCATAAAAGGTTACTTTCTTGGCGAACAGATATCTCCTCCCATCCTTTCAGATGAGGAAGAATAATGCTTACCATCAGGGAAAGACATAGAAGTCAAGGCTTCTGTATCCCAAACATCCAAAGGCCATGGAAGAGCTCAAAAAGGATTTTGAAAATCAAGTGAGAGAGGTGGAGGAAAAACTGGGAAGAGAAATGAGAGAGATGCAAGAAAAGCATGAAAAATGGGACCCAAAAAATGCTGAAGAAAATAACACCTTGAAAAATAGGCTAACTAAATTGGCAAAAGAGGTTCAAAAAGCCAATGAGGAAAAGAATGCTTTCAAAAGCAGAATTAGCCAAATGGAAAAAGAGGTTCAAAAGCTCACTGAAGAAAATAGTTCTTTAAAAATTAGAATGGAACAGATAGAGGTTGATGATTTTATGAGAAATCAAGAAATCACAAAACAAAACCAAAAGAATGAAAAAATGGAAGATAATGTGAAATATCTCATTGGAAAAACAACTGACCTGGAAAACAGAACCAGGAGAGACAACTTAAAAATTATGGGACTACCTGAAAGCCATGATCAAAAAACAAACGTAGACATCATCTTTCATGAAATTATCAAGGAAAACTGCCCTGATATTCTAGAACCAGAGGGAAAAATAAGTATTCAAGGAATCCACCAAGCACTACCTGAAAGAGATCCAAAAAGAGAAACTCCTAGGAACATTGTGGCCAGATTCCAGAGTTCCCAGGTAAAGGAGAAATTATTGCAAGCAGCTAGAAAGAAACAATTCCAGCATTGTGGAAATACAATCAGGATAATACAAGATCTAGCAGCTTCTACATTAAGGGATCGATGGGCATGAAATAGGATATTCCAGAAGTCAAAGGAACTAGGACTCAAACCAAGAATCACCTACCCAGCAAAACTGAGTATAATACTTCAGGGGGAAAAATAGTCTTTCAGTGAAATAGAGGACTTTCAAGCATTCTTGATGAAAAAACCAGAGCTGAAAAGAAAATTTGACTTTCAAACACAAGAATGGAAGCATGAAAAGGTAAACAGCAAAAAGAAGTCATAAGGAACTTACTAAAGTTGAACTGTTTACATTCCTACACGGAAAGACAATATTTGTAACTCTTGAAACTTTTCAATATCTGGGTAGTTGGTGGGATAACACACACACGCACACACATGTGCACATACGCGCATGCACACACAGAAACAGAGAACACAGAGTGAATTGAATAGGATGGGATCATATCTTTAAAAAATTAAGTTAAGTGGTGAGAAAGAAATGTATTAGGATGAGAGAGGAAGAAATGGAATGGGGCAAATTATCTCTCATCTCTCATAGAAGAGGCAGGTAGGAGACTTTTTAGTGGAGGGAAAAGGAAGGGAGCTGAGAGAAAAACATGAAGTTTACTCTCATCACATTCGACTAAGGGAAGGAATAAAATGCACACTCATTTTGGTATGAAAACCTATCTTACAATACAGGAAAGTGGGGGAGAAGGGGATAAGCAGGGTAAGGGGGATGATGGAAGGGAGGGCAATGGGAAGAGGGAGCAATTTGAAATCCACACTCTTGTGGAGGTACAGGATCAAAAGAGAGAATAGAAGCAATGGGGGGCAGGATAGGATGGAGGGAAATATAGTTAGTCTTACACAACACGACTATTTTTGAAGTCATTTGCAAAACTACACAGATATGGCCTATATTGAATTGCCTGCCTTCCCAAAGGAAATGGGTGGGGAGGGAGGGATGGGAGAAGTTGGAACTCAAAGCTTTAGCAACAACTGTTGAGTATTGTTCTTGCTACTAGGAATAAGAAAAACAGGTAATGGGGAATAGAAAGTTATCTGGCCCTACAGGACAAAAGAGAAGATGGGGACAAGGGAAGCAGAGGATGATAGAAGAGAGGACAGATTGGTAATAGGGAAAATTAGAATGCTCAGTGTATTTTGGTGGGGGGAGAGGACAAATGGGGAGAAAATTTGGAACCCAAAATTTTGTGAAAATGAATGTAAAAAGTTAAATATATAAATTTAACTTAAAAAATGTTATCTTCTGAACTTGTGGACATGGATAAGATGGATATTATTCCCATTTAACAGATGAGGAAACTATGACATAAAGGAATTGACTAAGATATAAAGGAGTCAAGATGATTCAGCTAGCTAGTGGCATAACTTGACCCAGCCCCTAGTCATGTTCTCTTTCTACTGTCTTAATAATATGAAAGACATTTGGTGCACATAGAATTCATAAGCCTAGGACAAACAAGCAATGGGGTATCTGGGAAGGGGTGGTCAGATTTTTGCAAAAAGCATTCTACACTTTTAAGTTTTTTCAGCAACTTAAGTCTAAGAGTTAGTTAAAAGGAGAAGAAAAACCAAGATCACTTTTTTATTACTTGTTGATTTTAAAAAATTGAACAAATTGCAGCCTTAAGGGCTCCTTATTAATAAGTTATCTCAGTCATATATTAAAGAAGAATATATCAAAGGACCAAGCTGCATCAAATAACACAGAATATTTCTTCCATGAGACAAAAAAATGAAAGTAATAGAATGAAAATGCTTATTTCAAAGTAAAATTGTATCGGCTTGTATTTTTTTTGTATTTAAAGGGCATTAACAAAGATAAAAGAACATATAGTAAAATATTCTAAAATTTCCCATCAATGATTCACCTAGTACTTTTAGTATTAAAACCACACAAGGTTTCTTGATAGATGAAACCATAGAATTAACTTTGTTCAATTTCTAACGATCAATATTAAGTAAGACATAAATAGGAAGAGTTATGCTAACCAAAAGTCCTCGCTTTTGTCATGGACAATGTCCACAATGGATGAAGGTTTTTTCTAGGGATAGTGAAATCCTCTAGAAAATTTTGTTTGTGTTTGAATCAGCCTAAAATATCCATGCAGGAAAATAAATGAATGAAGTCTGTTGCCTAGATTATTAATTGACCCATTGGTCCAACCATTTTGAACAGGCACTGCGAATTGACAATGAGCAGGCTCCAAATTGAGTAAGAGTAAGAGAATGAGCTCAGGATTGTATCTGGAAACTACCATTTTCCAAAATTAAAGCAAAAATCTTTTTATCATGTGTTGCAATGGAAAGAGTGCTGGATTAAGCATCGACGGCTGAATTCAAATCCTATCTCTGCCATTTACTACCTTGTAACAAGTCATTTAGCTTCCCTGGGTCTCAATTTAGTAATTTAAAATGTGTGGGTTAAACCAGATGACCTCAAAAGTACATTCCATAAGGTAATATAATTAAAGCTGGAAGAGAATTCAGAGGTCATTTAGTTCAGTTCTCTTACTTTTCAGATGAATAATCTGAACTCCATGGAGGTTAAGAGATTTGCCCAGGTCAATAAAGGTAGTAAGTGGCAGAACTCAAGCATTTTGATGCTAAATCCACCACTCTTTCCAGGGCATCATGATGGAAATCCATGATCCTAATATTCTTTTAATATGGCTGTGAGTAATGGAAAGCACTTCCTTGAAAGAATCAAAACTATAAATGATTCAAAAGGCGATAGAGAGAAACATGGCAGAAACAAGTAGGCCAAAACATAATTGCCAATAATGATGTGCACACAAGAAGTGGCATAAAAGATATCAATCCAGAAATGAATGAACAGACAAAGAGGTTCCTCTTTGAAAAATTTATAGGAGGGTGAAGAAAAGAATCACCCAAGATGAGAAGACTTGAGTGGGTTGCATTCTGTTCCACTGAATTGAGTTTCCACTTTGATGAGCTCATGGAGCCATTAAAGTGTAGGACTACAAATATTCTACTAAATCAAGTATAAACGGTCTAAACTGTACAGAGAAAGACACTATAGTAACTAGAGAACTGGCCTTGGAAATCAGGTTCAAGTCCTTCTTCTGACATAAATGTGATCATGGACATGTCTCTTAACCTTACCTTTTAGTGACCCAGGCAATTAACTTGAGACTATAAGTTTCAGAATTTGTATTACTGGAGAAGTTTCCACATTGTGAATTCCTAATGCCAATGAAATCACTAGACCAAACCAAAAAGAAAACTGTACTCTTCTGAAGTGTTTACACATCAGTGAAACAGGGCATGAGTAATTCAATTGTATAAACTCAATTCAATTTTCCAAATAATTATAAAGACTTACACTTGTACAATGTACTATGCTAGGCACTAGAGATACAAAAACAGATATGACACAGATCCTGATTTCAGAGTATATGATATAGTCTGGTATTGAAAATTCTTATCTCCCTTATTCATGTTTCTAGCTTTAATTTTTATTTCAGTAAATGAAGAAGTTAAGTGTAACACAGATTTCTTTAGCCTTACTCTATGAGGGTAAGGTCTGTTATACTTTATACTTCTCCTCTGGGTTCTCCAGTAGCCTGAGGAGATTGGGAGTGTCTGCTACCTGCCATTGACTCAGGTTCCTCACTGATTGTGTTCATGCAATCACAGTCATTTCTAGGGATTGATTTACTCAGTTCCATAGCTACTACTCAGTAGTTCAGTTCCATTTAACCACTCTATATCAAAAACATGTAGTTGGTGAAGTAAATAGAAGCTTGGAGTCAGGAAGATGTGAGTTGAAATCCAGTCTTAGACATTTATTAGTTATGTGACCCTGGTCAAGCCACTTAACCTCTATCTGCCTCAATTTCCTCAACTGCGAAATGGGATCATGATAACATTTACCTCTCCATGTTACGAGACTGAAATGAAATATTCATCAAGCATTTAGCACAATGCCTGGCATATAGGCACTTAATAAATCCTTGTTTCTATTCTTTCCCCAAGATCCATTTTTATTAAGGAATATTTATTTCTAAAATATAGCAAGAACAAATATACAAATATATACCCAATATCTTGAAGGAATAATATCTCTTATGCTACCTTAGTCTTTTGAGAAGAGAAAGGTATTAGCCTCACAATTTAATTCAATTCGATGGAGCCAAGATGGCTGAGTGAGAGGAAGTATTAGAATCTAGCTTTTCCTCCCCCACCTCCTCAATAAAGATCTTGAAAATGCATTGGGCTGAATTCTAATCAAGAAAGTCCACAAAAAGTCACAGTGAGTCATTTTTCTAACCCATTTAGGGAGATGGATAGAGAGGTTCTATGCCTCTGGGGAAGGGGTCTGGTCGGGAGCACATGTGGCTATGGTGGTAGCAAGAAGCATTCCAGCATTCAGAAACTGAGAGAGGGCCAAGACAAGGCACCAGAAAGAGATCTCAGGAGATCCTTGAGTAAGTGCTGGGCACAGCAACAGCAATGCCACCCAGTGCCAAGTCATGGATCCAAGGTGAAAAGGAATGGTGGCTTTACCTATACATTGAGCATAAAACACATAGAAGTTCTAGGAAGCAAATGGTAACTGTGGAGGTGGCTCTGATACCTGGATTAGAGCACAGCATCCCAGACAAAAGGGGAGTTGTCAGTTCATTCAGTTAGAACCTGGAGAGCCTCCCAGTGGGCAAATAGTAGTCGAATCAAACAGCAGTCTGCTGAAACACACAATCAGAGACAATCCAGTATACTCAAACCTGGGTTAGAAACCTGCAAACCTCAGACCAGGAGGGCAGTGAACTCAGCTCTCAGATCACACAACTTTGTGGGCAGGGAGAGCTTGCAGGCCCCTAGCCACAGCAACAGAAAGATGTAAGAGGACAGATTCTCAGGCCAGACATCCCTCCAAGAAGTGTGCAGAGCCCAGCACTAACATGAAGTCCAAAGATAATAAGATGGAAGAATGAGCAAAACAAAACAAAAAAAAGAACCCAATCATAAAGAGTTGTTATGAAAACAGGGGAACTCAAGGCACCAAAACAGAGCAAGAGAATTACTTGGAAACATCTACAAGCAAAGCCTCAGAGAAAAATATAACTTGGGCATGTCTAACAAAAAGTCAGAGGAGACTTAAAAGTAAGAGTTAATGTAAAAGAAAGTAAGAATTAAAGAAGGAGCTAAAAATTGTTGTAAAAACCAGTTGAGAGCAGTAGAGAAAAGAATGGAAAAGGAGATAAGAGCTTTGAAAGAAAGATATAGAAAGAGAATTAATTGATTGGAAATAGAAGCACAAAACCTTATCCAAGAAAATAACACCTTGAAAATTAGAATGGGCCAAATGGAAGCTAATTATTCTTAGACATCTAGAAATAACAGAACAGTCAAAACACTGAAAAAAATAGAAGAAAATATGAAGTATCTCATAGGAAAAATAGTCGACCTGAAAAGCAGATTGAGGAGAAATTATTTAAGAATCATCAAACTACCTGAAATCCATGGACAAAAAGGATATTGTAGTTCAAGAAATCCTAAAACTGCCTCGATATCTTTAAGACCAAAAGTCAAGGTAGAAATTAAAAGAATTTGCCAGTTGCCTCCTGAAAGAAATTCCCAAATGACAACTTCCAAGGATATTATAGTCAAAATCTAGAGCACCCAGGACATGGGAAAAAAATATTGCAAGCAGTCAGAAAGGAAGAACTCAAGTACTGAGGAGCCATAGCCAGAACCATTGAAGATTTAGCATCCATCACCCTAAAGAAGCAGAGAGTTCAGAAAATGAAACATCAGAAGGCAAAGGACCCAGGCTTACAGAAAAGAATAATCTGCACAATAAAACTGAGTATAATTCTACAGAGGAAAAAAATGGATATTTAATGAAATAGAGGACTTTCAAGTAGTCCTGGTGAAAAGATCAGAGCTAAGTAAAAAATTTGACATACAAACACAGGAGTCAAGATAAGGATAAAAAAGTAAATGAGTGAGAAATTATAAGGGATAAAACAAGGTGGAAATATTTATGTTCTTATTTGGGGAGGAGATATGTGTGGTTCCTCAGAACTTATCACCAGAGGTCAGAGAAGGATTCTAATTAGAAAGAGGGCCTAGATGGGGTCCTGTTGTGTTTAGATGATCTCAAAAAAAGAATGGGATGGGTGAGGTAGAGAAGTACACTGGGAGAGGGGCAAAGGGAGAGGAAGAATGGGGGAAATTATCTCCTGTAAATGAGGTGAAAAATAGTTAATATAACAAAGAAGGGGCAGTGATGGGAGGGGTGGATGACTATTGAACCTCACTCTCATCTAAACTGGTTAAAGAAGAGACAAAAATACATATACATAGTATTAGGTACAGAGATAAATCTTTCACCAAAGGAAAATAGGAAGGGAAGGGGCTGAGAGCAAGGATAGACTAAGAGAGGCATTATTCAGAAGCAAAACATTTTTAAAGAGGGGGCAAAGGAAAAAAAAGAAAACAAGTTTAAAAAAATAAGATGTGGGGAAGTAAATAGCAATCAGAACTGGGATTCAATAAAATGGAAGTCCATAATAGAATGGATTAGAATTTCTCATTAATAAGAAAGAAAGAGTATATAAAGAAATTGGGCATTCGATGAAAAAAAAACTAGAAAACCAACATATCAACTCCCCCCATTAAGATTTTGAAAAACAAAAGAGGTCAACAAAACTGAATTAAACTTGAACCTATTCCTTAAAAAATAGACAAGTCACTAGCTAATTTGATTAAGAATAAGAAGGAAGAAAAGCAAATTACTAATATGAAAAATAAAAAGGTAAATTTACAACCAATGAAGAAGAAATAAAAGTAGTAATTAGTAGCTTTTTCACCCAACTGTATGCCAATAAAACTGACAATCTAAATTAAATAGATGAATGGATAGAAAAATATAAATTGTTCAGATTTACAGAATAGAACATGAAATTAAATAACGCTATCTGGAAAAAGAAATTTAAGTAACCCCAAATAAATTCCCAAAGAACCAGACAGATTTATAAGTGAATTCTACTAAACATTTAAAGAACTTAATTCCAATATTACATAAATTATTTGGGGAAAATAGATAAAGAAGGGATCCCACCAAATTCCCTTTATGATGCAAATATGGTTTTGATAGCTAAGCCTAGGAGAGTCAAAACAGAGAAAGAAAACTATAGACCAATTTTCCTCATTAATATTGATGCACAATGTTAAAAAAATATTAGCAAGGGGACTATAGCTATATACCATAAAGATTATGCATTATAACCCAGCAAGATTTATATGAGGAATTCAGGGCTACTTCAATATGAGAAAAACTATAAGCATAATTAGCTATGTTAATAACCAACCTAACAAAAATTATATGATTATTTTAAGAGATGCTGAGAAAACCTTTGATTAAATACAACATCTATTCCTGTTTTAACAAAAATCAAAAAGCATAGATATTAATGGAACTTTCCTTAAAATGGTATGAATATATATCTAAAACCAAGAGCAAGTGTTATCTATGATAGGAATAAGTTATAAGCTTTTCTAATAAGATCAGGAGTGAAGCAAGGGTGTTCATTATCACCATTAGTATTCAATATTGTACTAGAAGTACTAGATATAGCAAAAGATAAGAAAAATAAATTGAAGGAATAAGCACAGACAAAGAAGAAATAAAACTATCATATTTTACAGATAATATGATGGTATACTTCAGAGAAACCTAGAGAGTCAACCTAGTCAAAATAATTGCTTCAACAAAGTTGCAAGATATGAAATAAACTCACAGAGTCATTGGCTTATCTATGTATTACCCACAAAATCTAACAGGAAGAAATAAAGAAATTCTCTTCAAAATTATTACAGATAATATAAAATACTTGGAACTCTAACTGCCAAGAGAAACAGAAAGTACATTAAACACCATTACAAAATACTTTTTACACAACTAAAGACAGGTCTAAGTAAATGGAGAAATATTAATTGTTCATGAGTAGAGGAAACCAATATAATAAAAATGACAATGCTAAATAAATTAATTTGTATATTCAGTGTCATATCAATTTAACTATCAAATAATTATAGAATTAGAAAAAATACTAGCAAATTTCATTGGGAGGAACAAAAATTAAAGAATATCAAGGGAATCAATGAAAAGAAAATGGAAAGGGGACCTAGCAGTACCAAATCTCAAATTACACTACAGAGCTGTAAACATCAAAACAATTTGGTACTGGTAGAGAGCTTGATCAGTGGACTAGATTCAGTACACAAATGAGCACAGTAATCCAGAGTTTGATAAATCCAAAGATTCCAACTCTTAAGGCAAGAACTCATCATTCAATAACACTGTTGGGAAAACTCAAAAGTAATATAGCAGAAATTAGGTATTAGACCAACTCTCATACTGTGTATGAAGACACTCAAAATGAGAACAGGATTTAGACATAAAGGGTGACATCATAAGCAGATAAATAGAACATAGAAGAAATTGCCTGTCACATCTATAGATAGGGGAAGAGTTTGTGACCAAACAAGAGATAGAGAGGTTCACAGGAAATAAAATGAATCATCTTGATTACATAAAATTAAAAAGTTATTGCACAAACCAAACCAATACAGCTAAAATTAGAAGAAAAGTAGGAAAGTGGGGAAAATCTTGCAACAACTTTCTCTGATACAGTTCTCATTTCTAAAATATACAGGGGATTAAATTAAATTTACAAGAAAAAGAACTATTCCCCAATTGATAAATGGTCATCATCATCATCATCATCATCATCATCATCATCATCATCAACAATAACAACAAAAGAGGAAGACCTGCAAGCTATCAACAATCATGAAAAAATGCTTTCAATCATTAATAAATAAAGAAATGCTCATTAAAACAACTCTAAGTTGCCACCTCACACCTATCAGTTTAGCTAAGAAGGCAAAAAAGAAAAATAACACATGGTGGAGAAGTGGTGGGAAAACAGGTACATTAATGCACCCTTGGTAGAGCTTTGACCTAGTCTAACCATACTGGAAAGAAATTTGTAACAATTCCCAAAAAGCTATTAAACTGAGCATAACTTCTGACCTAGAAATACAGGTAGTAGATCTATATGCAAAAAACATGAAAGAAAGGAAAAGAATTCATCTGACAAAAATATTTGTAGCAAATCTCTGTTGTGGCAAAGAATTAGAAACCAAGAGGATGATCATCAATTGGGAAATGGCTGAACAAATTATGGTATGTGAATATGATGGAATACTATTGTATTGTAAGAAATGATGAAAGGGATGGTTTCAGAAAAACCTGGGAAGACTTATATGAACTGATACAAAATAAAGTGAGCAGAGCTAGAAGAAAAATTTACACAATAACAATGTTATAAAGATAATCAAGTTTTAAAGACTTTGTAACTAATGCAGTGAGCAATTACAATTCCAAAAGACTAATGATGAAACATGTTTTCTACCTCTAGACACAGAAGCGATTGACTCAAAGTGAAAACTGAAATGTTTTCTTCTCTTTGTATCATTTTCTTTACATTTTTTTTGACATGGCTAATAAGGACATTTGTTTTTCATTTTGGTAATGTGCCTTGTTTTTCTTGCCTTTTCAGTGGGTAGGGAGAGAACTTGGAATTGAAAATTAAATAAAATTAAATTTAAAAAAAGTAATTCAGTTCCTACATAACATTAGTCTGATCAGATTCAAAGCTCCCACTGTGCTAGCATCTTGGAACACTGCTTCTCAGGGATTCCCTGATGAGCTGGCATTCATCCTGGATTCCTAAACTTCATGATCCCCATGTCTCTAGCTCTCAGATTGGGCCTTCCAATACTTTCATCTAGAATTGAAAAAGAACAAAAGAAATAGACTAAAAATTTAGAGATATTTCTCAGGGTCACATAGCCTAAGGTGAGGGAAGAAAGTAGGAAGGAGAAAGTGTCCCTCAGGCCCTACCTTCTCAACATATGGAGTTAGCTGCTATAAGTAAGATTAACCTTTATGCTTAGACTATGAATGCTAGAAAGAGTAACTGTGCTATATCAGGTAGGTTTTTGCCCAAAATTTATTAATTTATTTGTTTTTAGTTTTCAACATTCACTTCCATAAGTTTTAAATTTTCTCTCCCTCCCTTCCCAAGACAGCATGAAATCTTATGCAGTCTCTACATTCCTTTTAAATACATTTACACACCAATCATGTTGCACAGAAGAATTATAATGAATGGGAGAAAGTATGAGAAAAACAAAACATAAAAAAGAAAATACTCTTCTTCATTCTGCATTCCAACTCCATAGTTCTTTCTCTGGATGTGGATGGTATTTTGCATCATGAGCCCTTTGGAAAAGTTTTAGGTCATTGCTGAGAAGGGCTAAGTCTATCAAAATCAGTCCTTGCACAATGTGGCTGTTACTGTGTACAATGCTCTCCTGGTTCTGCTCACTTTACTCAGCATCAGTTCATATAAGTCTTTCCAAATTTTCCCAAAGTCTACAAACTCATTATTTCTTATGGCACAATAGTATTCCATTATATTCATATACCACAACTTGTTCAGTCATTGCCCAATTGATGGACACTCTCTAGATGTCCAGTTCTTGGCCACCACAAAAAGAGTTGCAATAAATATTTTTGTACATGTGGGCCTATTCCCATCTATATGATCCCACTGAAATATAGTCCTAGAAGCAATATTGCTGGGGGAAAGAGGATGCACAATTTTAGCCCTTTGAGCTTAGTTCCAGATTGGTCTCCAGAATGGTTGGATCAGCTAACAATTCCATCAACAATGAATTAGCATTCCAATTTTCCCACATCTTCTCCAACATTTATCATTTTCCTGTTTTGTCATGTTAGCCAATCTGATAGGTGTGATGTGGTACCATAGAGCTGTTTTGATTTGCATCTCTCTAATCAATAGTGATTGAGTATTTTTTCATGTAAGTGTAGATACATGACTCAGTTCTCTATATAACCGAGAAATTAAATCCTTCTCACAGACACTATTTGTAAAAATTCCTTCCCAGTTTTCTGCTTCCCTCCTAATCTTGGTTGCATTGGTTTTCTTTGTGCAAAAATGTTTCCATTTAATGTAATCAAAATTATGCATTTTTCATTTGAAAATGTTCTCTACCTCTTGTTTGGTCACAAATCCCTCCATTCTCCATAAATTTGACAGATAAACTATTCATTGGCTCCCCTAATTTGTTTATAGTATCAGCATTTATGCTTGGGTCATGTATTGATTTGGACTTTATTCTGGTACGGTGTCAGATGTTGCTCTAAGCCCAGTTTCTGCCACACTATTTTCCAGGTTTCCCAGCAGTTTTTGTCAAACAATGAGTTCTTATCCCAGAAGTTGAATCCTTAGGTTTATCAAACAGTAGATTGCTATAATCATTAACTACTGTGTCTTCTGTACCTAACCTATTCCACTGATCTACCCCTCTATTTCTCACCCAGTACCAAGTGATTTTGATGATAGCTGTTTTATAATAAAATTTGAGATCTGGTATGGCTAAGCCACCTTCCCTAGCATTTCTTTTCATTAATTCCCTTGATATTCTGGACCTTTTGTTTTTCCATATGAATTTTTATATTATTTTTTCTAGCTCTATGAAGCAATGTTTTGGTAGTTTGATTGATATGGCACTGAATAATTAAATTAATTTAGATAGAATTGTTATTTTTATTATATTAGCTCAGCCTACCCATGAATAACTGATGTTTTTCCAGTTATTTAGATCTGACTTTATTTGTGAAAAGTGTTTTGTAATTGTGTTGACATAGTCCCTGGGTTTGTTTTGGCAGGTAGACTCCCAGATATTTTATAATGTCTGCAGTACCTTGCGGGGACTGAAGATGAAGTATAACTATGAGGTCATGTTATAAAATGCCAGGATTCACATGAATTTTGTATTTCAAAGAAGCCTCTCAGTCACACTGATAGGCAGATAGATAGATAGATAGATAGATAGACAGACAGATGGATGGATGGAGTTAAATGCTGCTGCTCTTGAGTCATTTCAGCTGTGTCCAACTCTTCATGACCCCATTTAGGGTTTTCTTGGCAAAGGTTCTGGAGTGATTTGCCATTTCCTGCTCCATTTCATCTTACAGATGAGGAACTAAGGCAAACAGGGTTAAGTGTTATGTGCTCAGGATCATGTAATTAGTAAATGTCTAAGGCCAAATTTGAATTCAAGTTCTCCTGATTCCAGGACCAACATTCTATCCACTATAACATATAGCTGCCCAGATAGATAGTTGGAATTTAGATAGCTGAAAATTAAGTAATTATCATGTGCCAGACACTATGCTAAATGGTGTGAATATAGTTACAAGCAAAAAGATAATTCTTATCCTGAAGAAGCTTACATTCTAGTGAGAGAAGACAACACATAATATGGAGTTAAAGGTGGGGAGGGAAAGGTACAGAGGTGATCTGTGGCACTATGGGTTGGTTAGGGTTTTAAGAAAGCAAGGTGGGTGATGTGATAGCTAAACTCTTAACTCTCTCCTAGTTTCCTGTCCTGCTCCAGCCTACCTGACCACATGACACCCTCTTTACCCTCACACCGGAAGGTAGCTATGCCAATGCTGGCATGGATTAGAAAGTCTGAGGCTAAATACAGGGATAAAGTCTTCACGTATCACACATCTAAGTCCACGAGTATGCCATCAATCACAGCTTTCAAGAAACTGAATCACTAAAAGCCAAGGATCATCTGGGATATGAGGATACCTTGTAAAAAGAAAACAAATCAGTTTTCTTGTCCAGTTGTTTCTTGTTGGTAGTTTTACTCTTCTACTGTCATTCTCTTGGGCCTTGAGCAGAAAAATCACAAACTCTAAGTGTAAGGATGAAATCTAAAGGTAAGGATGCAAGGAATTTGCTGGCAGAGGTGGCCAGCAGAGGTGCCCAAACCTTTCCTAATGAAAGAGATCAATGTAAATCAACTAGGACTAATCACATGGATCTTTCTGTTAGAAGGGGGCAAGTCCAGGAAGTCTTACAGCTTCCTGAGCATCCCACAGAAGTACCAACTAAGAAGACTAGGAAGCCTATTAACAACAGAATCAAAGATTTTAACTAGTCCAAAGCATGTAACCTTGGTGGTCTTAGTCTGAAAGAGTGATAACATATTTCTTAGGCTGCAGCATCAGCAGTGTAGCAGTAGTGGCTATAAGAAGCCCAAAGGGCTATAGCAGAGAGCAAAACAGTGTATATGAGCCCTGGCAGAGAGTAGAAAATTCACAGATAATGCAACAGAATCAGAGGGTCACAGCAGTGCACGAGCTTGCCAAAGCTCCAAAACAGCAAACATAAGGTCGACCAAAATGTAAGCAAGAGTCTCTGGACCAAGTCAAGATGCTGCCAGAGGCAGAGCCATGAGAGCTCAGTCAGGAGTGTGTGCTGAGTGTGCTGGTAATTTTTCATAATTAACTCACCAAAAAAGTGCTCATCACAGATTTAAAAGCTTAATCTACATCATTAACACTTCCCCCATCACTTTCTTAAGTCTATACCATCAACAAAACACTAAATGAAGCTTGCTGATTTCAACGGTGTCAATGCTCACACTGAAAATTTAACAGTTGGCTTGCAGGTTGGAACTCGCCCTAGCACACCCCCTGAGGCATCCCCAGCTGAGCTAAAAGGCAGAATCTACAATGGGTCTCTATCTCAGAGCATGAATTTTCTGGGAAATTGTTACTCTCCCACCAGCACATGGAATATTTTGTGGGAGATTGTATCCATTTGCTCATGGGGGATAGAGTGGAGCTGAGAATGATTCCACTGCTTGATTTTCCCTGTTACTTTACGATTCTATTCCTACTTAACTCTTTTGCTATTTAATTTATGGTTCCTGCCTGGTCTGTGAGTAGAGGAAGTATGAGCTGAATATTACACTCTCATGAGCTCAAGTAACAATGTGATTCTAGAGAAGATGCCCATTAAAGAATGAGATTGAATGTAATTATTATGTTTCTTTGTTGCTACTAATTACAATTACTAATAGACTAAATCAAAGGTGGGAGAATGGACTCCGTTAAGATCAGAAAGAAGACTTTAAAGACCAACAGAGTAACTTGTAAAGATGAAATGAATGTGAAAGTAGTTGGCCAATAAGAAATTAGAGGATTTAAAACTCACAGAATTTGAATTCACATTTTCTTGTTTTTTTTCCTTGAACAGTCACATATTTGCACAGATATATCCTAATATAAAAGTGCTTTCTGATCATTCTTTTAAACATACTAGGTAGTTACATCTAAACCAGTCTAACAAATACATAAATTTACCAGACCACATTTTTCCAACCCACTTCCTCCCATGAAGTTCACATTTATTTTGCAAGTAATAGCTAAGAAAACAGTTAACTAGTAAAAATAAAAGGCTTTAAGTTTTGCAAAGCAATTTGTAAATATTATCTCATTTTGTCCTCACAGCACCATGAAAGACTGGCACTATAATACTATTCTCCATTTTACAGATGAGGAAACTGAGACAGTGCCCTGAGTCACTCAGCTGGTAAGAGTTTGAGGTCACATTTGAACTCAGGTCTTTCTAAATGCAGGTTCAACATTCCATCAATTGTCTATTATAAAAGCATTATGCATAGTAATGTAAATGTTGATTATTGTTATATAAGTAATAAGTTAAAGGCAAGAGGCCATAATGTATAGAGAGGAGTCAGAAAGATCTGGGTTCAAGTTCTACCTCTGATTCACACTAGCTGGGTGACCATGGGCAAATACTGTTTCTACAATGGCATTTTCTGATACTAACTGATCCACAAGATCAAACAAATAAACAGAAAATAAATAAATTTTTAAAGAATTCCTTACTACAGACCCAGTCTAATCATGATAATGAGTGGTGGTGGTGGTGGCTGTGGTGGTACAGCAACTTACACTACATTGTACTTTACAGTTAGAATGAATGAATAACATATTTATTGGAATTCATGAGAAAAATGGCTATCTGACAAGCTAATAGAAATAGAAGACCTAGGAGAGTAATTGCTGCAATGATCCAAGTTCAATGGGGCGCATTTTTGTTGTTTTTAAAGGAAAACGAAATCTGCCTTTGAAAAACTAGTTTGATTATCATTGCCTTTTATTTTTACATAGGTCATTTTCTTCTTAAACTGTTCCTGTCATACAAACTTTTTTTGTAACACAACAAACATTTAAGTAAAGCCAACCAACATGGTAGCCATGTCTGATGATGTATACCCCATTCCATATGCATAGTCCCTACTTCTTTACTGGGAGAAGGAAAGTGGGGGAAATTTTCACTATTAAGAACATATTCAAAATATTTTTTAAAATCATATGAAAAGCATATACTAAAGCATATAGAAGGTAAAACATCACAATAAAACATTAATATGGACATATATAGCTTAATTTTGCAACCTTTAATTAGCAAGGTCCCTTGGAATAGTCTATAAATTGTGTCAATTTTGTTAGAGCATGAGGAAAGGGGTCACAGGGTTCTCTTTAGGTGCCATTTAGATTTTCATAGTCTCATGGGCACAGACCACATCTCCAATTTCCAGCTAGTATTCTTGAACATTTTATTCCATATGTAATAGGACTAATATTTCCTAGTGGTACTCTGATGTAGTTTCTTTACTCCCATCTCATAACTTGGGGTAAGCTAAGGCTCCACTGTCTTTGCTTCTTCGACAGAAGACTTCCATTTAAAGAAGACAAAGCTATCTCTGGGATTTGATTGATACCAGCTTCGGTGACCCAGCTTCCTCATCTTCTAAAGGCATAAAAAATCCCAGTCATGGGCAATCCGGGGTCTTCTAACACAGTGGATTTCTGAAGCCCATGCAAGTCACCACATCCTTCACCATTTTTTACCTGAATGTCCAGATTCTTTTCCATAAGGAGATAAGGTAGAGTGTGGGGAGAGAAGTTAAGGGCCACTATATCATCATCATCATCATCATCTATTCCTTCTTCTTTTTATCCTCCTCCTCCTCCCCCCTTCTCCTCCTTCTACTTCCTCAGGTGGGGACTTAGATTCAGGAAGACCTGAATTTGATAGACACTTATTACCTGTGTGACCCTGGACAAGTCATTTAGCCCCTTTTTGTAAAATGAGGATAATAATAGCATCGGCCTTACAAGGTTGTTGTGATGATCAAATGAATAATTAACATGTATAAGAGTTTTGAATTAATAAATACTCATGATTGGTTTTATAACTCCTTATGCCACCAATATTCTAATCCTACTTCCTAAATCTCTGTAGAGCTCCTTACCCACCCTTATTCTGACAAAACAATCTCTATTTCTTCTCTTCCTACCAACATCTCTGTCTCCCAATTTGCCTACTTCTATAGGAGGGGCAGCAAGGTGGTGCAGTGGATAGAGCACCAGTGCAGGAATCAGGAGGACCTGAGTTCAAATCTCACCTCATTCACTTCACACTAATTGTGTGATCTTGGGCAAGTCACTTAACCCCAGTTGCCTCATCCTGGGTCATCTCTAGTTACCCAGATGAATATCTGGTCACTGGATTCAGATGGCTCTGGAGGAGAAGTAAGGGTGGTGACCTGCACAGCCCTCCCTCACTCAAGACAAAGTGAAGGGCAAGTCATATCATCATTTCTCTGATGGCATGGCCTTCTTCAGCAATGAAGAATGAATACACACACACACACACACACACACACACACTTCTATAGAAGTACTATCATGATTCCAATCACAGAGATTCATAGTCTAAGTGCCATACTCCCCTTTTTCCTTTTTTTGGGGAGGCAAGTCAGGGTTAAGTGACCTACTCAGGGTCACACAGCTAGTAAGTGTCTGAAGCTGGATTTGAACTCAGGTCCTCCTGACTTTCAGGATCAGTGCTGTAGCTACTGTGCCACCTAGCTGCCCCTACTCCCTTCTTTTCTGTCCGATATCTCTCATATCCAATCAGTTGTAAAATCTTGTTGATTCTACCTTCAAACACACCTTACGTCTGAATTGCAGTTTTAAGTGAAGGGGAGGTGACTAAGCTCTCTTATTCCACCAGCCTTTAGCAGCAAATAGTCTCAAAAACGAATGCTATTTGTGGTACACCTCTGACCACATCAGAAAATGAAAGACAAGTCATTCAAAAAAATTGTTCAAGGTTATTTTGGGGTATACTTCTCATATAGGGTTCTTGCTCTCACCTGGGCAGGAATGATGCTACACTTCTCTGGAGTGTCTGGTTTGAGGCTCACTACTGATCCCTCCAGTGAAAGCACTTCAGCAGGCATATAAATCCCCTAAGTCTGTAGCTGCCTAAAAGTGGGACTTTGGTTTTTCCTAAAATACAAGAAGAAATCTCACTTTCTCACCTGAATTGTGAGGCATTTATCAGTTCTTCTCCCATCTAAGATCTTGACCACATGAGTTTCATGGCATCAGAGGCCAAACTTAGAAGTTTGGGGCTTGGCTCTGTGAAGAAGACATTTCTATCCAGTACTGCCTTTAGACTTGGGTTAGCTAGATCTCTTCTCTAGGCTGTGACTCAGGCACCTTCCTCAACGTTGGAGGACTTCTCCTCATCACAGGCACACAAAATTAAGATAAAAATGAGATATGAAGAATAAAGCAAAATAATAATGAATGACCTGCACAACTTAGCCACCATTACTTTATTTGTATTATATGGGATACAGGAATGTCTGTATTTACATCTAAATTAAGCCAGTTCATTGTCCTGGATTATGTGGCCTGAAAGTGAAACAAAGCCTGACGGAGCCTGACAGAAGATGAAAAGCAGCTGTGAGAAGATGAGCTTCAGAGGGGTGACTCTCCACTCCCCTCCCAGGGGAGGCAGGGGAAGCAGCTGGAACCCATTGGAACCACCATTGCCCTGCCCGCCCCTCACCTCCACCCCCCAAGCTGCTGGTGCCTAAGGAGAAGGAACTCTCCTCCTGTCCCTAGAACACGGGGCTAGGAGGGGCTGGCCTCAGGCCCCTCTAGTGTGACGGGGGCAAAGCCCAGGTTGGAGCATTCTGTTTCCTCAGTCTGACTTTTCTGTCCTGGAGCCTTCCCTGTGGTCAGGGGCTACTGTGTCCTGTGTTCCCAGGACACTGTGGAGGTCACTATTAGAGGCATTCATGATGTCCTCTGAATGACTGAAAAATGGACATGGTCAAAGACAATCAGGAGCTTCTGTTCCCCAACAGGATTAAGGGGGTAAGGGGATAAGAAGTCCATCAATGATGTGTTATTTTTCTTAGTGCTTCTTTCCTTCCCACCCCAAATGCCATGGGATGGGACCAAGTATACAGTGGAGACAAAATAGTAACAACAACGAGCATTTCCATAGCACTTCAAAGTTTGTAAGGAGCTTTATATGTGTCATCTCACTTGATCTTCACAATAACCTTATCCAATACTGTGAGGCAGGTGCTTTTATTATCTCCTTTTTGCAGGAAATTGAGAAAGAAAAAGGATAAATGCCTGGATCATACAAACAGTAAGTGTCTGAGGCAGGATTTGAATTTAGGTCTTCTTAATTTCAAATCCACCACCCTCACCAATTGGTCACCTCAATCAGACATCTCAATGATAACAATCTTTGAAACCTTAGAAATAAAATTTGAATTTGGAAACATACTTTTTTGTTATCTGTTGTTTGGGGTGGAAGGCCAGCTACTAGATACAGTGGGTATAATCTGTAAGGAGGCAAATCTCAGTTCAGTGGAAAATACAAGAGGCAGGTTGTCTTAAAGAAGGTGGTCCTTGACACATGCTAGCCCATGTGACCATGGGCAAGTCACTTAAACTCTCAGTGCCCCAGGCCAGGGTTCTCCAATCTATTTTTTTAAATTTTTTTATTAAATTTATTTATTTAAGTTTTCAACATTCATTTCCACAAAATTTTGAGTTCCAAATTTTCTCCCCATCTTTCCCCTCACCCCACCCCAAAACACCAAGCATTCTAACTACCCCTATCACCAATCTGCCCTCCCTTCTAACTTTCTTCCCTTCTCTTATCCCCATCTTCTCTTTTGTCCTATAGGGCAAAATAAATTTCTTACCATTACCTGTATTTCTTATTTCTCAGTTGTATGCAGGAACAATACTCAACACTTGTTCCTAAAACTTTGAGTTCCAACTTCTTTTCCTTACTCCCTCCCTACCCATCCCCATTGGGAAGGCAAGCAATTCAATATAGGTTATATATGTGTAGTTTTGCAAACGACTTCCATAAAGGTCATCTTGTATAAGATTAACTATATTTCCCTCCATCCTATCCTGCACCCCCCATTTCTTCTATTCTCTCTTTTGACCTTGTCCCTTCCCAAGAGTGTTGATTTTTAATTGCTCCCTCCTTCCATTTCCCTCCCTTTCATTATCCCCCACCCTACTGATCCCCTTCTCCCCGACTTGCCTGTATTGTAAGATAAGTTTTCATACCAAACTGAGTGTACACTTTATTCCTTCCTTGAGCCAAATGTGATGAGAGTAAGCTTCATGTATTCTCTCTTACCTCCCCCTTTTATCCCCTCCATTGAAAAGTTTTTTTCTTGCCTCTTTTATGAGAGATAATTTGCCCTATTCCATTTCTCCCTTTCTCCTCCCAATATATTCCTCTCACCCTTTAATTTTATATTTTTAGATATGATCCCTTCCTATTCAACTCACCCTGTGCACTCTGTGTGTGTGTGTGTGTGCGTGTGTATGTATAATACCGCCAACTACTCAGATACTGAAAAAAAGTTTCAAGAGTTACAAATATTGTCTTTCCATGTAGGAATGTAAATAGTTCAACTTCAATAAGTCCCTTATGATTTCTCTTTACTGTTTACCTTTTAATGCTTCTTTTCATTCTTGTGTTTGAAAGTCAAATTTTCTTTTCAGCTCTGGTCTTTTCATCAAAAATGCTTGAAAGTCATCTATTTCAATGAAGTTCCATGTTTTCCCCTGAAGTATTATACTCAGTTTTGCTGGGTAGGTGATTCTTGGTTTTAGTCCTAGTTTCTTCGACTTTTGGAATATCACATTCCAAGTCCTTTGATCCCTTAATGTAGAAGCTGCTAGATCTTGTGTTATCCTGATTATATTTCCACAATACTTGAATTGTATCTTTCTAGCTGCTTGCAATATTTTCTCCTTGATCTGGGAACTCTGGAATTTGGCTACAATATTCCTAGGAGTTTCTCTTTTTGGATCTCTTTCAGGAGGTCATCAGTGGATTCTTTCAATATTTATTTTGCTTTCTTGTTCTAGAACAGGGCAATTTTCCTTGATGATGTGTAGGCTTTTTTTTTTCATCATGGCTTTCAAGTAGTCCCATAATTTTTTAATTTTCTCTTCTGGATCTATTTTCCAGGTCAGTTGTTTTTCCAATGAGATATTTCACAGCACTGTGCCTGAGGCCAAGGCTGAACTGGGCTCTGGTCTCCTTCCCATGCAACAGACTTTTCCTGTAGGCCTTTCAGGTCACCCTGGGCTGGAAATCTCCTCCACTCTGTAGTTCTGTGGTTTCTATTGCTCTAGAATTTGTTGAGAGTCTTTCTTTACAGGTATTTTATGGCCTGTGGGGAAAGAGCTAATGTATGTGTGTCTTTCTACTGTGTCATTTTGGTTTTGCCTCCCAATCTTTTTAAAAATATATTTATTTTCCCCTCAATTACATGTTAAAACATTTTTTAACATTTGTTTTTATAATAATTTGAGTTCTAAATTCTATCCCTCCTTCTTTCCCTCCCTACTCCTTCCCTGAGATGGTAAGCAATCAGATATAGGTTATACATGTACACTCATGTACCACCTTTACATATTCATCATTTTGTACAAGAAGACAAGAATAAAAAAAAGAATTAAAGAAAGAAAATGAAAAATAGCATGCTTCAGTCTGTATTCAAATAATTCTTTCTCTGGAGGTGGATAGTATGCTTCATTGTTCCTCCTTTGTCTCTAATCTATTTTAACAGTGTACCCTTATCAGTATATATTGGGTTTCTTGATGAATTATTTACTATTATTGAACTAATGCATCTCATTATGAAATATACACAAGAATAGGCATTAAAAGAATAGGTATTAAAAGGGAGATAAAGACAAAACAATGAAAAAGTATTTTGTTTATTAGTGGGTCAAAAAACTTTTTTGTTATCACTAAAATATTAATTTTTAGTGAGGACAATGATTAAATATGCTTTAAAAACCATGCATATGGTAGCAAATAGAGAAGACATAAATAATTATATTAGTAATTAATTAGCTAATTTGACCTATAGAGTTAGCCAAACGTGAA
The DNA here is from genome assembly GCA_023548195.1 of Bettongia penicillata ogilbyi. NCBI lineage: Eukaryota > Metazoa > Chordata > Mammalia > Diprotodontia > Potoroidae > Bettongia > Bettongia penicillata. The sequence continues at coordinate 4,226,563 of JAJHZJ010000245.1, read as the reverse complement.
TTTTTTTGCCTACTTAATTGAAAGACACACAATAAAGCTATAATAGATCATGTAAGTGAACTTTTTAAATATTAATCAGAGCAATCACGTGTAGAATAGGGACTGAACTTGTGAGTTCATTGGCAGAGGGAGAAATTCCCTCTGCCAATGTAGGTTATCATCTTCTCTGTAATTTATGGACTGAACAGATTATCTAGAGCACTAAGAGGTTTTGACTTGCCCAAGATTACAGAGTCTATGTGTCAGAGGCAGACTTGAAACCCAGGTCTTCGTAGCTCCAAGGTCAGCTCTCTTTTTATTATGTCATCCTGCTTTTTATATGGTTTATTTAGTTTCATTCCATAGTTCTTTGAAATTTTATATTACTACTATTACATCTTATTTGGATAACTAGCTTTATACAATCATATTCGAGACAGACAGAACTAGGAGACATTTTCCAACTTCTTTCTGCTATTTCCTCCTTCTGTGCATTTATGTAGTCCACTCTTCCAGCCTGGAATGCTCTTTCTTTTCACCCCAAGCTTCTCCAAAACCTTCTTTTCCCTCAAGATACACCTTAAGCACCACCTCTTCCCTGATCCTCCTTGTTGTAACTTTTTGTTTTCCCTGAGCTCTTTTTTATCTCTACTTTTCATTTGTCCTAAGACTAGGGATTGCATTTTACTTATTTATGCACATGTCATAACTTGTCAGTGCCATGAGGGCAGGCATTATATTTTTATTGTTGTAGTATCAGTGCCCAATCAATCAGTATGTATTTAGAAAGAGCCTGCTATGTGTCAGGTAGAGGCAAGATATACTAAAACACAAAAATGAGACAATTTCTGTCCTTGAGAAGTTTACATTTTACTAAGAGATTGTCAGTGTGTTCATAGATGAGTAGATACAAGCAATATACGAAAAAAATGGACAGCGATTGGGAGCAAGGCTAAAAACTGGGGTAATCAGGAAAGGTCTCTTAAATGGAGTAACTGGTTTTTTGGGGGGGTAGTAAGAGTTCAAGAAGTGATGATAAGAAAGAAAGAGCATGTTGCAAAAGGACAGAGAAAAGATACGGAATGTTATGTCTGGGGACCAGTAAGTGTGACTGGGGCAGTTAATACATGAGGAAAAGTACTTGATAATTAGCTTAGGTAGATGTTGTTGTTTTTGCTATCTATCACTCCTTCAGGAATAGGACCAGTGATATCAGGAGGGATTTAAGTGAGGCAGAGCTGTGAAAAGTCATCAGCCTCACTTTTTCCTTGAGAGTCAGTGGTATCCAGTGGCTGGGCAAAAGTCAAGATGTTTGGTGATGGTACAGGATGCCAGCCTAGAAAGATAGACTTGAACCAGAGAGCAAAGGACTTTAAATGCCAAATAGAGGATTTTGTTTTTGATCCTAAAATCCATGGAGAGTCACTGAAGCTTCTTGAGGAAAAGAATGAAGCAATTAGTCCTAGGCTTTACAAATATCAATTTAGCAGCTGTATGGAGGATCAATTGGAGAAAGGAAGCGTTAGATGCAGCGGGGACCAAGGCAGTTGACAAGTGGTGAGGAGGACCTGGACTAGGCATGGAATCGTAACACAAGTGTTCAAATGGGCTGCAATACTAATACAAATTTGGGAACTTGTTCTAGCTCTGTGTGGTTCAGTATTTTAAATCACAATACTTCTTATGAAAAGGTAAATGTTGTAAGCTGTAAGGGAATTGCCAACCCCCAGCCTCTTGGACGGCATTCACTGGTCACGACTCAGGTAAACTGAGGGCAGACTGGTAAGGCATGAACAAGATGGCACTGGGAAGAAGGGTTCCACCCCTGTTTTGCTCAAGGCTATTTCCCGGGCCCTGGGAGAACAAAGAAGGCCCAAGATGTTTTTCTTTCTAGGGGCTACATGTCAGTGCTGGGCAGTCCTGGTCATAGGTATAGGATTTCCTAAGGGCAAACTATTTGCTGATAGGTCCACTTAGGGCTCTGGTGTCAGGAAAGAGATAAAAGCACTGCTTGTTGTTAACAATAAACGGAGTTGCCTACTATCTTGTCTCCTGCCTCAGTCATTACTTACAGCTCACTCCACCAAGGCCTACAGGCACTGATGGTCAGATAAGGCCTGTGGGCCTGAGAGTTCAGGCTCAGTCACCCTAACTAACAGTAAGCTACTTTTTCTAAATCATCATCAGCAATTATTATATATGTCACATGGTCCCATTTTGTAATACTTTTTAAAATTTGTTTGTGTTGATAGGTGACATAAAATATTTGACAGGAATCCCACATTCTCTAGGAGTGACCCCATTCCTATCTGTCCAAGTCAAGAATAGGAGAGGAAAACTTTAAATGATTTATTAATTTGTTAACTCATAACTTTTGTTAAATATGAGTGAGCAGAGAAACTGGATAAAATTTAGAAATTCTATGCCACATATTAGTAAGGAATCACAAGAGAATACAAAGAAATCATGTAAAGAAATGTTGTTATTCAGTCACTTCAGTGCTGTTGGACTCTTTGTGACCCCATATGGAGTTTTCTTGGCAAAGATACTAGAATGGTTTGCCATTTTCTTTTCCAGCTCATTTTAGAGATGAGGAAACTGAGGTAAACAGGGTTAAGTGATTTGCTCAGAATCACACAGCAAGTGTCTGAGGACTGTTTTGAGTTCAGGTATTCCTGACTCCAGGGTACTCCAACCACTTTGCCACCTAGCTGCCCCATAAAGAAAAATACATGTGTGTATATCCCTTACTTCAATAGTTTTTCTAAGATAATATAAATATAAAATAATATAAATAGATAATATAATATAAATATAAGATAATATAAATAGATAATATAATATATAAGATATATTATATAAGATATATAAAGATAATATTAATAGATAATAGAAATATAATATAATAGAAATAATATAAGATGATATAAATAGAAAACAGATATGAGTTCAGGGAATTAATCAATACAATATTTAGCAATGATTATTGTCTCTTTTTAGTGGTTGCTAGTAAACAAATCACTTAAGGATGAAAATGGAAGAAGGGCAAAAACAGAAGAAATATGGAAAATATTTGCATGGCAAACTGTTCTCACCATCAAAGAAAACAGAGCCACTAAACTAAGACTCTAATACTATGCTTATTTTTATGATGATTATTTAAAAAGCATATTGATTCAGCAGAGTAAAATACCACCTTTAAAGTCTGTCTTCTAACAAAGTCTCTTCCATTTATGTATCTAAAGCCTGCATGATTCCTTGAAAGATATTACAAAAATGACCTTGTCCAACAATCTCCTGATCACATAAATCAGGTGCGACTAAAAGTAAGGAAAATTACACTCATCATCAGTATTTTTATTTCACTATTGTAGAAGTAGTCCAGTACTTAGTCAAAACTGAGGATTTTGAAGTCATGCAGATGTTCCGGTTTGCAGATTGTTCTGGCTGCATGAAGCCCAAGGACATGGAAGAACCTCCTGAAAGTCATCTGTAACCACTCAAAAGTTTTGGCTTTTTATCATGCACATGGGAAAAGACAAGTGGATAAAGAATGTCTATTTTCTAGATTGTGATGTACAGTTATATAAGCAACCTGTAGAACTTATCTTTATGTGTTTGTATTTGTGTGTGTATATGTGTGTGTGTGAGAGAGAGACAGAGACAGAGAGAGACAGAGACAGAGAGATCTATCATTAGGAAAATGAGTTGGCCCAGAATTAAAAAGGAGAATGGACATCCAGAAATTGCGATGTTCCTCTTTAATAAACCCCACCAACTCTCAGAAATAATCAATCATCTTTTTAATCTCAAAAGTCTATCAGTGTTTTTGTGTGGCTATAATATTTGCCATATAATAGTCTCTGAAAAATTGAAAATGCGCATCACAGAGCAGGTAGCAATGCATAGCAAGTAATCAAAGAAGAATGGGAGTAAAGAATGTCATCAGGGAAAGAAGATAGTCACATAACAAGGCAAAGAATAATAGGTAGGCAGGGCAAGTGCTCCATTGGGAACTTTAGAATATGAAGGCAAAGTGAAGAATTCTAGTACATTAGATGGAGTCCTCATGGGAAATTGATGGGAAAAAATGTACAAGTTACATAGTGTAGGTATGCATGGATGGGTTGCAATTTGTATAATTGGAAGAAACCTACAAATTGATGGTATCAGAGATCAGTCTGAACATTTGAATCGATGAATGTGATAAAACATTGAGCAGTGGGAAACGAAATAGGATAGTAAGATAGTCTATGCTCTCAAGGAACTTAAAATAGAACACTTGAAGGGAAGATAGCAAGGCCAGTATCCTGGGTAGTGCTGCTATTCCTAGGGCTTTTGGGTTCAGGGAAGGTGAGTTGAATTGGTTGAGGTGGTCTAAGGTCCCTTCCAGTTCTAAGTCAAAAAACAAAAGAAGTCCATGTTCACATTGCCATGTACTGGAACTATGGGACAGTGCCAGTGAATGATAAGTAGATAAATTCCCTTTTCCTTCCTTACTGGAAGTCTAAGAGAGAGCTGACTGAGTCTCAAATCATGCACTCATTGGAGAGAAAACAGGTCTCTGAGTAAGAGGAATCATTAACTTGAGTACCTTTTTCTTTGGATTTAGGCTAGTTAGACAAGAAGAAAAAAATTCCTATGAAAACAAATCAGACAAGCACAAAGATTTTTATTTTTTCTTGTTGGGAGCATGAAAAGGAAGGAGGACCATTCCTTCTTGTATTCTTCAGCAAGAGAAAAAGGGACCTCTTGGTCAAATATATATATGGTATATATTTTGTATAAACATGTATATAATAGGTAGCATCATTATTGAATTATGAAAGTTAGGATTGCTACTTATTTTCATGTAAAATGAATAATTACTGTGCTGAGACTGTTCTCATCAGCTACTTAGTGGTTATCTTAGAAAAGGAAAAAAGCTATTGATAACAGTTTCTTTAAAACTTTGTTCTAGACAACAATAAAAACAATTGTCAGTCAGAACTTTACAATGATTATTTTAAATAATTGCAAATTTAATATGCAAAGAGAAAAGAAAAACCTCAGTGGATGCTTTTTCAAAGTATCTGAGCAGGTCCAAAAGAGATGTGAGTTATTTTGAGACTCGATTGGATTCTAGAAAAATGGATTAATTACAGGAATACGTATTAACAAATTACATAAGACTAAAAATATTTCATATATTGGGATAATAATAACAGCATTTATATAGCTCTTTAAGATTTGCAGAGTGTTTTACAAATATAATTTCATTTTATTCTCACAACAATTTTGGGGGGTCAGTATTATCCCCATTTTATAGATGAGGAAAGTGAAGCAGCTGGGTTATGACTTGCCAGGGCCAAATAGTTAATAAGAACCAGAGACTAAATTTGCAGCCATGAGATGAACTGGAAATAAGTTTTAAAAATCTAGAAAAAGAACAAACTAATCCAGTATCCATCCCCTTCATATCTCAAATATTCCCTTTTCTTCTGAATCTTTTACCATCAGATGGTCAGCATAATGTCAATGTCACCTGCACCATTTGGTCTTCATGGCTTTGTTTTGGTCTTTTGGTCTCCATTGAGGGAACAAGTTGGGGATTAACAAGGTTTTTAAGGCTGCTTTTAAGGAGATCATTGGTTCTTACATGAATCACTAGGAGTGAGTAGGGAGTTGTCATCTTTGATGAGTCTAGGGAGATTTTCTGCCAGATACCAGAGATCAAACATCTCTATTTTTCTATGTAAGGTCACTCAGTTTGTGACCCACGTACTTCAGCAAGCGATCACCAGCCAGTGCTATTTGGTTTTTATATGACTATATGACATCTCCCCTTCTACCACTAAGAGCTCCACATCAGACTTTCTTGGAGCAAAAGAGGTTACTCCCTCCCTCCAGTTGTCTACTCAATAAAATAATGCTCAGACCAATTACTTTACTACAAATGATTGATTTCTTTCCCCTTCCTTCTTTGGTTCAAAATCTTCTTTCCTCCAACCTCCTAATGTGGCTGAAAATTCCTGTCTGTTTCTTCAAATCCTTTTTCTTCTTCACTTCCTCTTTAAAGCAATTTTTAAATTTTATTGAAGAACATGGATTCTCCCTGACAACCTGAAAAATAAACCTCTGTTGTTCTAGCTCTTTTACTTTCTTATCTAGGGTGGGGATCAAATTATACTTTGTATTACTTGGTACTGGCAGGAAGGCAAACATGGTACTCCCTGGCAGGTTGCCACAAAAATTATCCTTGCCCTTAGTACTTACTTGAAAAAAAAATCAAGAGTTCTTTGTCATCTTTTTGGTAATCTCTTGGCCAAGTATGAACAATCATTGGGGCACACTGCCAGTTGTAAGATATGAGGGGCAAGATGGGAGACATGAGAGTCTGGAATCTCATTAGATTTATCCACCTCATTTCATTGTTGCAAAGACATGTAACTTTAATGCCATGGACATTAGTTTTTCTGTCCACAATGAGGGTAGGGGAGAAATGAAACTGAATATATTACTCAGAAAGAAGATACTGTAATCAGACAAGGAACTGGTTTTCAAACAATCTATCTTCTAGGTGCCACATACTGTACTGTCTGTACTGGGTACTAGGAATATGAAGATGCAAATGAAGGAACTTACATTCTAATGTGAGAGACAGTATTCTACATATACATATATATATACATATATTCACACACATATATACATAGATGCATATATATATACATAAATATAATTATACAGTATGCTTATATACATAGAATAAATGCACAGCCAACCACTCAGTATTATTAAACAGTCTCTGCTTTCAATAAAACCATATTCTAATGTGGAAGATGACATGTGTATATGTATATGTATACAGATATCTGTACATATATATGTATATACATACATACACACACATGTAACAGTGCTCACTTTAGCTCCCATTGCATGAAGGCTAGGGATGTTACATTTTGCCCCTCCCCCAGGGTTCTCCAGTACCCTTAAGGCAGTTTGGGAGTGTCCAGTCTCTCTGCTATTGGCTGCAATCCCCACTGATGCTATTTTCTTAACTTTATAGGTGGTCCCCATACCCTGGGTTCCATTAACTATATAACAGATTAGCTATTACCATGGAATGTTTACTTCAAGGGTATAATAAAAGCAATCCAAACATACCAATTCATGGGGAATAATCCTCCCCCCATACCATCTCAGCCTCAAGGGAGGGGAGAGATTCATAGCTTATCTCAGTTCCTACCTAGTACAGTCCCTAGCCCCAAGTCCCAAGCTCTGCCTTGGGCTTGAATCCAACATATCTTGGCTTCTGTGTTCACTTTCCTGGGACTCACCACACATTCTGCCTGGAATCCAACCTCTAAGGTTGTCATGGCTTGGTTCTAAATCCAGTGGGGGTAATACTTCATGTACCTGGAACTGAAAAAAGAACAAATAAAGCAAAGTGAAACTCCATCTATTCAGGTCCATGGGCACTAAAAGGGGAAAGAAGAGGAAAGTAGCCTCCTGCCTCCTTAGTTCAGTTTATTGTATCTAAGCTGAAGCTCTATACCCTCCATATATACTCCAAGTATGAAAAAAGAGAGTGTACCAGCCTGCCGGTTTCTAAAGACACAGCCTATTCTAGCTACAGAGTCAATAGAAAGGGTCTCCTCCCACCTATATGATAGGGAAAAGAGGTCTTCTTCAAAAGAAATGGGGCCTCCATGTTAGGTAATCTGGGCAGCAGGACTATACAACATATGACTTACATGCTACTTGTGGCCTGCCAAGGTATTTCAGGCAGCCTGGGAAAAATGTAGAGGTCATAAAACAGGCCCACACAACATACCTGTCATGGACTGCTTTGGTGGGTCACAAGTGGCTCTTGGGTCCTATGTTGTCCCGGTGTGCTCCAAATTCTCTATTACATACAAAGTAAATACAACTTAAGTCCACAAACATTTATTATAAGCACCTATCATGGGCCTGACATGTCTACATTAGGTCCTAGGACCTAATCTCTAACATAGAGGTATATTTGTAGATGATGGCAAGATCAAGGGTATGAGACCATCTTTGCTGTTTGGCTGAGGTGAAGTGAAAAATCAGGTTACAAGGGGTGAGTAGGTTGAGAAACTGAGTATATAAAGTATTTGAGAGAGAGTCAATGTGTTTTGAAGTTCCCTATTATGAAGGCAAGATTTGGGGAAGAGAGAAAAAGTATAAGACATTTAATGACTTCACTGAGGAAGGAAGGACCTTGTTCTGGAGGTCTGTAGACAGAACTACCAGATTTTATTTGGATGAGATTACTTAGTGATGGAAATAAGAAGACAATCTGGAAGCAGGAGTGTAACAAGGAGTGTTCCAACTCCCCTGTTTTGACCAGTGAGTCAAGAGGAATGAGTGAAAGTATATTCAGTACTGGAAAAAGCAGCTAAGGGAAGCTGTGTCCATCAAGAGGAAGCCATGCTTCCCTACTAGCCAGAAGACAGGAGTGGGAAAGGAAAAAATTTAGGATAAAGTGAAGTTTATTACCTATGGAACAAGCATTCTAGAGGGCACAGCAGAAGAGATAGATGGTGCTTGTTGGGAAAATGAGTGTGGTAGGGTTGAGGGAAATAGAAACAAGAAATCAGATGTGGGGATAAAGAATGGGATTTGGATGATAATCTACAGGGGTTCAGAATCACTGGGATGTGTAGTGTATGATCAGATGTGAGAAAATTCTTCATTGAGTGGAAGATGCCATTCCTCTTCCCAGAGGAAATTGGGAATAGGACTGGAGACAAATGAAGTACAAGAAGGAAGGCAGATAGTTTTATGGGAAGTTCCATTTCACTACTCTTCTTTCCAAAGGTTGGAAATTAGGCAGGAAACTGTGCAGCAGGAGATGGATGTTCCGTTCCCCACTGACTTCCCTCTTCTTCTTTCATCTAAGAATAGGTGCAGCAGGACGTGAAAGACCTGAACTAAAAGTGTAGCTTATTCATCTTTTTACTAGCAGTTTACATATACCAGTTGGGAGATTGGCTGGCAGAGCAGAAGAAAAAATTGCCTTATTTTGGCATAGATGGAAGTCACTCTGTTGGCTTCTATAAACTTTTCCTTAAATGAAACAAAGCAGGAGATTGAGGGTCTTCAGAGAAAGCTCTCACTCCACAGCAGGATGTTTCTAAGTTTTCCTTGAAAAAGAGGTCCACTTTTTCATGTGAGACAAAGATGAAGGAGAAGATAGAGAGGTTAGGTATCTGAATGATGTGGGTTAAGGAGGGGGTAGAGAAAGAGAAGGGGACGCTCTCAACCAATGGCCTCAGTTTTTTCAATGAAATAGGAGAAAAGATTCTCATATAAATACAAATTCTTTAATAAAAAAATAAATAGGCAATAGTGTAGGGAGATCCAAGAGTTTAAATATTCATAGCTTATGAGATCAGCCTACCTCTTTTTCCCTCTTTCTGATTTCAAGATAACTTACTCTACTCCTTAGAACCTAGATTATCTGTCCCCTCTGAGAGGACTGGAGACAAGGGAAAAATTATTATTTTTATTTTATTATTATTAATTTATTTAAACAAACAGAAACATAGGGGACTCAAGAATAAGAGAACAGAAGACACAAAAACACAAGATAAAACCAGTTATTGAAACAAATTCCTGTACATAGAATCCTAGGATTATGTTTTCAAAGTTGAAAAGTTTCTTACTGGTTTTTGTCTAACCTCATTATTTAAAGAATAAATATCCCTGAAATAAATAAAGATGAAGTGACTAGACCAAAGTCACACATATAGTAATGGGGCACAACCAGCATCAGAACCTTAGTGTTCTGACCTCCAGTACATTCTGCCTCTTAAAATATTGGATTTTTTTTTAATAAAAAAGGTGTTTAGAGACCCTCTTGTAAGTTTAAATTTTTTTAATTTTAAAAATTCACCTAAATTTTTTTTTTTGCCAAGAGGTTGAAAAAAAATTTTATTTCAAGTGCAGCACTCTGCCATTGCACAGTTTGAGAACCACTCTCTTAAAGACTTTTAGCTGTGTCCCTGAAAATGCATCTATAATTTTCTTCAGAAATATGTAACCTGATTTTTCTGGAGTCAGAGACTTGAATGCATATGTGGCATATATAAATTAGTGTATTTGGTGGGGGGAAACAACCCAAGAACAACAGAGAGACTGAGATACAAGAGATACCATTTGGCCTATAAGGAGTGGTATGAGAGTGGGTACCAGCAGACTTTATACATCAGATCAAGATATGCACACACTCTTGGTGCATCTATCCAGAATTTGACAGAGATATTTCCAAAATCCAGCAAATACATGGATCGCTGCCTACTTCTGCTGTGATATTCTGTGGTAGAAAAGTTATATCTTCATGGAGACTTTAAAGAATTTTGTTCAGAAATGATCTCTGCCCTCAAGGAACTTACATTCTGAGAGTTTAGTAAGAGAGAGTGGAAAAGACATCTTTAGAATGGCAATAATTTTCAGAACGATCTCTAGAAAAATGTGGTGATCTCAGGTGAGGGGTGTGTGTGTGTGTGTGTGTGTGTGTGTGTGTGTGTGTGTGTGTGTGTGTGTGTGTGTGTGTATGTGTGTGTTTGCTTTAAATTAGAATAAATGTCAACTTACTAGGTATCAATTATTTCTCCTACCTGTCCAGTAGGTGTCAGTGTAAGACAGGACTATCAGATGTGGTCAAAATTTAATTAGAGAACAAAAATAAAGGAAAATAAACTGGAAGAGATAAACACGGTTGCAAAAAGAAGTATACTCATTTTGATTATTTAAATAATAAACTGACCTTAATAAAGAAAACATTTTGGAATGGAAAGAGCTCTGGACTTGAAGCAGGGAAATATTTTATTTCTGACAATACCTCTGTGACTATCAGGGAATCATTGCACCTGAGCCTCAGTTTTTCCATCTGTTAAGTGGGGTCATAATACTTTCACTATCTTACTGTGTTGTTGAGAGGTAAGTATTTTGTAGGCCTTACAGTGCAATGTGAACTGAATTTTTATTATTATTTATAATAATGACCTATCTGTTGAGCAATTAAATATAGAAGACCAGCAGAATCAGCTAAGGAAAGGGCAGAAGCAAAAGTGCTGGGTACAACACAGAGGGGCAAAATTAGGCACATGTTTTAATATTACTTTTCACAAATGCAACAATGCCTATGTCTTTTTATATGGACACTTACTATATAGGCTTTTTTTCCTCTAAAAGATAATGTTAATTAATAACTTTCACTCTACAGAGTATTATTTTCCACCCTGGACAAATATATTTTCATTGCATTTTTTTCAGCATATGTTTAGTACTTCCATCTTTCTGACATTCAACTGTATTCATGGTCATTTGTTTTAGATTTGTCTTCACAAACATCCATCTTTTAAAAATTAAATGTCCCCACTCTGTCTTATTGGTTCTTGACTGAGGCATTCATCAATGATCATATGCTTCATTAGCCTTTTTCTTTCCTGAATCCTGATGTCAAGGGATGCGGGGCTTTGGCCAATTCATTCCAATAAGCATTTGTTCTGAATCAAATGAAATGTCTAAGGTTATTCCTTCTCTCTTTCTCAGACCTCTAATTCTATAAATTCTCCCCTTGCTCCCAACTCCTTCAGATAGGACCATATAAGCAGGCATTGGTGGATGAAGAGAAGAAAAGGTAGCTAGGCATCAGTGGGGACCCTGCTAGAGAAACAGGAGTAGTGCTGCCAGTGGAGAACAACATAATTAACTGGCTGCTGTATTCTCAATAGTCAAATATACCCAGTGAGAAGATGTCAAGAAATAAGGTCAACTCATCCTCAACTGGGGCCAGGAATTGGGCATTTCTATTAAAGTGGAGAAGGTCAGCCATTGGCCACTTGGAATGAATATAACCATGACCTGGGTACAAGCAGTAGTTGCAAGGATACCATCAAGAATTCATACACACACACACACACACACACACACACACACCCAGTGTAAACATACTCTGCTCCCCAGGTCAGGTGGTAGGTGTCCATAGTGAAGGGAGAGATGGGATTGTGTTTAAAGAATATCCCACTGCAAAGGTAGAGTGTACTCTATCTTCTGATTGGTTGGTCCTGTGCAGTATAAGTTATACTCTCCAGGACTGTCTCACATCTTTTGGGTACACTCACTCCACCTGGGAGACCACTAATCTACCCCATCCCATACCCCAAAAAAATCCCCTCTACAATATATCTAACTGTTACTCATCCAGCCTTTGCTTGAAAACCTTTAATGAAGGGGAATCCACTACTTTCCAAGGCAACATATTCCATATTTGGATAGATCTTCATAGTTTTTCCTTAAATCAAACCTAAGTTTATCATTATGAAATTTCTATCTACTACTTCTAATTCTGCTCTTTGGGAACAGATAAAAGAAGTTTTGTGGTTTTTTCTACCTTATAGATGCTAACCCTTCAAATATTTGAAGACAGCTAATATGCCTACTCTGTCTTCTTTTTTCCAGGCTAAACTTCCTAGGTTACTTCTACAAAACTCTCACGTGATAAGAACTTGAGACCATCATCCTAATTAGCTATTCTTTCTATTTTACAGAGACTTTCTATGATATGATACTAGTTTGGTGAGTACACACACATTTCCTCAGCTACACTGAAAGCTCTTAGAAAGCAGGGAATATGTTTTCACTGTATCTCCCTGCAATGCTCATATGGAGCCTTCCACATGGCAGACACTCCATAAATACTTGCTGATTTATTCTAATTCCTTTTTTGCTCTTCTTTATTCATCCAGAATATTTCAATTATTGTGAGAAAAACTGATCTTTCTCTTTTATGCCTTAGATTCCCATTTGAGATATACTCCTGAATACAATGAACCAATTCCAGATTCTGAGGCTATCTGCTAAGCTACTCTCCTTTGTCCTATTCTCTTTTTCAATTATTCAGTCAATAAGCATTTATTCAGTGCCTACTATGTGCCAGACACTGTGCTAAAATACAAAAAAAAGACAAAGGATAATCTCTGCTGTCTGAGAGCTCACAGTCCAATAGGAGAAATGAAATGCAAACAACTGTAGACAAACAAGAGAATTCTCCCTTTTCCTTAGTTACCTGACAGTGTTGCAGTATTTTTCTTCCTGCCTCTCTTTTCTATACATACTGAAAGTCTTCCTCTTTTGGGTGAAAAATCAGTAACACCCTTTCCCAAGTCTCTCTCTTTCTCTTTCTCTCTCTCTTTTTTTTTTCCCAAGAGGTCTTGAGACACAAGAATATTGCAGTCTTCCCCAAAGGAGGGGAAATGTCCAAGGGGAAGAATTGATGAGATAAAGGCAATTTTGAAAGAAAATAAGATACTGTTCTTAACCATTACATCATCGGTTGGTGTTTTTATGTCCAAGTTGTCTTGCTTGCATTATTTAGAGTACAAGTTGTTGGGGTTTTTTTTAAATATATGTACATTTTTTAAAATGTATGTATATTTTTATCCAGTTGCCAGTCCCATCAGTGATGCCGTTCATCTAGTTCATTTTCAAACTAAGACCAACAGGAGTTTATAGAAGTTTATAGCTTAGTTTATAGTTTATAGACAATGCTGTGGAATACTAGCACCAAATGTTCAGTTTTAGCTGGACTGTCCTATATCAAAATGACAAGGCTGTAGATGGTTCAGACCCAGACATTTGCTCTATAACTACAGGCACCATAGCCTTCCATGCAGTATTTAGTTGGTTTCCTAATTTCCTTGCAAATCTGATTTTTAATTTCATTTGGAAAGACAAAGAAATGATATCCTTAGAAAATATGCTTTTTGATCTTTCAAAGAAAATGAATAGAGACGTTGTAAGACAACTTACTAGAGTCTGGATTTTAAAGTATTAGAGTGGATAGAATGGGGGACGGGGCACAAAGTCTCAGATTCTGTCACTGCCACTGAGTGACTATGGTCAAGCACTTAACCTCCCTGAAACAAAGTTACTTCTTCTTTAAAATGGACATGCAAACAACTGTATAACTAACCTTACAGAGTTGTTGTGAGCTTCCGATTATTTAATGCTGAGTATTTTTCAAGCTTTAAAGTGCTAGATAAATGAGAATTATTAAGGATATTGCCCACCAGGACCTGCCCCAGGTCAAAATGTTACATTTGTTCAGCCTCTTTTTTTTGTTCTTCACACATGGTACATTTCCCCATCTTCCGACCCCTTCAGACATACACTACCCTTTGCTCTCTGCTAACTTTGCCTTAACAAATCTACTGTCAGGAAAAGATCCAGAAAACCCAGGTCAACTCCTCAATTAAGATTCCTTGCTTCCCTCAGTCAGTAGAGACTTCATCAAATTCATAGTACTTTTTACTTTTAAATATATTTATTCTATGAAAATTGGCCTTTGTATATATCTTTTATCATCTCCTATTAGATGATAAGCTCCTTGAAGGAAGCTATTTCGAATCTATTGCTATTCATCCTCTGTATGTGAATTCCACATAGAAGACCTTTAATAAATGTTTGTTGAGTGAAAGGTTCACCCTGAGCTGCAGATGACTTAAAAACTAATACATTAATTCTATCACGGAATTTACATTTTAGGAAGGAATAGAAATCTTAAACCAAAGGTATAAGAGTTTCTTCTTAGAATTTCTGAGGTAGGACAGTATTTTTTAGGGGAATGCTAAACTTCCCAATCCCTTGGAATCTCACCCTTTCCTGGGATACAAGATTCCCTATCTAATCAGACATTTTCTTGCTGTTAAAGCCAACTCTCAGTTATCTTGGAGGTGATTATCTGGGTTGAATCCTTCTGCTTTTTACTTATCTTCTGAGTTCTTCACAAATTATTAATAGAGGCAGGGAAAAATGAAACATTTGTTAGTTCCATATGAATGTTTGTTAGTTATTCAACTTCAGAGATCCCAAGTAGACCAATCACCAGAAATTAAATATGAAACTAACAATGTAACTCTGACCAAGCACACACTGTGTAGGGGATAATAGATATTTGGACAGCTCCTGTATAATGTAATCAGCTTCTTTTCTCTGGTTCTCAGAATAACTTTAGCATAAGAGGCTGTATAATTATGTAGAGATGGGGGAGGTTTCCAAATTTTAACCAGACTTTTGTAAGATGATTCGAGGATCTGAATTTCCTAGTAAACTAAAAAAAAAACAAAAACAAAACCCTAACATTTGCAAGTTTTCTAGGATTTCCAATATGATTTCTTTGTAAATGAGACCAGAAGGTTTTCTGATAATTATTGCCCAGCCTCCTTCCATTGTCATTTAAACAAATGTTTATGAAGGGTTTATTCTATGTACATCATTAAAACCACATTCAGAAGAAAGTGCCTACTGTAATTTGACACAATGTAGCAGAAAGAACATGGCACTTGGAGTCAGTAGAGAAGGGCTCTCGTCCTAACTGAACCATAATTTAGCTCTATGGCTTCAGACAAGTCATTGAATCTCACTGGGCTTTACTTTTCTCATCTCTGAAATGAAAGGGTTTCACTAAATGACTCTAAGGGTCTTTCTGATTCTAATACTCTGTAAAAAATTTATTGAATAACTTAATTTTGTTCATGAAGAACATGTGAGAGGTCCTAACCAGTATGATGAGCCTTGTGGGGTGCATTTGGAGCATTACTCCAGGAAGAATAGGTCCCTATGATAAGTCCCTTCTCTCCCTACACTCCTTAAATGCTTTTGAGCTGACAAGGCAAATACTAGGCAGTGGTCAAAGGATTAAGATTTGTGGACTATTATTGCTCTCATATTTTTCATGCAGCTGCTATCCTACACACAGACAGCTTTCCTCCATGTTACACAAATTCTACGATTCCCCATAGACCCCAGTAGAGCCAGAACCACTGAGGGAGTGGGTCAAGGGGAGTTCTGCAGAATTGTCCACTTCAGTTAAACAAACTGATTGTATACTGAAATCTCTTCTTATTATCCCACAAGGAATAAATAAATAAATAAGTATTAAGTGCATATTATGTGTCAAGTCCTGCGCTGAATGCTTCTCAAATTTTGTCTCACTTAATCTCATGATAATCCTAGGAGGTAGGAGCTATTATTATCCCCACTTAACAGTTGAAGAAATTGAGACAGACAGAGGTTAAGGGATTTGCTAGGGTCACATACCTATCAAGTGTCCAAAACTATCTTTGAACTCAGAGAGAACCATGTTCTCTCTCTGTTGCATTACTTAACTGCCTGATGGTTTTCAGTCTTTCTAGTTCTGTTACTGGATGACTAAGCTGTCCATCATCATCACCAATCACCATGGCATACTAAACAATTACAATTATTGTTGGATGTCTCAATGTTGATATACAACTAAGTCAGCTAATGATACTAGTTGAGGGATAGACAAGAATGATATCTTCTAGACATATTTATATGTGTCCAGTTACTATTTGATATTTTTGTACATCTTTCTTCTCCTGAACTAATTTCTTCATTTTCTCTTGGAGATTTTCATTCTTCTTAGTAGCAATAATTACAGTAAAATTAATCAGGAATGCTTATTGTGTGGCTGCTCCTATACCCAAGTCAAATGGAATTAGATTCAATACATATAAAGGTAGAGACATCTAAGCATTTAATTAAGGGCAACACTTCCTTCCTTTAGATTTGTTCTTGTAATCAGAATTACTGATTCAGTGCTTTTAATCATCTTTGATTGCATCCTATTCTGTTAATTTTCTCCCAGGGTTCTTGGGAGATATTTCATTCCATTGATTGTAGAATCTTTTTTGAGCTGACTGACAAAAATCTTGTATGTGCAAAAAGCACCCATTAGAAATCATATTTAACCATGGCCAATGTGGGAATTTGTTTTGCCTGACTATGCTGACTTAATACAAGAATTTTGTTTTTCTCTGTTTTTTCAGTAGGGGAGAGATAAGATTGGAGGAAAAGAAAATAAAGACAATAAATTCCTAATTTTAAAAATTAATTAAAAATAAATTATATCTAGAATATGTATATTTCCAGGTTGTCATATATCTGTTGTGTGGCTTACCGACTCCAGGCATCTTTATTCAAATGCAAGATTCGTTCTAAAAGATAAGAAAATGTGCAACTTAAAATTCAGCAGCATTGAGGTTGTATAAATGTTTTCTGCCCAGAGATATTTATAAAGTATCTAGTTTGTCAAGGACCTTACTGAAGGCACTGTGGCTGTTCTGTGGGAGGAGTGATAGCAGGGCTGTGCTGAGGCCAACTAATGCCTATCATTAAATCCTCATCATGGGGATCAGACCTTGGACAGAAGTCAGCAAACTACAAATCAGGGCTTTACTGTTTGTCTTGTTGTTGGTGTAGACTTAAGAAAGCGATAACTAAAATAGTAATAATTTAAACTTTAAAGTGTGTGTCGTACATTTTGTTTCTTTCGGAGAATCAGTTGTTAAACATTTACCAATATCCCCACCACT
This sequence comes from Bettongia penicillata ogilbyi, assembly GCA_023548195.1. Taxonomy (NCBI): domain Eukaryota; kingdom Metazoa; phylum Chordata; class Mammalia; order Diprotodontia; family Potoroidae; genus Bettongia; species Bettongia penicillata. The sequence goes on along the minus strand of JAJHZJ010000245.1, from coordinate 4,209,170 downwards.
GTACCTGGATGATAGGATCACAGTCCCTGGTCTGTTAGGATTCTGCAGTATTGCTAACGAGGCAGAATATAAACATCTGAAATGACTTAGACATTTTTGTCAGGACATACTGATATCATACCACAGAGGGGAGGGAGAGAGAGACAGGGAGAGAGAGGGAGAATGAATAGGGAATAGGGAGGAAGAAAATGGGGTAATAATAATAGTAGAGGACAATAAAGAATAATGTCGACTCATATGAATGTTGCTCAAATAGGGATGATAACTAACCAAAGGATACTTTATCTGGTTTTTTTAGTATTTTATTTTTTCACATTACACATAAAAACATTTTTTAACATTCATTTAAAAAACATTTATACTCCTCCCCACTTCATTGAGAAGGCAAGCAATTCGATATAGGTTATCCATGTACAGTCATACAAAATATATTTCTATATAGTCATGTTGTGATAGAAAACACTAACCAAAAAAAGCCCAAGAAAATCAGCAAATTGCAAAAGTGTGCTCTGATTTGCATTCAGACTCCATCAGTCCTTTCTCTGGAGATGGATAGCATTTTTCATCCTAAATCCTTTGGAATTGTCTTAGACTATTGCTAAAAAATAGCTAAGTAATTCACAGTACAGTTGTTACTGTGTACAATGTTCTCTTCTTGTTCTTTTTACTTTACTACGTATAAGTTCATGTAAGTCTTTTCGGGTTTTTATGAAATATCCTGCTTGTTATTTCTTCTAGCAGAATAGTATTCCATCACATTCATATACCACAACTTGTTCAGTCATTCCCCAGTTGATGGGCATTCCCTCAATTTCTAATTCTTTGCCACCACAAAAAGAACTGCTATAAATTTTTTTCTACATATAGGTCATTTTCCTTCTTTTTAAAAAAATCTCTTCTGGATATAGACCTAGTAGTTTCTGGGTCAAAAAGTATGCACAGTTTTGAATCCTTTTGGCATAGTTTCAGAATGGTTGGATTATTTGGTTTCTGACATTAGAAAGCCACTAGCTCTCCAAAAAAAAACCAGTATGGCTGCTGATTTTGGATTCTCTTCCCAAGATATGTTTTCTATTGCATTATGAGGGGGCTAGTTGATTAAATGTTATACCAAGAAGTATGTATGATGACTTTTTTCCCCTCTAGTAAGAGTAACCACAGGATGACTACATCCGTTATCTGTCCAAAATAAAGCAGCCCCTTGGGGGAGATGTCTCAGCAAAGAGACATATTCTTAGGCTCAGGTCTATATAACATCTCTGAAAGAACTTAACTAATGCCTCACTTCTTTGCTTAAGTACAGAGCTAACCACAAAAATCTTGGTTGCTGACAATTTATGTGCAACAATTTATGTTCCAGATTAGAAAAATTGTGATGCCATGGGAAAAGTGGTGGATTTGGAGTTGGAGGATCTGAGTTAGAATTCAGAGTCTGCTATTTATCTCCTACAGGACCATGGACAATCTTTCAATTTTCTCATTTGTAATTTGAAAAAACAAATCAGTTTGTAGTATTCCTTCCATCTCCATGATCCTATGAACGTAGCAAGTAAAGATGAAGGTAGACTAGGGTATATTACCTCATTAGTGCCTTTGAATATAATGGATGTGAGTTTAGGTGGATCCTTCACCCTGTTAATCCTCATGCATAAGTAAGCTGAAAGGGAAATAGGTATATAGGAGCAAATCTCCCACAAACACCAGCAAGGAATCCAAAAGGGGACCCTTGCAGTATTCATGGAAGGCAGCCCGCTTTCCTTGGTTTCTGGTTGGCTTGTTCTCTATCTTTACAGAATCTCTCAACTTCTATCAAGTCAAGCCAACTTCTATCCTCTGACACATCTGCCCCTCCGCTCTAGGCCTCCATGCCTTCAAAGCCTAAACTATGGCAATAGCCTTCTGGCTGATCGCATGACTTCCCTTTCCAGGCCATCCTTCACTCAGCTGTCAAAATGATCTTCCAATGGTATAGGTCTGATGATAATATTTCCCTACTCAATAAAAGCCCATGTTTCCCTATTTACTTCCAGGATCAAATATAAGATCCTCCATTTGACTTTTAAAGACCAACACAAGCTGGTCTCTTTTTATATTTCTAGTCTTCTTAGGCTTTACCCCACCTTCAACATCCTCTGCGACCCAGCATCACTGGTTTTCTTGATGTTCCTCACATAAGACATTCCATCTCCCAACTATGCCTTTTCACTAATTAATCGCCCACAGGAAACAGTCTCCCTCCTCAACTCTGCCTTCTGTCTTCCCCGTATTTTTTCAAGTCTAAACTCAAACCCTACTACTTTCCATAAGAGACCTTTCATGTTCCCTCCTAAAGCTAGTGACTACCCTCTGAAATTATGTCTAATTTATCCTTTATAATCTCTTATTTGTATGTAGTCGTATGCCTGTTGTCTCCCCCTTACACTATAAGCTCGCAGAGAGCAAGAATGATTTTTCCCTTTACTTTTATTCCTAGCTCTTAACACAGTGCCTGGCTAACATGGCAGGCACTTAATGGATGCTTGTTGACTGATGGACATAATATCTTCTGCATCTAGTAGCTTTTGATTCAGTTTGGGTTGCCTTTAACACACCCCCCTCCCTTGCAAGTCAGCTTCCAGCTTGCTAATGAATACTATCACAGAGCAAAGTGACACCAAAAGTTTGTGATTTCATGGGGGAGAGGGGCCAAGAAGCAGAGGAAGAGGTGGGACTCATTACTCTTGTGCTCCTAGACATTGGCTAGAAGCTGAATGAATGTGTTCTCTATTTTTCTCAAACTGTCCATTCTTCCCAGTCTCTATCAGCATTGATATTAACTATGCAAGAAGAATTAGCAGATACCATTTTCTTTATGCAACGTATAGTAGCAAAGAAAGAGCATAGGGCAAAAGGGAGTCTGGAGATATACAGAGGCAGCTCTGAGGGTGAGACACCAACCATATCAAAGAACTAGCTGTTTGGACTCTTCCCTCTCTCAAGAAGAGATAGAACAATTGCTTCCTTTGCTATGGGAAAGAATATTATCTCCAAAAGGCAATGCTCTCTCTTATCTCACCAAACTTGACCTGATAAGCACAATCAGAACCCTTAGTAGCAGCAGCAACAACAGTGGTAACAGCTTTCAGAGTCTTTGTGAGAAAGAGCAGAGAAATATGAATCCAGAGTCCTAGCAAAGTGCCAAATTTGGGAAAGTGCAAATGGAGCCAAGTTGGAAGACAATCTCCGAATGCCAATATTCAATCTGGCTCCTTTTTCTGGCAACCTTATCCCAGAAATCTACATAAAAGGTTCCAGAAACCTGAATTCCACAGAATTAGTTATTAGTGGATTCCAGAGAAGAACCTCTTATCTCCTACGTAGCAGTGGCCTTGCAGGGTAACAAGTATAAATATTACAAAAGAGTTTAAGGTAAATGAGTGATCAAAATCTGATAGTCAATTGAGAAAGACATTCTGAATAAGATTTTGAAGTAAAGAATAGATATAAATTAGAAAGATAGAGACCTAAGAGTCTTTCAGGTAGATATGACAAATATAGGTTAATCTTTAAAGAAGTTCAGTAATAAAATGATGAGAAAATGAGTAGCTTGAGGGATTATTAGAGGAGAGAGTTTTTTGTTCAGAGGACAAGATTTGACATATTTAAGGGAAGAAGGAAAAGAGAGAGAGACAGAGAGAGACATTGAAGATGAGGTTGGAGCAGTGATTACTAAGGCAAACTTCCACTGTGCACATGAATTGGAAAGCTAGCCTCACAAAAGAGAAGGGACACCCCTTTCTCCAAGAAGCAAAGGAAGGTAGAGATGAGTGAAGACAGAGATACATTTAGAGACTGAGAAGATGCTTTAATTATAGAATTTGAGATGGAAAGAAACAGATGAAAGGGAAACATATTTATGGAGGAACTCATATTAGATAACTTCAATCTCTATAAGTATGTTGAGAGATCATCTGTAAGAATGACAGATGTGTTGGGAATGATTTAATGAGTGGAATAGCCAATGTAGAGAACATATTAAGTGAACCCAATATGCTCTTAAACTTTCTATGACTTTTCTACCTTTCATTGCCAAATTTCTTCATCAACCAGGGAAGTTTTATGCAAATAGGCTTGAATCCTGGGTAGCAGTAGTCAACACACATTGTTTTCTAGTGTAGTGGAGATGAAATGACCCTTTACTCAGTCCCACTACTGTCATTCATCATTGGAGTTCACTGAGTTTGATTACAACCAAGTATACTCACTTAATATGGAGGAAGTAGAAACAATTTAGAAATACCATTCAGGTATAGAGCTCCACAGGCTTCACAATCATAGATTCCAATGCTGGGAGGTTTTTTTTGAGAAGAACTCTAGGGGTCAAAATAGAACCCACTACCATGCTCATTCACGCTCATCCACAGGCTTTCATACAAAGCACTGGGGCTCCAAACTCCCAAACACTCCACAGTTCTCCTGGTTGGTGAAACTGTTTCTCTCTGTATTTCTGCAACCCTGTCTCCCCCCTTTCCTCCTTAGAGTCATTTCTCTTATTCACCTGTTTTTCCCACATGACGATGCTCTTCTTTGCAACTCCGCTTCCACACATTCAGGTTAGTTTCTACCTTCTTATCAGTAATGAAAAGATATGTAGATGCATCTTAAGTAAGTTCAGGGCCTGCTTGCCAGTTGCAGGTAGTTTGTACGTATCAATAGCATCTTCCCAAGAAGCTGCGGATGCATAACTGAACCTACTTTGCCTACAACCTTCAACAGTAACAGAAAGACCAACAATCTTGGACTCCTCTAGATTCAACTAAAAGGTTAAAGCTTTAAAGACCTAGGTGAAATGAAAAAAAATATTGTCATATTTCCTCATGGGAAACCAATACAATCTAGTGATTTCAAAAGTCACTGGGTCTGAAGAAAAGGCAGAATCCTCTCATGAGGAAAAAAGGTAGAGTATAATTTGAGAATTAAGTAAGCTAACACAAAGTCTCAGTATGATCAGGAACCTGGCTTTCCAGGAGTAGAAAAATCCAACCTGAGATGATCTGTAAGTCAAGGGTAGATATTCAACTTAGGTGAGTCTTCATCAGATCAGAAGGCAAATTGCAAGGAGTCTTGGACAACTGATCTATTTGTCTGAAGTTTAGACCTTTATAAGATAACAATATGCTTTCTTTCCCCCTGTCATATGCTGATGTGTTGGGGTTGTCATAAGCTAACTCTACTACCTTCCATATCTCCCCCACTTCTCAACTCACCTCACCTGGTTGTATCAATAAGCACTCCAGCATACACAGGGGGACCTACTATCAGGTTCTTAAATCTGCATTTATAAGATGAAAGGCAACTTTGGAGGGGTCAACAATCATTTTAATCTGTTCAAATAAATGCTTCCAGACACACCATTTTATCTTTTACACTCCCAACATTACCAAGACTTCCGTCTATTCAACAAACAACCTTTTTATCTTTATCAAAATCAACAGACAGGACTCTACCGTCTGAATCAGAACAGTGCTACACAATTTACGTACACCCCTGGATCAAGAGAACCTTTGTATCTGAGTAGTGGGGGGTCTGAACATATGGTCACTCAGAGTCTCAACCAGGTAATCACAAAATTCTTCTCATAAGCGAACTCCCAAAGTAAAACACTAACCTCCCAGGATATATGACGCAGACTTGGCTTCTGACTGGTTCAGAGTCAACAAGCACGAAACCCACATGACTCAGCACAGCTGTAAACCATCAGGGCTCGAAGGGGATTGAACCCTCAAGTGCTCATAATCTAGCCTGAGCCTGAAAAACAACTCCACAAAAACAAATCCCATCCTGCTTGCTGCCACACTGATACAGAAGATGGAGGCAACCTAGGTTAGGTATTGGCACAGTTGCCTTAACAATTCAATGGGGCAGGAGTGAGGATTAAGAGGTACCAAGGTGAAATGGAAAGAAAACCAAACTTAGTCATAGGACCCACTTTCAAACCCTTGTTCTGTTACTTACTAAATGATAAGTTACTTAACCTCTTTGAGCCTCAGTTTCCTCACTTGTAAAATGAAGGGGTTGGTCTGGATGACCTCTAAGAAGATCCTTTACAGCTCTCAAACTAAAGATGACCATATTAAAATGGCTAATGACAATATTTAGCATAATCTCTTATAAAATACTAAGTACTCAATATATTGGCTGATTGAATCATGGGGTTCAGATTTGATAGGCGATCAAGTGAAGCCAGAATCAGTTAATGGACTGAGTCATGATTGACTGGAGATCACAGCGATGGTGAAGATTAGTTTCATTAATTCTAAAAGTCAAGAAGTAAGGAGAATCAGGTTAAAGGATAGTATGGGATTGAAACCCCCAATTCAGTAAGCTGAAACTAGAGAAGTTCAGAATAACAATGTGTTCATGGTGAGGTTAGACTCAGTATTTTTGGAGAAGGAAGGCCTGCCCTGTGCTTTCACTAGTATATGAAATACTTTGATCATCATTCCCCAGCTGCTTTTCTGCTATGCATCCTTACTTTCAACCAGGCTATGCTGCCCTAGGGTCTTGATATGGTTCTCCATAATTAGCCTGACCCAGATCCACTGCGCTGCTGATTTCTGCCCTTTTCATGCCATGTCACTGCCGAAGTGCTCTCCCTGTTCTCCCTTTTCTACTTTTATATATAGGGACAATAATCAAATTGACACTACTATTTCTGAAAGAATAAAACAAGTTAATAAATTGTCTTGTGGCTTTATTCACTAGTCCTTGTAACTTCTTAATCCAAAACACCCTCTCCTTGGTCACTACTGACTTTTGTGTGTTGTCTTCTCTATTTAGAATGTAAGCTTTTTGAAGGTAGGTTATTGTTCATTTGTTTCAGACTCTTTGTGACCCATTTGGGGTTTTCTTGGCAAAAATACTACAGTCAGCCTGCCATTTCCTTCCCCAGTTTATTTTACAGCTAAGCAACTGAGGCAAGCAAGGTTGAGTGACTTGACCAGAGTCACACAACAAGTGTCTGAGACCAGATTTGAACTTGGAAGGTGAATCTTCTTGACTCTAGGGCCAGCACTCTATCCACTGTGCCACTCAACTGCCCTTTGAGGGTAGGTACTATCTTTCTTTTTGTGTTTGTAGCCTCAGCATTGTGTACAGTGCCTGGTATATGAAAGAATTCGAGTTTCCTTAATAAATGCTTTTTAATTTCATTCAACCCCCTCTGAGTAAACTCCCTCCTCCAAAGCAGATCTGTACTTTCTATGCAATTTATAGTCTTAGAGAGTTGCCGCATGTTGTTGAATAATTAGACACAAATTTTCATCACTCTTAGCCTTCAGATTTACTATCGAATGATTATAATATTTTCTTTGGTAGTTTCTGAGGTTTGGTGGTAGAAACAAGCAGCAGTTCTTTCCATATTCTGTGTCAATCAAATATGTATTTCTCAACTCATTCACTGAGCTCAAAAATGTACACTATGTTGAAAAAATATGCAATTTGAGATCCTGATCCATCTAAGCAATAGGGAGTTTTGACATGTACAGCTGGTTCTCATTTTCTTTTGTCCTCCCAAAATTATGGCTGTGGTTCATTTAGAAATAGATGAAGAAGATGAAAAAGCCCTTTTAAATTTGATATCTATTGTTACCATGATCAAGAAGGGTCCATTATTGGAACAGAATAGAAATAGAATGCTTGTTTTTCTTCCGAGTGCTTTGTGTGAAAGAACTAATCAAGCTCATTTTCAGGATTGCCACAGTGTCTACTGACAATGCTGTTGTCTGCTCAGCACCTAGCATAGCGCTTCAAACATATTAGGCAATCAGCAAATATCTGTGGATTTGATTTACTCGAAAACAATTGCTTGGAATTTTTTTAAATATTAGTTGTCCTCCATTTCATTAGAAATGAGAAACAGATTGATGTTTGCATTTGAAGAAAAAGCATAGGATTGATAAACTGTCAAAGGAATAGCTCAGAGAAGGTTTCTGAAAGAATTTGTTAATGAAAGTCATTCTTTGCATACTACTAATAATTTGGAACTAGAAAATTACTAATGATGTAACAGATTGAAGTTGGCCATCTAGAAACGAATGAATGAAAATTAGCTATTAAGCTTTTCTCTTTTTATTATTATTTTATTAAGCATTAATTAATAACATTATTGTTAAGAATGGAGGAGACAAATACAAAGAGCAAAGACAGTCTACTCAAAGAATTTATATTCTGATAGGGGAGACAATACAAAAATGTGATGTTCTTATTTGAAAATGATTACTTTTTAAAATAATTATAATAAAGAGAAACTAAGGAATTATTTACTTTTGGTATTGAAGCATCACATTTCACTGATTATATTGCCTTTACATAGATGAAATATAGGTAAAATAAATGCATATTGACTATTAGTCTTCAGAATTACATTAGAAGAGCCGTTTGCTTATTTGCATTACTAATTTTGATTAAACTTTGCTGCATCTAAGTATCCAATTTCATTCTTCGTCTTATCCTCATTAAGCCTGAGCTGTCTTACACAGCTATTTTTTCCTACTCAAGTGGTATGAAAAACTATGTTTTAACTCAAAAATCCAATCCTAAGTTCCTAAGTGGCAGATGAAGAATTCAAGGTTGGCAGTATTTTTGAACATGGATTAAAATAATTTTACAAAATCAACTGGAGCAAAATAGATGAACACTTATTTTTGTACTTTCCAAGCCATATGGACCCTACAGCTATATAGACAGCAGGTGTTTTTCAGTAATGTCTTTAGGATCATCACTGACATTTAAAGAAATAAAGGAGGACAGTTTTTAAGGGTAGGAACTGAAATCAACTATAGTAAGAAAATATGAATACTTTCATTTTTTACATTTTTTTGGCTAATACATGTATAGTCTGCATAGCTTCAATCATCTCTTTGATTTTTGGAAAACACTACCTCATCTGTTGCCAAAGCTATATTATTAATTGGGAGCTATTCTCTATAAAAGTCATCATTACTCATTCAATTTGACTATTGATATCATATATATATATATATATATATATATATATATTTCATATATGTCCTGTTCTCTTCTCTGATACAGTTACCACCCTGCTTTTGCCCTCATCACCTCAAGCCCAAACTACTGTAATAGCCTTCTGATTAGTCTTGTTTCTCAAGTCTTTTTCCGCTCTAGTCCATCTTCCATTCAGCTATCAAACCGATCTTTCTGAAGTACAAATCTAAGCATCTCACCCCTTCCATTCCATAAAATTCAATAGCTCCCTATTACTTCCAAGGGCAAATATGAAATCCTCTATGATTTTTAAAGCCTTCTGTAGCATAGCCCCTTTCTACTTTGCCAGTCTTCTTATAGTTTACTCCCCTCTACAAACTCTATGATACAATGACACTGGGTTGCTTGCATGACATTCCATCTACTGACCCCAGGCATTTTCATTGCTTTTTCAACATGTCTGGAATTCTCTCCCTCATCACCTCTACCTCCTGGATTCCTTGGCTTCCTTCAAGTCCCAGCTAAAATTACATCTTCTACTAGGAGCCTTTACTGCTTCGCTTTAATGCTAGTGTTCTCTCTCTGAAATTACCTACAATTTATCCTGAATACACCCTCTTTTTACATAGCTCCTTGACTGTGAGCTCCTTGAGAGCAAAAACTGTTTTTATGTCTTTCTTTGTATCCCATAGATTTAATATACTGCCTGATACTTCATAAATCCAATATGTACATTTACAAAATTCTGACTAAAGTCTTAAAAACACCCTCCTCCAAATGCATTGTTGGTATAACACATTATATCATTAGCCCAGGAAACCATTTTAAGTACAAAATCTATTGTAGTGTGAGAAATTCTGGGATACATACTCCATACTAGGAGTTCTGAACCTGGGGTTCATGAACTGGCTAGGAACTCATGAATAGATTTCAGGGAATGTGTGAATTTGGTTAGAAAAAAATGTATTTTATATATATCTTTATTTTCACTAACCTCAAACTGAAATTTAACATTTCCTTTAATTAAGAATGTACACAATAATGGCCCTTGCAATAATATGTCTTTAAAAATAAAATTTAACTTTAACTTGCTTATATTTAAATATATTATCCTATTATTTAATGCATTAAAAAGAAGCATATATATTATTTTGTCACTGTTAAAAAATATTAGCCTAATTCCTGGCATTTAGAAGGTATTTATAATTACTTAGCAACGTGACAAAATTCCTAGTTATGGCCCTACTGGCTGATCAAAATAATATATTTATAACATATCTCCACAGATTACAGAGCTCCTGAAATGTAGTGCAAGAAGAAGAGTCCATGAAAATGTTAGCATGGCTTTAATGGATTTAGTACACAAATCAACCAACATCCATAGCCTACTTTGCCAAGTTCTAGGCTAAACACAAAGGCTTAGATGAAACTGTTCCTGCCCTCAGGGAACTTAAACACCATCTCACTATCAGAAAGCAACAAATCACTATTCAAAAGTTTTGTCTCATTTCTGTCTATTCAGTATATAAGGAATGTATACCCTTCAACTAAGATTGCTAAGGAGCTGCAGCCATTGCCAGTAGTAATAGGCTTTAATGGAGAAAAGTATTTATGAAAACAGAATCATATCTATCTCCAGATAAAAAGGGCAATACTTTACTTTGAGAGAAAGAATGGATTACTCTTTCATAATATATATTTTATATTTAATATAATTTATTTTATAACTTAATATATTTGATAGTAATGAAGTATAATAAAAATAAGTAAAATAAGAATTTAAATATTTAACTTAATAAATTAATAATTTCATATTTAATATATTTAATTTAATATAATGACTTAAAATAATAATTTGATAAAATAATGTATTTATATTTAATAATATATTTTTGTTACATTTCATAGCTAAGAAAATGCTTTCATCACAAGAAGTATACCTGTGAGGTAGGTAGATAGAGCAAGCATTTATTAAGCTTTTATTGTGCATGAGGCATGGTTATAAATGCTAGGGATGCAAATACAAACAAACATGCGAATCCCTGTCCTCAGGACTTGCATTCTAATTGAGGAAGACAACACGGAAAGGAGTATGGGAAATTGCAGCACAGTTGGGAGCTAATGGCTGGGAGTTGAGATACAATCCTGGCTCCAGAAACATAAGGTAAAAATTAACCTATTAGAAATAATGATGATTTCCCAGGTTGAGGACCCAGGTTCAGGAGGGGAGGAAGTAGAGAAATAATACAAATATTACCATCCCTATTTGGAAGATTCAATACAATTCAACTCAACAAACCTGCTATAAAGTACCTACTATGTACTGAGGTTATAAAGACATCAATGAAACTGTCTCTACCTTCAGGGAGCTTAAATTCTACTGAATGAAAGGACTATGACTTAGGAAGGTAAAGTGTCTTCTATTAATGCAACACAAATTTATATTGAGAGATCATAGAGCATCATTTCTAGAACTGGCCTTAAAGACATGAATTCAGATCTTGTCTCTGATCCGTACTGGCTATATGATGTTGGGCAACTCAACCTCTCGGTGCCTTCAAGCAACCCACTTTGATTATATATGTTGCAGAGTAAGTACCAGTAAGAAAGAAGAAACTTCTCTCTAGGAATTGTCTATACTAATAGAATCAATTGGGTGATACCAATATTATAAAATGGCAAAACTATATGTTAATTTGCAGAATTAGTGTCTAACCAGACTACCAAAGTGTTACTTTACAGAATTAAGAAATATTTTTTTCTATAAGGTCCCTTAAAAAAAGGTCAAATATATAAAAAAAATTCAAATAGGTTTTTTTTTTTGACTCACGTTGAGTTTGCAGTCCACTACAAGCCACTACAAGTTCTTTCAATGGTCCTGCTTTTTAGCCAAGCCTCCTACATCCCATAGAGTTGATTCACCCTTTCCCAGAATCACATATTTAGAGATGGAAGGAACCTCACTGCTACAAATTTCATTTTATTAAAAAATTCCCACACCCTTTCAGCTTCTCAAGATCTTTTTGGAGTCCAATTCTGTCAACTATCCCTCCCAGTTTCATTTCACCTGCAAATTAAGTGGGCATTCCATCTGTTTTCATAGAAATAAATAGAATAGACTTCAAATCATCTTTGACTCTTCTGTTTCACTTTCAGACAATCAGATGTCAAATCCTGTCAATTCTCTGTAGAAAAATCCCTTACATTCCTCCCACACAAACACATACATACGCTGCCTTTATCTAACTAGTCTCTATACCTTTAGTCTTTCTCTTCTTCAATCTATTCTTCACGTGACTGCAGATTATCTTATCAATGTATATAGATCTGGGTATATTAATTTTCAGCACAAAAATATTCAATGACTTTCCCTAAATAACTGAATAAAATAGAAACTCTTTAGCCTGGCATTTAAGACCTCCAATAATCTGTCTCCCACCGACTTTAACAGTATTGACAAATTGGACTTTTCTTCCTTTTCCCAATTCCATGAGTTTATGTAAATCCATTCTGATTCATAGAAAGGCTTCTCCAACATCTCCAGTCTTTCTTGTTCCCTTTCAGCTAGAAGTGATCAATTACTCCTTCCTTAAATCTCTCATCTTTTTTGTTTAAACTCTTCCTGTATACTTATAATATAGCTTTCTGTCTATGTACCGCTTCACTTCTATTTATATGTAAACTTTGAGGGCAAGGTCTATGTCTTGCTTTATCTTTATATTCTGCTCACCTAGTGCATGACACATGGTAGTACTATACACATACAAACATACATACATATGTGTGTGTGTGTGTGTATCTTCAATTAAATTGAATAAATTACAAATGAGGGTTGTGATCTTCTTTGGTATGACAAATTCTCACAACAATGAAATAATAGCTCCTTGACATATTGTCCTATTACTGTCACCAAATTTTTCCCAGATCTATATAATCAACAAAGTCATGTTTGTTGATTTACCTTATATATACAGTCCTCTGCTCTGAACTCTGAGTTTGATAGCATGAATTGTCTTTTGGACATCTCAAACTGGATGACTCAGCTCTACACGTCAATAACAGAACTCATCTTTTCCTCAAAATTTTCCCTTCTGTTGAACTTCCTATTACTTTTGAGGTTACCACCATCCTTCTAATCACCTAGGCTCACAACTTTGGTAACATCCTCCTTACCATTGTCACTTATTCCATATAGAGAACACTAAGAGAATCAGATAAAAATTAAAAACAACTGCTAACTAAAGTAGTAGAATATAAAATAACCAAAGTCATTAACCTTTCTGAACATTGCCATTAAATCCAGAAGAATATGGAAAAAGACATTCCATTCAAAATAACTACAGAAAGTATAAAATGTGCAGCCCAGGAAAGCAGTGACCACATCTTTCTAAGGATAACACCACTGTGGAAGTACTGAAAACTTGTAGACCCTCAAAGCAATGTCTGAAAACATCAGCACAAAAAAGGATGAACCTTGGCACAATTCCTCCCCACCCCCAAGTGAACAGAGTCCAATTTTAACATCAAATTCAAAGTCAAGAAATAGACTAGAAAAATGAACAAACAATGTAAAAAGAACTTGACTGTAAAATGCTACTATGGTGGCAAGAAAGATTAAGAAACTAATTCAGAAGAAGACAACAACGTGGAAAGAGCTATAAACAAAGGCATAAAGAAAATTGTTCAATGAAAATTGGACAGTGAGATTTCATGGAAGAGTTAAGGAAAGAGATAAGAGTAATAGAGGATAATCTGGGAAAAGAACTGTTAGAGATGCAAGAAAATTTTGAAAAGAGAATAGCTTTGTAAAAGAGCCTCTCCCCCCCAAAAAAAACTACTGAAGAAAACACCACCTTAAAAATAGAATTTGTCTAATAGTAAAAGAGACCACAAAATTCCCTGAACCAAAGACCTCCTTTAAAAGCTGAATTGGACAAATGGGAAAAGAGGTATAAAATCTCACTGAAGAAAATGATTCCTTAAAAATTAGAATTGGACAAGGAGAAGCTCCTTGAGACATCAGGAAACAAAAACAAAGTCAAAAGAATGAAAAAAATAGAAGAAAATGTGAAATGTCTCATCAGAAAAAAACAAAGGACCTATAAAATAGATCAAGGAGAGCTAAGTTAAGAATTACTGGACTATCTGAAAGTCATAATCAAAAAATAGAACCTAGATATCATATTTCAGGAAATTATAAAGGAAAGCTGCCCAAATATCTTAGATCCATTGGGTAAAATATAAATTGAAAGAATCCATAAAGAATCTCCTGAAAGAGATTCCAAAATGAAAAGTCCTAGCAATATTGTAGTCAAATTCCAGAGTTCTCAGGTCAAGAAGAAAATATTGCAAGTGGCCAGAAGGAAACAATTCAGATATTATGGAGCCCACAGTCAGGACCACACAAGATCATAGATTAAAATGAGAAGAGAGCTTGGGATATGATATTCAGAAGGTAAAGGAGGTGGGATTACCATCATGAATAACCTAACCAGCAAAAGTAAGTATAATCCTTCAAGGGAAAAATGTATACCTAATGAAATAGAGGATTTTCAAGCATTCCTGATGAAAAGACCAGAGCTGAATAGAAAATTTGATGTTCAAATAGAAGACTGAAGAGAAACATAAAAAGGTAAACTCGAAAGAGTAATCTTAAGGGACTCAATACTATTAAGTTGTTTAGATTCCTGTATGGGAAGATGATACATCCAAGAACCTTTTCAGGGCAGTTAGAAGGAGTCTGCACAGACAGAGAACATGTATGTGAGTTGATTATGTTGGGGTGATCTCCAAAAAAAGAATATAGAGGTAAGAAAGAGGAATGCACCAAGAGAAGGAAGAGGTATAGAATAGGGCAGATTTTCTTTTTTTTTTCAGATTTTCTCACAAAAAAGGAAATACATAAGGACAAGCTTTTATAGTGGAAGGGAAAGTGGATAGTGAGTGGGCAGTGCTTGAACCTTACTCTCATTGGAATTGACTCAGAGAGGGAAGAATGTATATAGATGCACACACTCAGTTGGATAGAGAAATCTATCTTATGCAATACTGAGACAGGAGGGGAAAGGGATAAGAGAAATAGGAAGGATGATAAAGAGGAAGGCAGATTGGGGGAGGCAGTGGTTGGAAGCAAGATAGACTTTGGAGGAGGGACAGGATAAAAAGGGAGAGAAGAATAAACAAGACAAATGTGATGGAGGGAAATGCACAGTTACTGATCATAACTGAATATGAATGGGATGAGCTAACCCATAGAACACATTCTGAATAGAACAGAAGTGAATAGCAGAATGGTATAGAAACCAGAATCCAACAATATATTGTATTCAAGAGACACACTTGGGAGAGAAAGACACACTCAGACTTGAAAAGAATGACTGGAACCGTCTATTATACTTTAGCTGAAGTGAAGAAGGCAGGGGTGGCAATCATGATCTCAGACAAAACAAAAGCAAGAATAGACCTAATTGAAAGAGATAATCAAGGAAACTACATTATGCTAAAAAGTAACACAGATAATGAAGAAATATTTAAAAATTGCTGCGTTTCTCTGATAAAAGCCTTTTTCTCAAATATATGGGGAACTGAATCAAATTTATAAAAATAAGAGCCATTCCACAACTGATAAATGATCAAAGGATATGAACACTCAATTTTTTGAAGAAATCAAAGCTATTTATAGCCATATAAAACACTCTAAAAAAACTATTGATTAGAGAAACGCAAATTGAAATTTTTATGTGTTACCACCTCACACCAATCAGATATGATAAATGCTGGAAGGTATGAGGAAAAATAGATGATAGTAATGATGAAAATGAAGAAAAGAAGTCAATGAATCATTTAAAAACTCACAGAAAAAAGCAGAAGAAAGTTCATAAGGGAATAGAGATAAGTTGTTTAGTTTTGAACTATTGTGTTAAATTGGAAACATT
The DNA here is from genome assembly GCA_023548195.1 of Bettongia penicillata ogilbyi. Lineage (NCBI taxonomy): Eukaryota > Metazoa > Chordata > Mammalia > Diprotodontia > Potoroidae > Bettongia > Bettongia penicillata. Next base: position 4,193,250 of record JAJHZJ010000245.1, on the reverse strand, counting down.
TCCTTTAAATCAGAAACCCAAGTTGTATATAATAGAAATTCACAATTTCAAGAATTCAGTCCTTTGTATTTGCTTATTTGGGTAGGCAAATAATCATTTTTTAAAACATTTGTCAGATTCAAGATAATAACAAAGAAAATGTAATTAAATATAAAATCATAACCACAGTAATACCCTCATCCTTCAAATGGAAGGAAAATGAGAAAGCTTTGCCTTTTCTCTGTTGTCAAAACTTTCTTGTTGTTCTTAGATTCTCTCACTAGTCTCGACATTTCTTTACAACTCTTATATAGATTCTCTGGTCTTACTCCTGTTAAAATGTGTATATACCCATGTAAGATACATACGGCCGCATGAGTTGTCTAATTATGTAGATGTGTATCTTATGCGTGGCATGGATAGATATCATTGGGAACAGATCCATTCTTCTCCAAAATGGATTGTAATTTCTGCCTTAAGAGGACCAGGTGAAGCACAGTGACCAGGCACTTGCTCCTTCCTTCACCTGTACAAAGAGGGCTAACTAGAATTATCTATAATTGGCAGCAGACAGGTAGTGTGGTAGCTAGAACACCTAGAGTTAGGAAAACTTGAGTTCAGATCTGGCCTTAGCTTCTCCTCTATAAAATGGGCATAATAATGGTACTTACCTCCCAAGGTTGTTGTGAGGATTAAACATGGTAATGACAGTGAAGCAGTTAGCGCAGTGCTTGGCATACAGTAAGTACTACATAAATGTTAGCTGTTATTGTTGTTATCATCATTATTATCATCTATATCTGCTCCCTCAACTATGACTGGTCTAGAGGTATGAGTCTGGTTCAGAATAAAAGCTAATTCTATGGTTGCTCCAAGCTTACAACGATTTTCCTTTCCAAGAAAAAGTTATACAAAAGACCATTATAAATAGTGAAAATTGATTTAATCCAGTGACAAAGGCAGGTCTAACACCTGTCTTAAGGTTTTCTTTTGAGACTCATAAATTACTGAAAAGTTGACAGAAAGGAAGTTTACTTTTCCCTAACAGAGTAAAGATATATAAATCAAGATATAGTGCCCCTTATAGTAGTTGGTAAAATTTACATAGTCCATACTATGTGCCTTATTATCTCACTTGATTCTCACAACAATTGTGGAAGGTTGGTGCTATTAATGATTCACATTTTATAGATAAGGAAATTGAGGCAAACAAGTTTAAAGTGACTTGCCTAGGGTCACAGAGCTAAGTATCTGAGACTGAATTTGAACTAAGATCTTCCTGACTTCAGATTCGACACTATCTACTGCATCACTCCTTGACTCCTCATAGAAACACATTTGGTCAGCAGGTTGTCTAGTTATGATAGCTCAGATGGTCTCAGGCACCTACCAGATCTGAGAAGCCTAGAATCCTCTAGTAACAGAGACTTTTTATGCTGTTAAACTGTGTCAGGGAAACTAGGGACAATCACATCCTCAGGGAAAGCTTTGTTTCCTGTTAGGAAAACCTAATCCCTGATGGAAGGAAGGAGGAGGGTCATGGGCTTACCCCAAGTTGAGAGAAATGCTGGTAGACATTGGTTTTATCAAACCCATTTACCCAAGCAAACACCAAGGAGAATTGAAGATGCTCTGTAGATTGAACTATGCTAAAAAATACACCAGATGGAATGAATTCTTTAGCTGGGAGCAAGATGAGATATCAGGTCAGACCAAGAGGAAGACATGATTTTACCCAAGAAAATATCTGAAGACTCGAAGAAGGTTAGCTGGAAATCAAGGACAGATTAAGGAACCAGCTTCTACATGTCCACAACTTCCAAAGTCTTTCTTTCTCATATATCTTTCCCAGATTTCTGGCATCACACGTCTCTTCCCCAAGAAACTAGTTCTATCTCTAATGCAGGTCCACAGCATGGTCTCATCATCATCTCTGCCAATTGAGAATCATGAATTCTTGTGCCCTGGGCATCATTGGAAGTCTACATTGCACTTCATCTTCTTTACAATTTTTTTTTAAATCTAAATTGTTTGGTGAATTCACAAGTATATCCTAAGATAAATCCCATTTTTCCTTCTCATTGAAAGTAGTTCCCATTCCCTTCAGAATTTCTTAAGCACATTCCAACCCTGCTAGGCACCCTTCCTCTATATTATTTTAGTCTAAAGGATTCTACTTATCAGTCCTCAGAACCCTCTGAAATTTGTTTTCCTAGACTCTAAGGTTGCACATCATATTACGTCTGAATTTTTGTTATAAACTCCATTTCCTCCCCCAGGTTCCTAATACATGCAAACATGTAACCATTTTCTCTTTATTAGTGAGAATTAGATTGAATTTCCCCTTGTTGGTACAACGCTTCAGAATCTTATCCCAAATTATACCCTCATACCAATGCCATGCTTCTCTTCCTTCTCCAGCCAGGATAATCCTATTTAAGACCCAAGGCCCCACAACCTTGGAAGAGAAGCTTGATAAAATCATTATTCATGTGAGAAAATTTAGCAGTTGCTGGTATTTCCAGCCAAGCAGCACAAAGGAAGTGGTTTTTAAGAGGAAATGTGTGAAATGCTGTACACATATTTAATTATCTCATTAATGCATGTGTTAGGCATATCTAGAAAGAGGCTGATTGTTAATTTGATAAATAGGGAATCAGCCTGGAATTCATTATTCTGCACCTGTGGGCAATCTTACCTCTTAAATTCCTCTTGAAAATTTCAAAACTTGGTTAAGTGTATCAACAGATGCCCAGGTTTAATGTACTAGAGGGGGTCAGGAAATTGGCCCCTAAGGATCCAAATTACAAAATGACTCTGGGAGAAAGAATCAAAAGATTTTGCATGGGTTTTTTTTTTTAATATAGAAATTAACCTCTTTTATGACCTGGCTAATGCTTCCTAAAAGGGCTTCACTTTAAATATCAACTAAATTCTCTGAGCATTACTGAATCTCCCAAATTTTTGTCACCCACCTTCACCCTCGTGCCCCCGCAACGAAACAATCAAATTTTACCATCAGAAGTTCATTCCCCGGCTCCTTATTAAATTACAAATAAACATTAAGCCTCATCGCTTGTTCATATATTATGGTGTTGGTATAAATAAATTAATCTTTAGAATAGATTTTGACCCTAAAAGGTAGCTGAATGCAAATTAATTGCAATTAACAATCTTGGGTCCAAAGAAAAGAGGATGAAACACACACTTCTGCTCCCAGGAGAGAAAAGTGGGGAACTATGGGTACAGAATGTCACATATACTATCAGATATGGCTGCTTTGTGAGTTGGGCTGACTTTGTTCTACTATTGTTTGTTACAAGGGAGGATTCAATTACAGGCAGTGGTGGGAGAATACAATGCGAAATGACTCTGATATTAAAAAATTAACTGAAAGACTTCAATTTTTAAAAGTAAGTGTAAAAATAATCACATTTATAAGAAAGAAGGAAAAAAGAGCTTGATGTCATAGGAACCCTGAGGTGGGGGAGTGAGGGAAGAGGGCACAATAGAGATGCTAGGGCAAAGTACTAACGAGGAAGACTAGAAGCCCCAAAACCATGTGCATCGACTTCACAATCTCCTCTAGGGCTGGTTGGACTCTTAATTGGAATTAGTTTCCGCGCCAAATGCCACCAAGTGTTGGCAACTCCTGAAAGTGGTACCAGGGCAGGTCTCTGATGTCTTGGTGATTGGATTCTCTATGAAGGGGCTATGTGTCTTCTTCATGGGGTCTGTGGCCGACAGATATAGTCTGCCACCTTTACTTACTTTACTTACACTTTTCTAGCATCAGGCTATAATATATGGGAAATTAAATGCCAACCCTGCATGCATTATATTCTGTAAATCAATATTTGTCTTTTTATAGCATTTAGAGAGAAGCTAAATGGCACTCAAAGATGCATAATCTCATGCAGTGATTATTCATGTTTAATGATTCCAGACATCATGAATTTATTTTGATATTCATGAATCTGACAAGGTGTCTCATTGTAATTGTACATTAACTATCCTGCCTCACTAAATCTATAATTTCAAACCCACTGCCAGATTTGGCTCATGTGTCACATCACTGGGGCATCTCAGAAACGTTTTATCTCAAGGCTGATTAATTAACTGCTCAGTGGCTATTGTGTCCTTTCATAACAACATCCCATCAGCCTGATGCAATAGACTTCCCTAATGGGAATAACTCATTTTTCAATTCAATCCCTTTAATGCAGGAAAAAAGATGGAAAAAAGAAAACTAGGAAATTTATGAACCAGAGATAACAGGAATTCAGCATCCCTCTATCTCTTCATCTCCTTCCTCGAGGTATACTTACAGACTTCCAACATTTTCTGACTTTGCCTAAAATGTAAGATTATGTTCATGATCAAAGATACCTTTCCAAAGGAAAAGGCCCAAGTTTATGTGTTTTTTAATGTTTCCATAGTAAATCTGAACTTGTTTGGAATAGAGAAATTCTACATATTTTCTTTTAGTTTCATCTACAATCTAATTTATCCATGTTTAATTCAATTTAGTGACTCATTGCCATATTCTTCCAATACACATGGCCAATCTAAACCTTAAAACCTTTCACGTTCCCTGCTCCCTTTCCCTTTTCCTCATTCTCACTAGTTGATTTCACCCACTTTATTGAGGTTGACCTTGTTACTTGTGAGATTTCCTATTCCTAAAACAAAGAAACCAAAATCCTCAGCAGCTGCCTTCTCAGGGTATCATCCTACATAATATGTCATCTTCACTTCCCAGTTTCTAGAAACAGTAGCTTGCACTTAGTTCTACATTTTCACCAGCCACTCAATGCCCAGTTTTCCTTTCCCAGTGCTAAAAGAAACAGTCCTACAGCTTAATTCAAAACTCCCAGCTCCTGACTATGCAAAGGAAAGCTATCAGACACTCAAGTTGTAAATCAAATCAACATACCTGGTCTAGGTACAGGAGGTCCTGGCTTGTTTCTGTGCATTACTATTCTTCCTTACTCGCTGCTCTGATAATGAAAGCAGGGGCCTGGATCCTATTCTCACCTATTTGATGACATGAATTACTCATTCACTAAGTTGCTTGGGATACCCAGTTACTCTTTGCACACTTGTGAAATGGTAGAACTAGGCTTACAAGCAGGCCCAGAAGCAGGGAGAAACTCATCTCATACTTGTCAGTACTACTTCTTGGCCAAAAATTTTATGACAGAGTTCTCTATACATGGTGCTTGAATGGGTTCTAATACCAGTTCTTGACTCTTCAGAGTGAATCAATAAGCATTCATTCATTAAATAATATGTTATGGGACAAACACTGCTAAATACTGACTACGCAAAAGGAAAAAAGTCCCTACTCTCAAGCATCTCACAATCAAAGGAAGGAGACTACATTCGATTGTGTATAAAGAAGAAATATACAGAATAAATATGGAGATAATTTTGGAGGGAAGATATTAGCATTAAGGGGAACCAAAAAGGCTTCTTATAGAAGGTGGGATTTTTGCTGAAAGTTGCAGAAAACTAAGTCATAAAGTATAGAAGAAAAGAGAGAGAATTCCAGACTTGAGGGACAGCTGGTAGAAATGCCCAGAATTGGGAGATGGAACATATTGTTCAAGGAACACTAAGGAAGCCAGTGTTACTGGATTGTAGAGAGTATGTAGAGAGAAGTAAGGCACAAGATAATTGGAAAGGTAGGAAGGGTCCAGGTTATAAAGGGCTTTAAAAGCCAGAGTATTTTGTATTTGATCCTGTATGTTAGGGAGCCAATAGAGTTTAAATAAGGAGGTGATATGGTCAAACCTGCATTTCAGAAAGATGGTTTTGATAACTGAGTGGAGGATGGAATGGAATAGGGAAAGACTTGAGGCAGGGAGACCAATCAGAAAGCTATTACAATAGTGCAGGTGTGAAGTGATAATAGGCTTCACCAATGGGTGGCAGTATCAGAGTAAGGCTTGGGATGCATACAACAGACAAGAAAAAGGTAGAATCTGCAGAACATCGTAACATTGAATATGGGGAAGGGGGAGGGAAGAGAAGGCGAGGAACTGAGAATGACACTTAAATTTTGAGCTTTGGTAACTGGAAAAATGGTGGTATCCTTGAGAGTAATAGGTAATTTAGGAAGGAGAGGTTTGTGGGGAAAAGATAATGAGTTCAGTTGTGGACATCTTGGATTTAAGATGTGTATGGAACACCCAGGTGAGATGTCTCCTAGGCATTTGCAGATGTGCGAATGGTTCAGAAGATAGGGCTGGATAAATCGGAAAATCATGTGCATAGAGATAATAATTAATTCTATGGGAGCTGATAAGATCACCAAGTGAAAAAGTGTAGAAAGAAAAGAAGGCCAAGGACAGAGACTTAGGGGACACCTCAGGTTAAGAATTCAGCAAAGGAGAGTGAGGCATGACGAGACAGGAAGGGGAAGAACCAGGTCAAATCAAGAGAGTGAGGAGTGAGAAAAGGCAGTAATCTAGTAATTAGGAGTTCATTAAATTTAGAAAGAGTGTGAAATTTAGAAAGAACTTGAATGATGAAGTTGGAAGTCAAACTACAGACGGTTAAGAAGAGAATGAGGAAAGGAAGTAGAGGCACTGATTGCACATAACCTTCTCAAGTAACTTAGCCTTGAAAGGAGGGAGAGATATAGAATAATAACTAGTGGAGATGAATGAATCAAGTGAGGCTTTTTTTAGATGTCTCCACCAGCTTATTTGTAGGCAGCAGAGAACTAGCCACTAGACAGAGACTGAAGATTAGTGAGACACTGGGGATGATAAAGGGGTCAATTTACTGGAGAAAACATGATGGAACATGATCACTTATGTATATAGAGGGGTTTGCCTTGGAAAAGAGAAAGGCCTCCTCTTCATGTGAGACAAGGTAAAGGAAATAGTGAGAGAGAGCATCTGAATGACATAAAATAAGGAGGAGGAAAGTAGATGGAACCCTTGGTGAATGACTATAACTTTTTCAGTGAAATATGAAGCAACTTTTTCAGTTGATAGGATGGGAGGTGGGAGAACTATAGCAGGCTTGAGGAGGGAAGAAAAGTTTAGAAAAGTCACTGTGGTGAGTGGGATAGTGAGTTGAATAGGGGCGTTCAAAAGGGTTGTCTAGCAGTCATGAGTGCCCAATTTCAATTAGGTAGCATAAATTTATTGTGGACCCTGTCAGCACAATTTTCTCTAGCTTTAATCAGCAATAGAATGGGAGCAATCCAAGGCTGGAGGTCAGAAGAACATAATAAGCTAGCTACACAACCTTAGACAAGTCACTTAACTCCTATATATCACAAGTAGTCCCAAGGATTTATCTGCTGAGTGACAGATGGATTGTGCTATACATTAGAAGTCAATAAATCACAGTTCCTTCATAGATAGATAGACAGGCAAATGATTGTTAATATTAGACTTAGTTTCCTTAATATTTTGTTTAACTGAGTAATAATTTCCTGTTAATATTTTTGTTGGACTTAACATATACTAATATTAGTGAGTTAAAATTTCCTCCCTTTTTTCTAATTCCTCATTCAAAACTTTAAGGTTTTCCTTTGTGAAATTTGCTGAAGATTATTAGATACAAATATATTTAAGATTGATGAAGTATGATTTTATATGAAAATATTTGGTGTACTATAATATCTTTGCTTATTTTAATAGTTTATAGTCAAATTCTACTCTGTCCTATGTCATTAATGCCACTCTTGCTTTTCATGCTTGTAGCAGTATGAGGTAATATCAATGCTGAACATACATACACCAAATGACATAGCATGCAAATTCTTGAGAAAAAAACTAAATTAATTACAGGTGGAAATACACATAGTATAAAATTATACTAGTGGAGGAACTCAATTTACCTCTCTCAGAGTTTGAAAATCTAACTCGTTAATAAAATTAAATAGAAATAATTTTTTTTAAGTTAGATAAGTTAGATATTGAAGAGGAATAGAAAGGAGCATCACTTTTTCTCAGCGGTATGACACCTTCAAAAAAACTGACCATAATTTAGGACATAAAAATTTTACAAACAAATGCAGAAAAGCAAAATTATTAAATGTATTTCTTTCATGCCATAATGTAATAAAAGTTATATTCAATAAGAAGTGGACCTTTTGAGTATAAATTAAAAATTAATTGGAAACTAAATAACTTGATAGAGTTAACTTGAATGAGTAGAACAAATAACAAATCATAGAAACAATCAATAATTTCTTTAAAAATATGACAACAATGAGAAAAGATAGCCAAATTTGTGAGATACAGCCAAAGTAGTACTTAGGAGATCACTTTTTTTTTCTCTCAACACATACATCAATAAAAGGGAAAAAGAGAAGATCAAAAACTTGGGCATTCAAATTTTTTTAAAAGCTAAAAACAAGAACAAAATTGAAAACCTTCAATTAAATAGCAGGTTAGAAAACCTGAAAATCAGAGAAGATATTAATAAAATTGAGAGTAAAAAGAAATCATTGAATTAATTTTTAAAAATAAGGAACTGATACAACCAGATAAATCATTGGCTAATGTGATTTTTAAAAAAAGAATAAAGAAAACCAAATTACTAATCTCAAAAATGAGAAGGGTGAATGCACAACCAATGAACATGAAATGAAAATAATTATCTGGCTCTATTTTGCCCAACCATATGCCAATATAACTGACAATCTAAATTAAATGGAATGAATATTCACAAAAATATTAATTGCCCATGTTAGCTGAAGAGAAAATAGAATACTAAATAATCCTGTCTCAGACAAAGAAACTAAACAAACCATAACAGAAGAGGAAATAGAATATTTAAATAGTCTCTCTTAGAAAAAGAAATTGTAAAAGTTATAAATGAACTCTCCAAGGCTAAAAAAAACTACCAGATGGATTTCTACCAAATGAATTCTACCAAATATTTAAAGAACAATTAATTTCAATGTTACATAAACTATTTCAAAAAAAGAGGCTAAAAAAAGAAGTCCTACCAAATTCCTTCTATTACCCAAATATGGTTTTGATACCTAAACCAGGGAAAACAAAAAGAAAGAAAACCATAGTTCCATTTCTCTTATGAATATTGACATGAATTTTTAAAATAAAATGTTAGCAAGGGATTGTGGCAATATATCACAAAAATTATATACTATGACAGATTGGATTTATAGCAGAAATGCATGACTCATTCAATCTTAGGAAAACTATAAGGATAATTGACCACATCAATAACAAAAACAACAAAAATCATATGATTGTGTCAATAGCTGGAGAAAAAGCTTTTAACAAAGTACAATACCCATTCCTATTAAAAACACTAGGAAGAATAGGAACAAATGGATCTTTTATTAAAAAGACAAATCTTAAAAAGATCTATCTAATACCTAGAACAAGCATTTTCTATAATGGGAATAAACTAGAAGCCTTCCCACTAAAATCAGGGGTGAAGTAATGATATCCATTATCATTATTATTCAACACTGTACTAAAATTGATAGCTATAACAAGACAAGAAAAAGAACTTGAAAGCATAAGCATAGGCAAAAAGGAAATAAAACTATTACTTTTATAGATGATATGATGGTATACTTAAAGAACCCTAGAGAATCAACTAAAATCTAATCAAAATAGTTAACAACTTTAGTAAAGTTGCAGGATAGAAAATAAACCCATACAAATTACCGGCATTTCTGTGTATTCCCAACAAAAGCCAGTAGGAAGACATAGAAAGAGAAATTCCATTTAAAATAATTACAGACAATTTAAAATACTCAGTAGTTTACCTACCATGACACACACCAGCACTATATGAATATGATTACAAAACACTTTTCATACAAGTAAAGGCAGATTAAACAATTAGAAAAATATTAACTGATCATGGATCATGGGTAAGCCAAGCCAATTTAATAAAAATGACAACACTTCCTAAATTACTTTATTTATTCAGTGCCATATCAATCAAATTGCCAACAATTATTTTACAGAGCAAGAAAATGAATAACAAAATTCATTGGAAGGAACAAAAGACCATGAATATCAGGGGGAATCAATTAAAATAAAAGTAGAAGAAGGCAGACTAGCAGTACCAAATGTGAAACTATACCACAAAGTGGTAATAATCAAAACAATCTCATACTAGATAAGGAATAGAGGAGCAAATCAATGGAATAGATTAAGCACACAATATACAGAAGTAAATGACCACAGTAACCTAGTGTTTGATAAACCCAAAGATCTAAGCTATTGTGGTAAAAACTCACTATTTGACAAAAACTACTACAAAATTGGAAAGCAATCTGGCAGAAACTAGGCATAAAACAACATCTTACACTGTATAACTAGATAAGTTCAAGATGGGGACATGATTTATACATCAAAGGTGATATCATGTTATAAGATTGGACCCAATGGTCTTAAGACCACCATAACAATTTCCTGTTAAGTGAGACTATAGCTTATGGAATCTCTACAGAGAAACCATTGTTATGATTAGACCTGAGGTCATCATGATAGTCTCCCCTTAAGAGGGCTATAAGCTAATAGACCTTTCTCATGAAAAAAATTGACAATAATATTTTAAAATGTTAATATCATTGTGTCCCCCAAATAATATCTTGTCTACTACTAGCTTTTCTTCCTAATATGCAAACTCCACAAATGATATTTCACCTACTGCCAACTGGTTTTTTCTCCCTGATAAACAAACCCTGCCCCCAAATAATATTTTGCCCTGACTTGAATACACAATATGATCAACTCCGGGGAGAGTATCCAAAATCATAGTATAAGCATCTCACTCTCAGAAGAGCTCTTTGGAGCACACTCTCTCTGCATCAGGAGTACCCCTTCCCACTAGAGCACCCACCTTCCTCATGAATGAACCCATAGGTCTCTGTGGTCCCCAGTGCAGCTCTGCCTTTGTATGAGTTAAACACCATGTTAATATAGCCATGTTAATTCCATAAATGCCATGTTAATATATATTTTCTTCCTCATTGCTTGCAATAAAGTTTTGCATGAAACTGACTCAAATTGTTTTACATGTTATTTTCAGGACCCCAACTATTCAAAGTGCTACTTACCCAATGTCTCTGGCTGGCCCATGGGCCTTTTCCTAAACATAAACTAAGTACCAGAGAAGGACTTATCCTATTGACAGCTACATCTACACTGGAGAAGTATGACACAGTGAGCCCAGTTGTAAATAGCAAGGATCAATAGAGGAACCCTACATCCACCCAAGAGAGACTCCCTCATGCTAGAGGACATTTTTAAAATATTTCATAAGCAAATTAGGGAAGTATGAGAGAAATTACTTTTCAGATCTGTGGATAAGGGAAAGTGTTTATGACCAAAGAAGAGATAGAGAAGATCAAAGGAGATAAAATGAATCATTTTGATTGCATAATTTTAAAATATTTTGCACAAATAAAGCCAAAGCAGTCAAAATTAGAAAGAAAGTAGGAGAGGGAGAGAATTCAGCATGTTTCTCTGATAAAGGTATCATTTCTCAAATATACAGAGAACTGAACCAAATTTTTAAAAATAAGAGCCATTCCCCAGTGGCTAAAGTCAAAAGACATGATCAGGAATATTTCAGAAGAATAAATCAAAGCTATCTCTAGATATATGAAAAATGCCCTAAATCAGGGCTTCTTAAACTTTTTCCACTAGTGACCCTTTTTTGTGTTTTGGCAAATTCGTTGGCTTTGTATGGCCTGAGGGCATGAACAGTCAAAAGTGCTCATGCCTTGAATTCAGAATCAAGGCTACAGTGAAGTTGTACAATACAGCACGGGCAAGCGCTGTCAGAAACACCTTGGATTCATAATGCATTTGATTTTCAATTAATTTTTGGTCATTCCAGATTAAGTAACCTTTTACTGTTGCCACACTTTTGGGATCATGACCCATGGTTTAAGAAGCACTGCTCTAAATCACTAGTAATTAGAGAAATGCTCACTAAGATAACTCTGAGGTACTATTTCACATTCATTAGATTGACTAACATGGCAGAAAAAGGAAAATGACAAATGCTGGAAGAGATGATGTCAGAGATGATGCATGGGACTCTAATGCATTCTTGGTGGAGTTGTGAATTGCTTCAGTCATTTCAGAGAACTATTTGGAACTATGTCCAAAGGGCTATAAGACTGTGTATGCACCTTGACACAGCAACACCACTATTAGGTCTGTACCTTAAAAAAATCAAATAGAAGGAAAATGATCCATATGCATAAAAAATTTATAGCATTGGTAGAAAAGAATTGGAAGTTGTGAGGATGCAATAACTGACTAAGTTGTGGTATATGATTGTGATGGATTGCTATGATGCTGAAGAAAAGATAAAATGAATGGTTTCAGAAAAACCTAGGAAGACATACATGAACTGACACAAAGTGAAGTGAGCGAAACTTGTAGAACATTGTACACAGTAAGAGCAATATTGTAATGAAAATCAGCTGTGAAAGATATAGCTACTCTGATCAGTACAATAATACACAACAGTGACAAAGGACTCATGATGAAAAATGCTATCTACCTCCAGAAAGAGAATTATCAAACTTTGAGTAAAGATTGAAGCATATTTTCTTTCATTTTTCTTTTCTTTCATCACATGGCTGTTGTGGAAATGTGCTTTTCTTGACTTCATATCTATAATAGGTGTCATATTTCTTGCCTTTTCAATAGGTAGAGGGAGAGGCAAGGGAAAGGCAGAGAATTAAGAACTGTAAACAAAAAAATTTTAAATAAAAATTTCTTTTTAAAAGAAGCTATTATAATTGTTCAGGTCAGAGGTGATAAGGACCTGAATAAGGGTGGTATATTAGTGAAAAGTAAGGAAGTGATGTGAGAGATGTTGCTGAGAAAGAATCAACTAGTCTTGACAACTGATTAGATTTCTGAGAGAAAATGGAAAAAGTACAAAGAATTGAAGATTATGTGGTGGGTTGGACCCTTGGTAATTAGAAAGATGGTCATACTTACAGTACAAAGATGAAAGTTTGGGGGAGAAGAGTTTTTTTTCCCTCTTTTTCTCTTAAACACACATCAGAAACTTAAGTGATTTAGCTAATATAGTGCTCTGAGTGGGTCTTATATTTTGTTAGTAACTTTTGTATTATAATTGTTTTATATTTCTTTTGGGCTAGAAGTCTTAATATGATATTCAATAACTCCCTTCAAGTGATTATACCTATTTGCAATCTTTTCAAAGTCTATTTGCTTCTCCAAAATCTGTATTCTGTATACATATAATTATATAGGTACTTACTGTCTCCCCTATTTGGGTGTAAGCTCCTTGCAGGTAAGGTTTATTTCATTCATTGTATTTTTATCCCCAGCACAAAGCACAATGACTAACATAAAGAATGCACTAAATAAATGGTTGATTGATTGAGTGATTGTTTTGTGGAATGTTCTGGGTATGGTTGGATCATTAATTCTGAATTCACTACTAATCTTTATTTTATAAATTTATTTATTTAACTTTTTACATTCAATTTCACAAAATTTTGGGTTCCAAATTTTCTCCCCATTTGTCCCCTCCCCCACACCAATACACCAAGCATTCTAATTTCCCCTATCACCAATCTGCCCTCTCTTCTATCATCCCTCCCTTCCCTTGTCCCCATCTTCTCTTTTGTCCTCTAGGACAAGATAACTTTCTATTTCCCATTACCTGGATTACTTATTTCCTAGTAGCAAGAACAATACTCACCAGTTGTTCCTAAAACTTTGAGTTCCAAATTCTCCCATTCCCTTCGGGAAGGCAGGCAATTCAATATAGGCCATATTTGTGTAGTTTTGCAAATGACTTCAATAATAGTCGTGTTGTGTAAGGCTAACTATATTTCCCTCCATCCTATCCTGCCCCCCATGGCTTCCATTCTCTCTTTTGATCCTGTCCCTCCCCAAGAGTGTGGATTTCAAATTGCTCCCTCCTCCCATTGCCCTCCCTTCCATCATCCCCCTTACCCTGCTTATCCCCTTCTCCCCCACTTTCCTGTATTGTAAGATAGGTTTTCATACCAAAATGAGTGTGCATTTTCTTCCTTCCTTTAGTCGAATGTGATGAGAGTAAACTTCATGTTTTTCTCTCAGTTCCCCTCTTTCTCCCTCTACTGAAAAGTCTCCTACCTGCCTCTTCTATGAGAGATAATTTACCTCATTCCATTTCTCTCTCTCCTCCCAATACATTTCTCTCTTACCACTTAACTTCATTTTTTTAAGATATGATCTCATCCTATTCATTTCACTCTGTGCTCTCTGTCTCTGTGTGTGCGTGCATGTGTGTGTGTGTGTGATCCCACCAACTACCCAGATACTGAAAAGTTTCAAGAGTTACAAATATTGTCTTTCCATGTAGGAATGTAAACAGTTCAACTTTAGTAAGGCCCTTATGACTTCTGTTTACCTTTTCATACTTCTTTTCATTCTTGTGTTTGAAAGTCAAATTTTCTTTTTAGCTCTGGTCTTTTCATCAAGAATGGTTGAAAGTCCTCTATTTCATTGGAAGACCATATTTTCCCTTGAAGTATTATACTCAGTTTTGCTGGGTAGGTGATTCTTGGTTTTAGTCATAGTTCCTTTGACTTTTGGAATATCATATTCCACACCCTTCGATGCCTTAATGTAAAAGCTGCTAGATCTTATGTTGTCCTGATTGTAATTCCACAATACTGGAATTGTTTCTTTCTAGCTGCTTGCAGTATTTTCTCCTTGACCTGGGAATTCTGGAATTTGACCACTTTGTTTCTAGGAGTTTCTCTTTTTGGATCTCTTTCAGGTGGTGATCAGTGGATTCCTTCAATACTTATTTTGCCCTCTGGTTCTAGAATCTCAGGGCAATTTTCCTTGATAATTTCATGAAAGATGATGTCTAGGCTCTTTTTTTGATCATGGCTTTCAGGTAGTGCCATAATTTTAAAATTGTCTCTCCTGAATCTATTTTCCAGGTCAGTTGTTTTTCCAATGAGAGATTTCACATTATCTTCCATTTTTTCATTCTTTTGGTTTTGTTTGGTGATTTCTTGGTTTCTCATAAAGTCATTGTCCTCCATCTGTTCCATTCTAATTTTGAAAGAACTCTTTTCTTCAGTGAGCTTTTGTACCTCCTTATCTATTTGGCTCATTCTGCTTTTGAAAGCATTCTTCTCCTCATTGGCTTTTTGAACCTCTTTTGCCAATTGAGTGAGCCTATTTTTCAAGGTGTTATTTTCTTCAGCATTTTTTTGGGTCTCCTTTAGCAAGGTGTTGACCTGCTTTTCATGCTTTTCTTGCATCTCTCTCATTTCTCTTCCCAGTTTTTCCTCCACCTCTCTCACTTGATTTTCAAAATCCTTTTTGAGCTCTTTCATGGCCTGAGCCCATTGAATATTTATTTTGGTTGTTTGGGATACAGAAGCCTTGACTTCTATGTCTTTTCCTGATGGTAAGCATTGTTCTTTCTCATCTGAAAGGAAGGGAGGACATATCTGTTCACCAAGAAAGTAACCTTCTATGGTCTTATTTTTTTTCCCTTTTCTGGGCATTTTCCCAGCCAGTTACTTGACTTCTGAGATTCCTTTCCACACCCACCTCGCCTCCAGATCTGCCCAGCTAGTGCTTGGGGTCTGAGATTCAAATGCTGCTTCCCAGCCTCAGGGCTTTCAGCAGGGCCAGGGTTGCTATTCAGAGTGAGATTAAGTTCAGGTGCTCGAGTGGGGGCAGGGCTGCCACATGGGGCTCAGTTCCCTCAGGGGGTTTATGCAGAGACCTTCAATAATTGATCTGAGCTCCTGCCTCCTTTGGGAGCCCCTGTCTGCTGCTGCCTCCCAAGGGGGCCTGGGTTATGAAGATATCCCACTTCCTTCTCGGCCAGCCAAACAGGCTCTCTCACTGAACTTTGTGCCTGTGGGTGGAGGGATCTGCATGGCCACTGGAGATTCCATCCCTGAAGCCTGCTCGGATCTGCTCCTCTCAGTGCCATGTGGCCAAGGCAGGGCTGGGCTCTGCTCCAGGTCTGGTGCTAGACAGACCTTTGGCGTCGGTTTTTCAGGTCTCTCTGGAACAGAAATCTCCTCCACTCCATTGATGTGTGACTTCCACTGCTCCACAATTTGTTGGGAGTTCTTCTTTATAGATATTTTATCGGCTATGGGTTAGGAGCTAGCATATGTGAATCTTTCTACTCTGCCATCTTGGCTCATCCCCCACTACTAATCTTTTTTAATGTCATAAATGTCATCTGATTTCTATGATTTTTGTACTCCATGGTAAACATTGTGATTCTCAGCATTGTTCCTTAGTGAATACTACATTTTTTTTCTGGCAGCTTGTAACACTTTTTCCTTCATTATTGTCATGTTGAAATTTAACTATGATGTGTCTAGATATATAAATCTTGAGTATGTTCTTGCAAAGTTCCTGGAGATTCTAGTTCTTTGTTTGCACAATTCTGGCAAATTGTTTTAAACATATCTTATATAAGTGTAGAATGTCTATATTCTTTTGTTTATTTCAGCTCTCTAGGATGTCAATTGTAGTAGAATCAATATTTGCCAGGCCTCCTCCTAAAACAGGTGTGGTTAAAAGAAAATAAAGTTGGAATTTAATTGGCCTGGACTCAGAGATGCAGTGAGTCAGGAAGCTCAAAAAGTGCCTTCATGGATGAAGCTTCCTGGTGGCCTTTGATATGATTTCCTAGTGATCTAAGGCCGTAAAAATTCCAACTATATTAAGTCAGGCCCATCAAGACCTGATGGGTAATCCAAGACCTTGCAAGTCTCTGCACTCTCTCCTGTGTTCCATACATGTTTCCATGGGGATAAGGAACAGGGGAAGCAGGGTATAGGTACTTGAACTAAGTACAACTGTAGTTGTAATAGCCTTTCTTGATTAGGGCTAAGTTGTTCAGTCATTTTTCAGTCATGCCCAAATCTCCCTGACCTCATTTAGGGTCTTCTCTGCACAGTTACTGGAGTGGTTTGCCACATCCTTCTCCAGTTTATTTTACAGGTGAGTATATCGCCAAGGCAATATTCACAACACCGAGGGCAACTATGAATATGCTGGCTTCTGGATTACAAAGTACAACGGACAATCCATAGAGAAGGCAAAAGAAAAACATTTTTTCAGACACCAGAAAGCTAAATCCATCCTAGTAACCAAGAGATCAATACGCATTAGCACTTCTGGGGACAAAGCCACTCTCAAGCCTTTCCCACCCTCTCCTGGGGCTTTCCCACAAGCAAACACTCACAATACTAGTTGTGCCTGCCTACCTGCATCCTCTCTCCTCTGCAGTAACCCCTCTCACCAACTTCCTCCCAGTTCTGCTCCATCCTTCTTGTTGCACCTGTTCAGCAAGCTCCTCCCACCACATGTCACTTAGACTTCCATGTGATTTAAGCAGGTCACATGGACCAATTAATGAATGGGAAAAATCTTCCCATTTAAATTACCATTGCATTCAACCCCAAGATCTTTCATATTTATTACTTAGGTTGGTGGGGCAACTGGTATCAGAAGAATTATAACAGAAATAACAGAAAATAAGCATATAAAACAGTATCTTAGGCAACTGGTATCAACAGAACTTTAAAACAATATAACAGAGATTACACAAAATAAGCACATAAAGCAATATTTTAGGGTAGAGCTTGAGCACAAGTACCCTGTTATTCCACTTTCAAACAAATGGGGCCTAAAATCATGGGGTAAGAGATGAAGGTCTCTTCTTCCGTACCTACTTTATGCTGAAATTGGACATAGAGCTGTCCTTGTCCCAAGGGGTCGCATTCAAAGGGTCAGTTCTGAAGCTGGCATCCAGAGCTTGGTCAACATCACATCTAGGGGTGATACATCTCAATCATGGACAATGGGTGATATCCATCTTAAAAAATCAGGCATCTGCAGGTGGAGGGTACTAAGCCGGCAGGAAACAAATCCAGCAAACAAGTTTAACAGACAAAAAGTCAAAAAGAAACAAGGAGACAATAACCAGAAACAGGGTAGACATAGAATCAGCCATGTTTCTGGAGTCCATGAGCCCACTATTATAGCCTCATTCACAGTAGAATATACGAGGTAACGGTGCAATTTGGTAAGGGTCCAACTTATTCTTTTCCTGAATAAACAACAATTGCAGTATTATCTTTCCCATGTGCTATAATTTCCACAGCATTTGTATCATCTGGCTTCTGTTTTACCTATACTTTAGCTCCCAATTTTATTCCATCAGTAGAACCCAACCCTTCAGTTCCTCTGACCCTCAGAAGGAGGGTCAATTTTCTCAAGGGGTATTGTTTCACAAGGAATAATAATCACTTGGACTATTGCAACATTTTTACAAAACTGTTTGGGTTCTTCACCTAAATTTTAGAATGTCACAATAATTTCTCCTTGATAATTGGAATATATCACTCCAGTCAATATGTATTCCTTAAGCTGCTAATCCTTAATTAGGTAATATCCATCCAAAATGATTTTTAGGGATTTTCATGCAAATTCTAGTAGAGATTTTTCTTACTTCTTTTCTATACAATCAAAAGTCAGCTAAACAATGTAAATCATATCCTGTCAGACCAATATAGTGGATATGCTGGTACATCTGACCTCACAGTCCAGTACTCAATATTTGGAATCTTAAGTGTTCATTGTTTTCTGATTTGCAGATTTGGGGTCATCATTCTGGTTAGTGGTGTACTTCCTCCCAATGGTCTATTATTTAAATTGTGTAAAGTAGTGAGCAAATTATCTTTCCAATGTTGATAAGAATTATTAGAACTTAATTTTCTTAATGGTTCTTTCAATAATCCATTCATTCTTTCAATTAACTAAGATGCTTGTGGATAATATGGAATATATATCCATTCCATGTTGCTTAATACACAATATCTCTTCATTTCATTACCTTTGAAATGTGACCCATTGTCACTTTGAATTTGCATTGGGGTTCCATAATATATACTTATGGTTTCTAGAGTTTTAGAGGTGTTCTTCTGGGTCACATTCTTTTTTTCCTTTAAAAATTATTTGATTTTAGTTTTCAATATTCACTTGCGCAAGATTTTGAGTTCCAAATTTTCTCCCCATCTCTCTCCTCCCCACCCTCCAAGATGGTGTGCATTCTGATTACTACTTCCCCCATTCTACCCTCCCTTCTATCACACTCCTCCCCTCTCTTGTCCCCTTCCTCTCTATTTTCTTGTAGGGCAAGTTAGACTTCTATATCCCATTGCCTGTATGTCTTATTTCCTAGTTCCATGTAAAAGCAATTTTTAATATCGGTTTTTAAAACTTTAATTTCCAACTTCTCTCCCTTCCTCCCTGACCACCCACCCTCAATGAGAAGGCAAGCAATTTGATATAGGTTATACATGTAGTCATGTAAAACACTTCCATAACAATCATGGTGTGAAAGACTAGCTATATTTCCCACCATCCTATCCAGCCCCCCATTTATTCTATTCTTTCTTTTGATCCTGCCCCTCCTTAAAAGTGTTTACTTCTAATTGTTCCCTCCTCCCATTTGCCCTCTCTTTTTTCATACTCCCACCATCTCTTATCTCTTTCCCCCCTACCTTTCTGTAGTGTAAAATAGGTTTTCATACCAAATTGAGTCTGCACGTTATTTCCTCCTTAAGCCAAATATAATGAGAGTTCACTCTTTCCCTCTCACCTGTCCCATTCCTTTCCATTGGAAAAGCTTTTTTCATGTAAGAGATAATATACCCCATTCTATTTCTCCCTTTCACCTCCCAATATAGTCTTCTCTCATCCCTTAATTTTATTTTTTTAGATAGCATCCCTTCATATTCAATTCACCCTGTGCCCTCTATCTCTGCCTCTCTCTCTCTGTCTCTCTCTCTTTCTCTCTCTCTCCATATATATATATATATATATATATATATATATATATATATATATATATATATATATATATATATATATATATATATATATATGTAAAATCCTTCCAATTAGCCTAATACTGAGAAAAGTCTCAAGAGTTACAAATATTATCTTTCCATGTAGGAATGTAAACAGTTCAACTTTAGTAAGTCCCTTATGATTTCTCTTTCCAATTTACCTTTTCATGCTTCTCTTCATTCTTGTGTTTTAAAGTCAAATTTTCTTTTCCACTCTGGTCTATTCTTCAAGAATGCTTGAAAATCTTCTATCTCATTGAATGACTATTTTTTCCCCTGAAGTATTATACTCAGTTTTGTTGGGTAGGTGATTCTTGGTTTTAATCGTAGCTCCTTTGACCTCTGAAATATCATATTCCAAGCTCTCCATTCTCTTAATGTAGAAGCTACTACATCTTGTATTGTCATTATTGTGTTTCCACAATACACGAATTGTTTCTTTCTGATTGCTTGCAATATTTTCTCCTTGATCTGGGAGCTCTATAATTTGACTACAATATTCCTGGGAGTTTTCCTTTTGGGATCTCTTTCCAGAGGCAATTGGTGGATTCTTTCAATATCTATCTTACCCTCTTGTTCTAGTATCAGAGCAGTTTTCCTTGATAATTTCATGAAAAATGATGTCTAAGCTCTTTTTTTGATCATGGCTTTCAGGTAGTCCAATAATTTTAAAATTATCTCTCCTGGATCTATTTTCTAGTTCAGTTGTTTTTTCATTGAGTTATTTCACATTGTCTACTATTTTTTCATTCCTTTGGTTTTGCTTTATAATTTCTCAATTTTTCATAAAGTCTTTAGCTTTCATCTTCTCCTTTCAAATCTTTAAGGAATTATTTTCTTCAGTGAGCTTTTGGACCTCCTTTTCCATCTGGCCAATTCTGTCTTTTAAGGGATTCTTTTCCTCGTTGGCTTTTTGGAGCTCTTTTGACATTTGGGTTAGTCTATTTTTTAAAGTGTTTTCTTCAGCATTTTTGGGATCCCGTTAGCAAGCAGTTGATTCGATTTTCATGATTTTCTTGCATCATTTCATTTCTCATCCAATTTTTCCTTTACTTCTCTTACTTTATTTTCAAAATTCTTTTTGAGCTCTTCCATGGCCTGACACAAATTCATATTTTTCTTGGAAGCTTTGGATGTGGGAGCTTTAACTTTGTTGTCTTCTTCTATTTGTATATTTTGTTCTTCCTTGTCATCAAAGTAACATTCTATAGTCTGATTTTTTTTCTGGTTATTGCTCTTTTCCCCAGCCATTTACTTGACTTTTGAACTCTATCAAGATAGTTCTCTGCTTCCAGTCTGGTGGGAAGTGTACTGTCAGCTACTCAATCCCCTCATAATCCATAGGCCTAGACCTCCAGAAAAAGTAACTGCTCCTGCCCCTGTCTCTGCCCCTGCTGCTGCAGTCACAGATTCCTCCTTTGCAGGTTCCTCTGCCTCTTCTGCAGCCCTGGAGCTGGAACTGGGCCTTGCTACTCTCTCCACAGGTCAGACAGGTTTTTTCTACTGACCTTCCAATTTGTCCTTGGAGTTTGGGGATCATGAAGTCTGGAAACCACCACAGGTACCAGTGATTCCATCCCCCATAGTCTTGCTCAGGTCCTATCTGTGCTTCAGTTGTCCATGCTGGACTGCACTCTGCTTCCAAACGGGCATGATAAATTCTTCCTGTCAACCTTCCAGGCTGTCTTGGCCTGGAGATTTGCTTCACTCCATCATTTTATGGGTTCTACAGCTCCAGAATTTATTTAGAGTCATTTTTTACAGGTATTTGGCTGGGTTTGTGGGGAGAGATGTAGCAAGTCCCTGCTCTCATTCTGCCATCTTGGCTCCACCCTACCTTTGGGTTGCATTCTTATAGGGGCAAGTCACTAGTGCACCTAAATAGTATTACCAAATTTGAACTGGTACTTTTTCCTTTGCTATGGCTACTGTTACTACCTGAGGTACAATTCATTCCTTTTCTAGTTGGCATATATAACATTTCTCTGCTACTTGCTTTAACAATGAATGGGAGCTACTAATACCATGGTCTTGTGCCCACTAGTTTGTAGCCTAGACCCCTAAATGGCCAGCCATATGATGGATCCATTTGCTTGTACCAATGTCAGAGTTGGTGTCAATTCACATCAGAGTAGGGACAATATGTTGAGTAGTAATCTTTGCTAGTCAATCAGCATGTGCATTGTACTCATGTTCTGCCATGAACATCTGCATGAAAAACTAAGAAATTAGTAATTAAAGACATGTCTCATATATCTTCCTATTATTCTTTACCCCGGACTTATTTGCCATGAATTTCCCAATTTTGATTTTTCCTCATGGGTGTCCATGTAGCTAACCCATTACCTACCATCCACAAATCAGTGAATATATGATACTGTCCTCCTAGTTTTGTTTTAATAGCTTGATGTACTGACATAAATTAAGCATACTGACTACTTCTGTCTATCCCAGTACTTTCCAAAGTCCTCCTAGTACATGGGTTATAGGCTACTGATTTCCAACATCTTTTGTGATTCAAATATTTGGTGTCCCATCAGTAAACCATTGTTCTTCAGTTGATCCATAATATCCCTCATTCCATTTTACCTTGGACAGTACTAACTATTGCTTTGGTTGAGGGGATGCATCATTTCCCTTAGTATCCATGTTTGCTATAGATTCACGCAAAGCAGAAGTTCCACTTTTGCCTATTTTAGATTTGTGTTGAATATGCCATTTCCATTTAATTATACTAGTCTCTTGCACATGTCCAATTCTGTGAGAAGCTGGGGTACTCATTATTCAGGTCATAATTGTGATTCTAGGCCTTAATATTACCTATAGTCCAAAGTTCCCTCATTCAGTCTCTACCAAAGCCCAATATGCACCTAACAACTCCTTTCCAAAAAGGGTATTTTGAACTCCAGATAGAGTTTCCTAGACAAAAATCCTAAGGGTACATTTCAGTTTTGTTGTTTCTGTCATAAGCTCCATCCTGTACAGTCCCTTGTAATTCCACTGGGCCACTTTGCATAGGCCATTAATTTAAGGCCAATTGTATAACATCCTTTGATTCTTCAAAAACTTTACTCTGCTTACATCCTCAATTACATTCATATTTTTTCTTAGTAATTTTATATAAGGGTTTCAACATTTATCCTAGATGTGGTATGTGATGTCTCCAATATCCAAATAATCCTATAAACTTTTGGGCCTCTTTCTTGTCGGTAGGGATAGGAAAATCCTGAATTTGTGGGGGGGGGGTGTTGTGGGAGAATTTCTTGCAGTCCCTGATTCCATTATATACCCAAAATTTTACAGTTTGAGTTTGCCCTGGTATCTTTTTTACACAGTTAATTTTCCACCCTTTGCTTTTCATGTACTCAGTTAAAAGTATCAAACTCTTCTCCACTTCTTTTACATTTTTTTCCCTGCATCATATCATCATCTGTGTAGTGGGTAAGCTATACACCAGATAGCTCTAATTCATCCAAATGTTCAGCCATAATCCTAAGACAAATAATGGAGCTATGCAGATATCCTTGTGACAAGCATGTAAAAGTACATTATCAGCCCTCCCAAGTGAAAGCAAATTGATCCCATTGTTTAGAATCTATTGGGATGGTAAAGAAAGCATTGGCTAAATCAATAACTGTGTACCAAGTCCCATCATGCTTCTGGATCCTTTCTATTAAGGAAAACAGCAGCATACAAGGGAAGAGTCACCTTATTCAATGATCTAGAATCCACTGTCATTCTCCACGTCCCATCTAAGTTTTGTACTGGCCATTCAGGATTATTTCATCGAGTGGTTTCTAGCCTCAACATATTCCTTTATAGTATTGGTAATTTCATCTTGTTCCCCTGCACTTGATACTACTTCAAAGTAATTATTTCAGAAGGTTCAGGTAAAGTGATTGGGTCCATTTTTATTTTACCCACTGAAACTGTATTAATTCTTGTCTTCTTAACTGCAAATTGGTATCTCCCCTCAGGTAAATTTGAAGTCATACCATTCAATATATCTACTCCAATGATGTATTCAGGAAGGGATACAATTACCACAGTACATTCTTTCTTAGATAATTGCCCAATTTTCATCGTTACTTTGACTTGTCTGGCTCTTTCAGCCCCTCCCAATCCTGTGATAGTTATAGGAGTTCCATGTTTAAACTTATCAGGGTTTCTGTATATATGGGAGACCTCTGCCTGAGTATCTATTAATGCCCCAGTTACAGTATTTGATCCATTTTTCCAATATATGGTCAAACTGATATGGGGTCTGTAATCCTGTCTGTGTATTTCTTTAATCTGAAGGGCTCAGTCAATTTCCTATTTTCCCTGAAGGTGTGACAAACTAAGATACAAGGGTTCAGGAGGATCTGTAGGGGCAGTTCTTACTTCTCTATTCTGTCTACTATAAGCCCCTTTTCTTGGTATATTCTGTATAGTTCATTAGTTGGAGTACCACCTATGCTTCCAAAATCTATCCCTGCTCTCAGTAGAGTAATAAACAATTCTTTTCTTGTTCAAATCTATTCTGACTTTGAATCCACTGGCTATACTCTTCCCTCTTGAGGAAATTTATCTATTCCCCAGTACCCTAAGTCACTTAACTGTGAAATCTTGTCTAGTACCTCCAAAAGAGAGTGTCCTATTTCCCCAGTTAATAGAATCAGAACTAGGTGCTTGTAAGGAGGAGTTGACTTCGTTATTATATTTCTATGGGAAACTGCAAAGGGGGTATCATAGTACATGTCTGTGTTTCTGATCATTATGGCAGTCTTCGTTACCTCCTCCATTAACTTTCTCAGACAGTCCCTAAGTGAATACCAGCATCTATTTCCACTAGGCCACATAGAGTCAATAAGGCTTATTGCTTACTGCAGTAAGCTTACTGCAACTTTCTGTACCCAAAGCTAGCAGATTAATCTTGTTGCCTCTTTGTATATTATAATCTTTAAAACTTTGCTGTACAAAAGGATTCTAATTAATGCCTATAAATTTCAGGCAGTCCACACTACCTATCAATACTCCTCCAACTCTTTCATCATAATTCTCATCATCTGAGATATTAACTGATCTTCCATCCTTTGGGTGTACCAATTCAAAATATCTGTGACCTCTTCCTAAGTAAAATCTTCAACTGCCTCCCAAAACACTCTGTTGTCCCCCTGATTCTCCTGTTTTCACCTTAGTATTAGGTGTGCTTCTGCCTGAGAAGCCTCTCCCTCTAGTAGTGTTTCATTTTCCTCTTATGACACTGTTATATTTCCCTCCTACATACTCTCCTGGCAGTCATCACTGTGGCAACTAGGCTGGGTTTTCACAAAGTTTGCATGCACACTTCATTTGCCGCCTTTTGCTTCTTCTTTTGAGCTAAATGAACAGCCTTTTCTTCCACTTGTAGCCCTCCAGCTTGCTCTTTCAAAGGAGAGCCCGAATACTGAGAATTGCCATGCAAGCTAGCTAACTCTTTTTTCCACTTGAATGTTTTCTTTCAGCGGCTTGTCTCTATTTTTACAACATAATATGGTAATATTAATCCAGCCTTTCTTATGCACTCCTGCCAGTTCTTTCCCTGGTTTTATTGGTATTCCTTGCAAATACTTTTCCAGATTTCTAGCTTCTCCCTCCCATAACCTTGGCTCCCAGTTTTCACAGGGTCCAGTGCTTTTAGTCCATTCCTTTGTTAGGGAGGAATAAGATAAATTCTCCCATCCTGGGATATCTGTTTCTTCCTCTAAAGCTCTTCTGCCTCCAAATAGAGATTTCATACCCTGTGATCCTGTTTATGATGCTAAATGTATCAACAAGGCCATATTCACAGCATAGAAGGTGACTATGAATATGCAGCATAGTTCTGAATTGAAAAGTATAACTGACCCTCTAGAAGAAAAGCATTTATTCAGACACCAGAAAGCCAGATCCATCATAGGAATCAAGAAGTCAATACATATTAGCACTGCAGGGAACAAAGCCTTTCCCAAGCCTCTCTCCCCATTACTGTGGCCTTCCCATAAGCAAACACTTACAACCCCTAAATGTGCCTGTCTATGTCCTCTCTCTCCTCTGCTTTAATTGCTCTCACCAACTTACTCCCAGCTCTATTCTACCCTTCCTGTTCTATCTGTTAAGCAATATGACTTAGGTTTCCATGTGATTTAGGCAGGTCACATGGGCCTATTAACGGGTGGGAAAGATCTTCAAATTAAGCAAAAATACATTAATAATACATAAGTTTCTGAGGTTGAATCTGAACTTAGTAAGATGAGGCTTCTTGACACCAGGCCCAGTACCCTATCCACCATGCCACCTAGCTTCCCTAAGTACCCCTTTTATTAACTGTTTAGTAACTTCCAAGTGCCTCATTTCATCCCTCAATCAAACCTGAAGTAGTAAAGTACCAGCCTGAGTAAGGACTACCACTAACATCAATTAACCTGAAATTGTTTCATGGTCATCTATTCTCAGGCCTTATGACTTGGTTTTGCATGTTTTCCAATCATTTGGATAATTCATTTATTTTTTTAGGCTATATTTCCAGTTGCTTTACATTATATGCAATTTCATTTTCCATTGTAGCAAGTCTACTATTGGGTACCACTATGCTGTTGGGGTTTTTTTGAAATTTGCTTTTGTATTCTCCATATTGATCACGTCCTTCATCATTTCCTTATATGCTTTGATGTCATGATTCTTTTTATTTTTTCAAGATCTTATTTTATTTGTTCTTATAATTTTTAGACATTGTCAATTCTTATTTAATTCCTTTCACTGTAGCTTATATCCATTTGAGGACAATTCTTGGGTTATTTTATGAGGTTTATATTACTATCTCTATTACTTCTGGTACATGAGCTGCTCTGTCTGGTACTTCAGTTGCTCTCTCATAATTTTAAATTATATCATCCTTATTTGCTTTATTCACTTGAAAAAATGGTTGTTTTCCCTTTTCTTGTGTGGTTTTACATCTGTTTTTCTTCCTTAGTGTTTCTCTTTGCTATCTTTTTGGTGGGGTTTGCAAGGAAACTTGCTGTCTTCAATCCTCTAACTCTGACAGTCTTGCAGTTGAATTTTTGAACTCAAGTTCTGAATCTCACATGAACTGTTATTGCACTTAATCTTGCTATTCAGCCCAGCATTCTAGCCCAGTGAAGTCTTTTTGGATACTGGTTTTGATTCTGTCATACAATACATTATCTATCTATAATGTTCCTCTCAGCTGTTCCCCTCTCCCTCCCCTATCTTCCCTAAGGCAAGGCTAAAGAAAAACCCTGTGGTGGTCTGAAATTGACAGTCTTACACAGCACACAAAGTCTGTCAGGTTGGGGATCAAGGAAAGGGCACAGTTGAAATTTTTCCATTCTAAGAGGGAGGAATGAAAAGCATTTATAATGGTTATACAAAAAGCCAGATTCATTGGTCAGGGACATGAGGTGCTGAGATGAGAGACAGTAGTAGAAGACATATTCTAGATTAAAAGCAGGGACCTATACCATGATCAATAAAGTCAGAGAATGGAGGAAAGAAGCATGGTTTGAGGGTTAGATTAAAGGTTCCAGTACTGGAATATTGACAGAGATTGAGTTCCATAAACTCTTTCCTATACTCAAGTCTCCAATGAGCACATGTATGTTCTTATAATTGTTCCTATGACTCAACTTGTATTCAAAAGCTAAACCTTCTAACCCCTCCTAAATTGGTTGGGAAAGTGGAAATGCTATAGTGACAGGAATTAAACAAGTTCTCTGAGGAAATGCCTGACTTTAACAGGCAGTGGACTCTGATCTTCGATATTTTCATAAATTTGAAAAGCATGACATCTCTGACTTCATTTAAGTCACTGATAAAACTATTGATTAGGGCAGAACCAAGGACAGAGTATAACAATGAAAAAGTCAACCTTTCAGTGCTTCAGTTTCCTTATATAAAATGAGTGTGGAACTAAATAATCATTAATGTTCCTCCTAGTCTAAATATAGATTTCTCGACCTGGAATAGATTTCACAGCATCCAAAGTTAGGGTTCAAGGTGTCTCGGAATTCTGATATGAAAAAATTGCCTCATTACTTTCACTAACCTGTAACTGAAATTTAACATTTCCTTTGAGTACAAATACAGACAACAAAATGGAGGACTAGCACCTTTGGTGTGAGGGCTACTAAGCCCTTTTCAGGGCTGATCATCTAACTTTTGTGTCCATCCAATTCTCACCTGTGGCTCCAAGAAGTTGTAGCAAGCACAGTGGCCTCATCCTGTGAGTCCATCTCAGTAGATGGGTTAAAGCAGGTTGAGGGGAACTGACAAGTCTCAAACCCATCCACGAGTTAGGGGAATGTCTACATCAAGCATGTGAATACTTCCCCCAGGGGAATAATTGAATGACAATTTGTTCCAATGGCTATGGAGATGACTGAAACAGGTACTGTGGAGCACTTAAAGCCTGGTCAAACATCTAAGATGCCAAGGCCATCCACTGCATCTTGGACTATTACCAATCATCCCGACTTTTTTCTTGCCACTGCCCTTTGATGACTCTGGAAGAGAGTCTGATGACTTTACACAACTCAGTCTCACTTAATCCAAGTCACATAAGAGTCCTGCATCACCCTCTGATATCACTGATCCTCTCCAAAACAAAGGACAAACAACAACTGCTATTAGTAGTATGTGTGATTTTGTAATCAATTGAAATCACAAATATTTTCATATCACACTATAGTCATTGAAGATACTTCAAAATGTTATTTATACTCATTGATTCTTTAAAAATACTGTGGTTATTAAACACACTGTTAGGTCACAGTCTTCCTTTTTATAAACTGTACTTCAGGAAAACTGGTTTTCTTTGTAATCTTACTATTCCAAGAAGGGATCTAGAGATTTCACCATACTGCCCAAAGTGCCTCTGACTCCTAAAGGTTAAGAACTCCTGCTTTAAATCCTTTGACTGAAGGAACATAAGACTAGAGAATTCCTACCACATTGACATTGACCCAACACTTTGGGGGCCTTCTGTCATTCAAGCAACTATAAATTCACCTAGCTGTATTATCATCTACCCTATATTTCTCCATCTTGTCCACAGGGTGTCATAGTAGACCTTGTCAAATGTCTTCTGAAAACCATATGCATAATGCAGAATTTCCTTGATATATTAGCCTAGAAGAAACTTTGTTTAAAAAGGAAATAAGATTCGTCACAATTAAAGTGTTTAGTGAACCCATACTGGCTCTTAATAATATAAATAAAATAAATAAGCAGGCTTCCTGCTTATTTAATAAAGCATTTTGTTGCATTATCAACAACAAGGTTATTGACTATAACTTTTAGAATCCACTTTTTTCAGTTTTTTAAGAACTTGAACAACATTGGATCATCTCATTTTTTTCAACATGTCTTCAATTTTCTTCTTTTCCTCAAAGATGCCTGATTGAAGTTCACTGATCACACATGCATCTTTTTTTCCCCAGTGTTCTAGGATGCAATTCATCTGGGTCTGAGGGCTTAAAATCAAAGCAATTATGTAGTGTCTTGCTACCTTCTCATTTGTTGCAGGCTTCATATCATGTGAAATCATTTTGTCTTTCTGGTACAAAGATCATTCTGCTTGATAGAGAGGATAAAAACAAACCAGAAAATGAATACTTGTATATCTTCTTTGTAAAGCTGTTAACATGATGCCATCATTCTAAGTAGTAGATCTATTTTCTCATATATTTTTTGCTATGAATATCTTTAAAAAGCCATCTTTATTGCTTTTACTGCTTTTTGCAATCCACAATGCATTCTAGACTTTTAGCCTCATCTCAACATTTTTGTAGGGTCCTATACTTTTCCTTTTTCTTAACTATGTTTCCTTCTTTCCATGTTTTGTTTGTTTCCTTTTTACATACATGCTCATTACCCTCTTCCTCTTGAAATATCTTCCGTTTTATAGTCTCTGGTCAAGGAATCATGCCTATTATTTCTCCAAACTTTTTGGAAAATGCCTTTTTAATGTCAATTAATTTAATGTCAGATGTACTCTGAGTGTGCCTCAACTTCCCTTCCAAAGCTATCGCTAACTCATAGATGATGTGGTCACTTTTTCCCAGGTTTCTGTCACTTCTCCTTCAAAAACCAGTTCCTCCTTGCTAGTAGGAATTAGGACCAGAATAGCAGTTCCGCTTGTTATTTCCTCTATCCTCCAAGATGAAACTGTCAGCAAGGCAAGGCAAAGCAAAGATTTATTGCATGGTCTGCTTTTCATAAAACTCCCAGAATATGCTATATTGTTGAAATCCCCTATTATGATATTATTCATATGATTTTTATTTCATATAGTTGTGTCCTTACAAATAGCTTATCTTTTGTCAATAAATATTAATTATCCAGAGTGCATAGTTTCTTTCTCTAAGTTATACAGTCCTCAAATGGTTAAACTAGTAGCCATTACTACTAAATGTCTGACATATCCTATAATCTGGGGGAAGTAAAATCTGAAAGCTAAGGTGACATGTTTAGAAATGATCTGCAAAGTTTGTTTAAGTATCTTGAGTTTAAACAATAGGTGATGCTAAGTATATCATATCCTCAGATCATCAAGTAGCATGAAGAAATTTACAGAGGAATAAATTTGGGCAAGTCACTTAACTTCTATGTATCTCAGTTTCTTCAACTAAAAATAAGCACACTGGAGTGAATGACTTCTAAAGTGCCTTCCAGCTCATAATCTACGCTGCTATGACTACCGTTAACTTCAAGATTTCTGTCAATGGTACCAATATTTTCTCAGTCTCCCAAGCTAGAAATTTTGTAGTTATCTTTATTGCATCCTTCTCACTTAAAAAAAACTTTAAAAATTTTTGTTGCTCTCTTTTGTACTTATTGCACTCTCATTTCTGATTATATCATTCAGACCTTCCTTTCCCCAAAGAGTCAATCATTCCTGTCAAAGAATAAACAAGAAAATAGGACAGGGAGGGACAGTTCAGCAAAACCAGCTAACATAATTACGAAGCCTGGTAGTTTATGCAATGTTATACACCTACTGTCCTCTATTTTTCTGCAAAGTGTGAGTGTGTGTGTGGAGGGAGTTATTTTATCATTTCTTCGTTAGGGATAAACTTGGGCGTTTTAATTACACAGCATTCGGAGTTTTTGTTTGGTTTGGGTTTTGTTGTTTCTTCCATTTACACTGCAGTCATTTTGTAATCAATATTGTTTTTCCTGGTTTTGCTTACTTCACTGCATTGGTTAATATAAATCTACTTTTGCTTCTCTGAATTCTTTATATTTGTAATTTCTTACAGTGAAGTAATATTCCATTATATTCATCTACCAGAATACATTTTCTTTCTGAGAATCTACTTTTTTCCTGTTCTTTGCTACCACAAAAATTTTGTTCTAAGTATTTCGTTGTAAATGGTACTTCTTTTTCTAACTTTGATCTCTTCGAAGAATATGCCTAGCAATAGTATTTCTGAGTCAAAGGATATGAACATATAGTCAAATTCTTAGCATAATTCCATTTTTTTTTCAGAATGGTTAGACCAACTCATAGCTCTACTAAGAAGGTATTGACCAATCTCATCATTTGTCATTTTTCTCCACTTGCTGGACACAACATGAAACCTCAGAAAATTTATGAAACTCCTTCTCAAATAAATTTATGTTCTCATTTTCCTACTTTATTCCATCATTTCATTGAGATTCTGGACCATTTGTTCCTCTAAATAAATTTTATTATTTTTTCTAGCTCTATAAAATATCCTGCCTTCTTCACATTCATTTGCTCATCATATCCAGTCAGTTACTAAGTCATATTCACTCTTTGTTTTCATTATCACAGCTATATTTTGGGACATGAACCCTTCATTTCTCAGTTATTTAAGTCACCCAATTGACTTCCCTGTTTCCAGCTTTTTCTAGTTCGAGGTTTTCCTAGCTTTCTTCAAGACTCAGCTCAAATCTCACCTTCTGCAAGGGACCTTTCCCACTATTCCCCCCAAAGATACATACATACACACACACACACACACACACACACACACACACACACACACACTACTGTCTTCCCTTTAAGATTATCTTCCATTTATATTGCATATATGTCACATGTACAATTTTTTTGCATATTGTGCCGCCATTAAAATGTGAGCTTCTTAAGAACAGAGACAATCTTTTTGCCTTTCTTTGTATCTCCTACATTTAGCACATCACCTGACAGATTATCAGTCCTTAGATAGATGCTCGTTGACTGACCATACAGCTATCATTGTGTTATGTCATTGTCATCATCATCATCATTAGCGTTATTCACAAATGAGTTGGATTAGATGGCTTAGAAGATTCCTTCCAAATCTGAGATGTTTTAATTATACGATGTTGTAAAACTGTAATAATTGGGAAAATCACTCAGATTCATGAATTTCAGAATAAAAAGAGCCCCTCAGTAGTTATCTAGTCCAGAAAAAAAACCTTCCACCTATAATGTGCCCATCTTCATACCCTCTGATTGATCATTCAGTCCTTATGATCAAGCCATACTTCCTTTGGGCATCAGTCCACAGTACCCTCCCCCAACCCTTTGCCACAGTCCTCACTTTAGACACCATTATTCTATGAAGATTCTATGAATCAATGTATGATTCAACCCTTGCAACTCTATGATATCTGTAAATTTGATAAAATACTATCCTCTCTCTTTTTATCCAAGTAGTTGATTTTTTAAAAGTTAAATAGCACAGAGTCAAGTATAGATTTCTGGGGCACTTCATTGGAGATAGCCTTACAAGTTGAAATCAGACCATTTATGATTATTCTTTGTGACTTGCCATTCAGCAGGTTCCAAATTTACAGAATCTAGCTTACGTCTCTCCATATTTCACTTAAGAATAGCATAAAAGACCTTATCAAATATTCCGCTAAAATACATCAATTATATCTAAGACATCCTCTGCATTTGCCAACCTAATAACTGTGTTTTTTTAAGTAAACTGTTGTTGTGTTTGTCCTTCATTCTCAAAGAGGGCCATGACATCAAGATGATGACATGACTTGCAGTTGACTTTGATTTGAGTGAAGGAGGGCTGTGCAAGGTCACCAGCCTCACTTTCTTCTCCTGAGCCATCTGGGTCCAGTGGCCTGATATTTATCAGGACAACTGGAAATGGCGTAGGAGGCAGTGTGAGATCCTGGCCCTTTCAGGCTTAGGTCTTATCACAATCTTACTTTGAGTGAGATACACCCACTCAATGAATAGACTTCTTTAAGTTACTCAAAGGATGGCCCCTTTAATCAAAAAAAAAAAAAAAACTCAAACTGGGAGGGGAGGACCCTCAGGGTTCCTGGGTAAAAGAGAAACAATTACTATTTAGTTATTGCACCCACTCTGTGCTAGATGGGGTGGGGACTTGTTGTCCAGTCTATAAGCTCCAGAGTGAATTGGGTTTGAAGCTTGATTCTTGAGCAAGAAATGTAGCTTAATAACTGTGTTGTTGTTTTTTTTTTAAGTAAACAATGCTAGTCTGAAATGACCTCTTTTTGATGAAGCTACTCTGGTTCTTTATGAGCACTTCCTCTTTTTCTAAATGTTTTTCAACCATCTCTTTGTTAATATATTCTAAAATTTTGCCAGCAATCTAAGTCAAGCTCACCAACCCATGGCATAAAAACTACATTTTCTTTTCTTTTCTTTTTAAATTAGTGTCTTCATCAGTCCTCCAGTCTTACTTTCCACAATCTTTCAGAAATCACTGTTAGCATCTCAGGAATTATATCCATTAGTTTTTTCTAATATCCAAAAATATATTCATCTGGTGAATTGAATTCATTGAAGTCCTATTCCTTCATATTTCTTGGCTAATGAATTCCCTGTTGGCCATTTTGGTTCTGACCTTCCCAATCTAGTGAGCTGTCTTCTTGACAGAGATAATGGAAGCAAAATAGGAATTAAGTAGCTCTGCTTCCTCTCTTTCTCCTGTCATCGCCATCCTGTCTTGTCTTGGAGGCAGTCCTCTCTCTTCTTTGATCATCTTCTTTTCCCTAGAATAATTAAAAGGGGGAAGGGGGGTAACACTTTTTTATCTTTTTCTTACCCTGAGCTTTGTTCATCAAACTCTGCTCATTCTAAGTATTAACACTCCTAATATGACAGGGCGGTGGCATGCCTTTGTATTCAGTCTATGTCATAAGCCCTTGCTTTCTGTTTCTGTAAATACCTTTAAAAAAGTTTAACTTGGTGGCTTTCCCTTTATCTCTAGATAGGCCTCATTAAACCACTGTCTTTTTTTCCTTCTCATGGGAATTTTTTCTCTTTGCATCATCATTCTTAAGATCTTCCTATCTCTCATAGACTATATAGAATTTTAGTCCATGAGATCCTACTTAGCCTTCCTCTGATCCACTTGAAAGCAGTTCTCTTCAAATCTAGGGAACATGAAAGACTATTCCTATCTCCCTACTTCTCTGTCACGATCTCTCAGATAAAGTGGATGCCTCAAACTGTTCAGCCTAATAAACATTTCCTCTCCGTTGTTTAGAATCAGATCCAGCATAGAATTTCTCCTTGATGGCAAATGAAATTATTATTATTAAGAAAAATCAAGAAATTATTAGCTTCTCTGATTTTGGTAGAGTCAAAGCATTAACCAGATAACTGAAAACTTCCATCATGTCCCTGAGCCAGTCTGTAGTCTATTTCCTGAACTCCTTATCAATTTCCTCTTTTTCTCTATGTATTTGGTAACAATTATCACTTTTGTTTTTGCTTTAATTTATCTTCATGATCTTCACATGCTCTTTGCCATGTTTTTCCTCTATGATTCCTTGATTTTCTCACATAAGCATATCTTCTTAACATACCACACTGTTTTGCACCAACCCCAATCTTTTACCTATCCTGGCTCCTCTTTTAATAAGATGCACACATCTAGAGCTATATTAAAGTCAGAGGACTCATCTTTCCAGTCTCAGTGATATGTGATCACCCATATTGGAGCTTTCTTTGGGGAAGACACCTTAGTGGTGTAGCATCAAATAGAAGGTAAGGAAGTGAGTTAAGCTGGTGACCTAAATCAGGAAAAGTTTATGATTAATCATTGAGGTTAGTATTTTCAATCATCTAGGCTGAAACATGGAGGTATTCTTCAGAAAGAGGAACTTAACAGAGAGTACAACAAAGCAGTACACATTTTGAAACAGGAAGAGAAAGAAATCTGTTTTTCTACCCTTGAAGAGAGATGACAAGAGATAGACATAGTGGTATCTGGTCCTAAAGCCTGTTTGAGGTAAGAGATAATAGTGGCCCAAATGTTATCTTAAAATAAATGAAATTAAGTTTCAACTAATGGTAGAACCAGAATTCAAAAAAGCCAAAGACTAGAAATAGTTATGGGCATGTCAAAATAGAAATAATTCCAGGAAGGGGATGGGAAATACTTCCAGTTGAGCTAAAGAGGAGCAGTGTCCTCAAATATCCATCATATAATTACTAGCCTAGGAAGACCTAGATTTAATCACTGGCTATGTCTATATTGAAGGCAAATTGACCTAGACAGAGGAACACTGGTCAGTGATAAGACTAGGACTTTCAAGGTTTCTGGGCTATGGAGATTTCCAGGAAGGATAAACAGGAGTGATGGCAAGATGAAAGCAATATTGTCTGCCACTGAAGAAGGCAATTTCTTATCTTTGAAATCAGATGACATTCTTCTCACTGAAGAAAGCAAAAACGGGGTTGAAGGACAACCTTTAAGAAACAGACTATTGATATATAAGACTAGAAATCCAAGGAAGGGAGATCAAGGTGGAAAGAGAGAGAGAATGCCAAAGCCAAATTAGTAATCACAAGCAGACAGCGAGGTCTACCTAGGTCTATCTATATGGGACAAGTAACATGGGAACAGGGCAAATTAGAAGAACCAGAGAGAAGCTAGGGATCATGAAACCGGGAAAGATCAGGAGTTCAGAATCTAGGAGGAGGATTTTATGTTATGCCCAGAGGCCTTTATGAAGGCTTTCTTTTAAGGAGCAGTTGGGATCTGATGTCCACATCCTTTCTTAAAGCTTAGAGGAATTAGGGGACAAAATGCCATATAAAAAAGTGTCTTCCTCAGTCATAGCTCCTTGGACCAGATGAAGGTAGGAAATAGGAGGAATGGAGACTGAGAGGCCTATAAGCTATAACAGCCAAGTCAATCGATGGCTAGTTTGAACTTATCCTAAGAAAAGATTCTTGAGATTTACAAAGTCAAAGGGGTGACTTGCACTAGATGGCTTCAGAGATTCCTTCCAACTCAAGATCCAGGATCTGATTTGCCCTTTTAATGTTTTATATTTCAGTTCATCAGTTGAATTCAACACACTTTGATTTAACACCAATTACAAGCATAACCAGACTTTCACCCAAGCCTGGGACTCCATTTTACCTGCTGTTTAATATGCAGAAGGATATGTGAGTAGACTGGTGGAGAGAATGCTGACTTCCGCTAGGGGTGGAAATGGTGGCAGAGCTACTTTGGGGTAAGGCATGCTATAAAGGGAAGAAATCTTGTTGGAGGTTCTAGATGTTCTTTAGAAAAGAAAGAATTTGGAAGCTGCAGCCATGTAGTGAAGCCAGTTTCTCAACAGGTCTCTGATTTCCAGTTTGTTTCTCTAGAGACTTTAGAGAAAGAATTTCCCCTTCTAGGGAAATAAGATGAGTGAGATGGAGTCTCCCTCTCTTGATTCTAGCTCATTCACTCTCGTATATTCTTTGGTATCCTCCAGTCTGTAGAACTTCTCCAATGCCATTGCTGTTTGCTTGGATAAATAGTTTTACTCATTATTTAAGATGGTCTTTTGTATAACTAGAATTTGATGGGAAGAAGCAAAGCCAGCAAATGTAATAAGCTATGGACTAGGGACTAAGAAAGTGGCTTTTGTTCTGAAGCTAACTAGTAATATTCCTAGACCAGAGATATTTGAAGGGAGATAGGAGAAGATAAATCAGTCAGTTCAGTTGTTTTTCAGTTGCATCGCACCCTTGCAATCCCATTTGGAGTTTTCTTGTCAAAGATGCTGGAATGGTCTACCATTTCTTTCTACAGCTCATTTTATAGATGAGTACATTAAGGCAAACAGGATTAGGTGACTTGCCTGGGTCATATAGTTAGCAATTGTCTGAGACCAGATTTGAACTCATAAAGATGAGTCTTCCTGACTCTAAGCCCAGTGTTCTATCCACTGCACTACAATCTTAGATACCAAACTTGGAGATAGGCAATGAAAAAAAACAAATACCTAGCCAATGGGCTTTTCTACATTTCCTCAAGAGGGAAGCTAAGTCTCCCTTAGCAAGAGATTGACCAGATTCCAGAGATATTGATTCACGCCACTCCTATGCTGTACATCTATACATTTAAACACCCCATGCAGACAAATGTATCTTAAAAAGACACACATGGAATATCATATGTACTGCAATTTTATAAATTCTCGTTTTATTGTTTTTTAGTTGCCCAGTAAGGTAGCCTTCCATATACTACTTTGTATTCTCAAAGTAGAATATCAGATTACAAATTCCTTGGAAACAGGAATTGTTTCTAATTCATCTTTTTATTGTTCATATACCCAAACACAGTAACTTACATATAGCATACACTCAATATGAATACTAAAGAATTGACTTCTATAACATCCCCTAGTAAGAGGATGGGAAGCAGGAAGTGACCATTTCCCAATGAATTAAGGTAACTAGCAAAAATGATGATATCCTTTCCCTTATGCCACCTTGCTCACAGTGGCATACTAGTAAACACAACAGTATGTGGTACACAGAACAACACAGCTGCCAACAGTAAAAAAAAAAATACTAGGTCTGGAGTCACGAAGCCTGGGCTCAAATCTCATGTTTGATGCTTACTAGCTGACCTTAAGCAAGTCTCTTTACCAACTTGAGTCTCAGTTTCCTTATCTTTAGAATGATAGGGTTGGATAAGATGGTCTCTTTGACTGCTTCTATCTTTAATCATAAACTAGATAATGAGCACTATTTATTGAATCTATATTCTAGCTTGACATGTCTCCATTTAGAATGAAAATGCTACAAGTAGCAAAGGACAGAGATTCTGAAAGAGATTAATGTGTGTTGATGAGCCACTTGCATCACCAAGATTTACAAAATGAATAACAATAAACAAAAGGACATTAAAGGAAGTTGGGTTATTATAATTTTTTTTTCAAAAAAATGGGAAGCTACTTGAATTTTAGGTATTTCATCAATAAGATTCAATAAATTCAACCAACTCTTAATATAAAGTGTTTACTTTTAAGTGAAGGATTCTAAATAAATACAATTCCAAAAGGAAAGATTTTCTCTTTAAAGGCCTCATATAGGGGCTATTTGTACTTCAAAAGAAAATTACAGCCATTCTTGTGCAGGCCAGAGTGAAAGACACTTGTTTCACTGTGACCACTGCAAAACTAACTCTGAGAGCATCAGAAGAGAGTATTTCCCAATCTGTACACGTGTCTCATGTGGCCAAGTCATGAGATCATAGAATGTAGACTGCGAGCAAGAACAGACCTCAGAAGCTGTCCTGGCCAACTCCCTTGTTTTACAGATGAAGAAACTGTTCCCCAGAGAGTCTGAGTGACTTGTCCAAGTGGTAATTCTCCAACTCGGACCTATCATCTGAGAGTGAATCTGAATCAAGTACAGTGCACTGCCAATCAAAATATGGACTCCATGAACACTAGGCTAGGTTTTGTCAGTGAAAGGTATTCCTTCATGACCTGGAGTATGCTAGCTACTTATTACAGTAATATGATCTTTCTGGGCAAAAGGAAAACCCTGTGGTTCTCATCCAGAGATCATTTGCTCCCCAGGGACTCTAGTTGATTGGTGGCAGAGGCTAAAGTGTTGTCTTGACAGGAGTCTGGAGGAGGCGTACCTATGAAGCAGAGTGGGGAACTGGCGTGGAGCTGGGACAAAGAACTAGAAGGAAAAGTTTTTTCTCAACATGTGAAGATCTCTCCTTGTCTCTGAAACACATTGTGAATGTATGTATATATGTATGCATGCATGCTTGCATATATGTATGTATGTATGCATGTAGTTACTGTGTGTGTGCATTCTCATATCCCTGCACACTCCTGTGGAGGATTAGAAGGTGAGAGAATATACATGTTGATATAAACATATATAGAATGCATATGTAGAACTCTACCACCCTATTTATAAAATGAGGAATTGGGTCTCAGGGGCCAAGTGCCCACCTAGGATTTGAAATCTTTCCACTGTGAAACCATAGAGGTAGAAAATGGGAGGAAAAGAGAAGAGGGCAGAGTTGAAAGAAGACAAGTAGAAGGGATCTGATGCATTTTTGAGGTGCATTTTGAGGGACTCTCAAGGCCCAGGCAACTTTTGGTATTCTGATATTTGCTCTCTAAGGACCTGAGCCAGCTGGTAGCTGGTGGCTGAGGCTAAACGAGTGCCCTGAGGGGAATTCTGGAGGAGGCGTGTCCAGAAAGCATGGGGCGGGGTTGGGGAAGAGCTGGGGCAAGGGACTGTGATGCTGTCTCAGACTTCCCCACCTGGCAGAGCTCCAGAGGTGGGACAAATTGGCATTCGCATCTGCTGTCTGTTAGGCAACACTAAGGCCTGGGACAGAGTGAGCAGCACCTGGCATTGCTGCCCTGGAAAGGGGTGTAGAAGGAGGGCTCTAGTGGTCTGAGATCTCTTCGTAAGTAAAACTGAAAAGAAAGGAAGGAAGGGGCTAAAAGTTTGGGACTACTGGGTAGCTCCTTTTTTCTGAACATAGGGAGGGAATGCTGTCCACAGACGAGTTTTGGAGCTTAAAAAAAAAAAAAAGAATGATCCCTGTTCTCTAGGCTTCCTAACTCGCAGGATATGGTGTCTTTTGTTCCCTGGGTCGGGAAGCCAAGGGTTTGGGAACAATGTCCATGGAAAAGATTAGGAAGAAGTTTC
Organism: Bettongia penicillata ogilbyi; assembly: GCA_023548195.1. Lineage (NCBI taxonomy): Eukaryota > Metazoa > Chordata > Mammalia > Diprotodontia > Potoroidae > Bettongia > Bettongia penicillata. The sequence continues at coordinate 4,153,429 of JAJHZJ010000245.1, read as the reverse complement.
TGTTCTAATTCCACCTGCCCCTTTCCCTTTTCCTGGTGCTAGTTAAACTGACTCTGGACACAATATTGGATTAGGGCATCTTTCCTTCCCACCTTGTCTTGTATCTCCTAGACAGTTCAAGAGAAAAACTTAATCCTTAAATTGAGCCTCTTCTTCTAGAGGGAAAAGTTTTTTTTCCAATTTGTGAACACATTGGGTGTATATATGCATGCATGTATGCATGCATGTGTATTTGTATTCTCATATTCCTGCATACTCTGGTGGAGGACTAGAATATGAGAAAATATACATGTAGATGTGTAGACGTGCATATATAGAATGCATATGTAGATATGCATATGTGTGTATATATAAATATAACTATATGTAGATGTAGCTACATAGATATAGTTTTTACTTGTAATACACTTTCCTATCAGTCTTCAACTGCTTCTGATTGTGAAGCCTGCACTATGTATGAGCCTAGGAATACAGTACAAATCAGGGTCTGTCCTCAGGCTGATATTCCAGCCAAACCGGAATTAGGAAATACACCCCCTTCCCCCAAACCCCTACCTAACAATAAATAGTGATGATGATGATGAATGGTTCAAAGACATTGGTCTGTACAGCTGTTATTTTAGTGATTCTAGTAGACAACCTAAATTATACACTCAGACAGCTACTTCTACTCCAGGAAGCAATTTCCTGTGAATTGAATGGCAAGGTGGGTTCCATGGTTTTGCAGTTTTCCATTGGTTTGGATGTTGACTGGACCTGTGATTTCACCTATGCTGGGATCTAAAATTGGGGATTTTTTTCTACCAGTGCACTGGGAACTGAATTTTAGATAATTGCTCCAGGCACTGAAAGTTAAATAACTTGCCTAAGGTCACACAGAGGCACACTTGAACACTGATCTTCCTGATTTCCAGGCCAGCTCTCTCTCCACTGTGACCCACGCTGGTCTTGAAGTTGCATCCCCCTTTTAAGTCTGAGGAATGAGATTCCTTTCATGATCTAAGGTCCTCCTCATGACTTTCTAGTTTTCTTATAGCTCATAAAACTACCTCCCTCCATATACTTTTCAATCCTGAGACATTATCCTTCTTTCTGTTCCACAAACAAGACATTTTATCTCTTGGATCCAGGTATTTTCTCAGGCTATTCCCCATTCCTGGGATGCTCTCCTTTCTCATCCCTAACTCTAGGCTTCCTTTAAGTCCCAGCTAAAATTCCACTTTACGAAGGAAACCTTTCCCTATCCTTCTTAACTCTAGTCTCTTTCCTTTGTTAATTACTCCCCATTTGTCCTATAAACAGCTTGTGTGTACAAATTTTTTTGCTTGTTATTTGACTGTGAGTTCCTTAAGGGCAGGGACTGTCTTTTGCTTCTCTTTGTATCCCCAGTTCTTAGCCTAGTGCTTTGTATGTAGTAGGTGCTAAATAAATGCCTATTGATTGATTGACTGTTGTCTGGTTAAGTTGCATGATAGACTTATGGGGAATATAGAATCATAAGACTGAAGTCTGGAAGAGGTCTTTAAAGATGATCTAGTAATATGGTCATGGATTTAGATCTAGATGACACTTCAGGTATTTTGAGGCCTGACACATCAGCTGACTTGCCCAAGGTCAGTCAAAAAAGTAAGTAGCAATGCTGGAATTGGAACCCAAACCCTCTGATTCCAACTCTGGTGCTCAGATTATGTCTTAAAAATCAAGTACAAGATCCATCAGTCAAAAAACATTGACTTATTATTTACTCTGTGCTAGACACTTTGGCTCTTTATTCAGTACAAGGAAGGGTCCAAACAACCCTACCTTCAAAAAGCTCACATTCTAACAGGGAACCAACCAGGTATGTAGAAGATATATGCAAAGTAGAGGGGGGATAATCTCAGAGGTGGAGGAATTAGTGGCTAGGAGGGACTGAGAAAGGCTTCCCACAGACATTGGGATTTGAGTTGAGACTGGAAGTAAGCCAGGGAAATGGAGAAGTTAGGAGAGAAGGCATTTCAGGCATGAAGGACAGCTAATGTGAAGGCTAGAAGAAAAACAATGGAGAGACATATATCCAGAAAAGCAAGTAAGTCAGTGAATTTGGATTGTAGAATTTATGGGGGAGGTAATCAAAATAGAAAGGTACTAAGCAGCTACATTATGAAGTGATAAATTCTAGTGATAATAGGTAACCATTGAACCATTGATATTTATTGAACAATGGGGTAAAAGGGTCAGACCTACGCTTAAGGAAAACTCACTTTGGCAGCTGAGTGGAAAGTTGTTTGGAGTAGGAAGAGACTTGAGGCAGGGAGCTAATTAGGCTATTGCAATAATCCAGAAGCAAAGTAATGAGTCTAAACTAGGGCAGTGGCTCTGTGAGTGGAGAAAAGGAGACACACATAAGAGAAGACAGGATCCTCCATAAGACTTCATATTTTGTCTCAGAGACCTCAGTGGAAACAGTATAGAGAGCACAGAATGATAACAACAGGCAACATTTATATAGTGCCTACTATGCATTAGGCATTGTGCTAAGCACTTTATAATTATTCTCACTTGATTCTCACAAGCCTTCCAAGTAGATACTGCTATTATTCCTATTTTATGGATGAGGAAACCATTGTTAAAATAACTGTTACAAGAACAGCAATACCTTTGAAACATGCCCTTTCTCTTTCTGTATCCAATTCATTGCTTTTACAAGCTAATATTTATATAGTGCTTTAAGACTTCCAAGGGACTTTACAAGTTCTCTCACTTGTTTTATAGATTGCAACTGATTTATAACTTAGTAAATATGTCTAGGCAACCCAGTGACCTAGGAATCAGAGAGGTTAAGTGGTTTTACTATGGTTACAGAGGGTCAGAGGGAGAGAATTTGAATCCAAATCTCGCTAACTCTAAATCTAACACTAATATATCAATATATCAGCCTGTCTTTCACCTTTATATACATATATATAATTTAATTTAATTACTTTTTAGTTCTAAACATTTACTTCCACAAGAATTTGAATTCAAAATTTTCTTATCTCTCCCCAGCCCCACCCCAGGATAGCATGCACTTCATGCACCCCTTCCTCCAGTCTGTCATTCCTTCTATTACCCTCCCTTGTTCCATCCCCTTTCCCCTCTATTTTCCTGTAGGGCAAAATAGATTTCTGTACGCTATTGCCTGTACAGCTTAATTTCAAGTTGCATGCTAAAACAATTTTTAACATTCATTCTTAAAGCTTTGAGTTCCATATTCTCTCCCTCTCTCCCTACCCATCCTCATTGAGAAAACAAGCAATTCAATATAGGTCATACATGTGGAAAAATGCAAAGCACTTCCATAATAGTTACGTTGTAAAAGACTAACCACATTTCCTTCTGTCCTATCCTGCCCTTCATTTATTCCATTCTCTCCCTTGACCTGTCCTCCCACAATAGTGTTTGTTTCTGATTATCCCTTTCCTCAATTTGTTGTCACTTCTATTATCTTCCCTCTCCTATCCCCTTCCCCCTTGCTTTCCTGCAGGGTAAAATAGATTTCCATATCCAACTGAATGTGTGTTATTTCCTCCTTAAGCCAAATCCCATCAGAGTAAGGCTCAACTATTTCCTTTTATCTCCCCCTCTTCCCCTCCATTGTAAAAGCCATTTCTTCCCTCTTTTATGTGAGATAATTTTCTACATTCTACCTCTCCTTTTCTCTTACTCCTAGTACATTCCATTCAATAGTAAATTTTATTTTTTTAGGTATCTTCCATTCATATTCAGCTCACCTTCTGCTCTCTGTCTATATAGATAGATAAATAGAGACATATATAGCTATATAGAGACATATGTAGAAGTATGTGACATATATAGACACATAAACACATACATACACATATATAATATACTCATACATACATACCCATATACACCTACATATATATATATATATATATATATCCTCTAACTACCCTAATACTGAAAAAGATCTCATGAGTCACAAACAACATTTTTTCATGTAGAATGTAAACAATTCAACTTTAATGAGTTCCTTAAGGCTTCTCTTTCCTGTTTACCTTTGCATGCTTCTCTTGATTCTTGTATTTGAAAGTCAAATTTTCTATTCATCTCTGGGTTTTTTAACAAGAATACTTGGACGTCTTCTATTTCATTGAAATTCCATTTTTTCCTCTGAAGTATTATACTCAGTTTTTCTGGGTAGGTGATCCTTGGTTTCAATCCTAAGTCCTTTGACCTCTAGAATATCATATTCCAAGCCCTTTGATCCCTTAGTGTAGAAGTTGCTAAATCCTATGTTATCCTGTTTATATTTCCACAATGCGTGAAGTGTTTCTTTCTGGCTGCTTGTAATATTTTCTTTTCAACCTGAGAACTCTGGAATTTGGCTACAATATTCCTAGGAGTTTTCTTTTTGGAGTCTCTTTCAAAGGAGGTGATTGGTGAATTCTTTCCATTTCTATTTTACCCTCTGGTTCTAGAATATCAGGGCAGTTTTCCTTAATAATTTCTTGGAAGATGATGTCTAGGCTCTTTTTTTCATCATAGTTTTCTGGTAGACCAATAATTTTTAAATTATCTCTCCTGGATCTATTTTCCAGGTCACTTGTTTTACCATTAAGATATTTCATACTGTCTTCTATTTTTTCATTCTTTTGGTTTTGTTCGATAAATTCTTGGTTTCTCATTAAGGCATTAGCTTGTATCTGCTCCATTCTAATTTTTAAAGAACTATTTTCTTCAGTGAGGTTTTGAACCTCCTTTATCATTTGACCCATTCTGCTTTTTAAAGCATTCTTCTTCTCATTGGCTTTTTGGACCTCTTTTGTCATTTGGGTTAGTCTACTAACTTAGATTGGGTTAGTCTACTAACTACTACTTAAAGGTGTTATTTTCTTCAGCATTTTTTTTCATCTCCCTTAGCAATCTGTTGACTCACTTTTCATGGTTTTCTTGCATTGCTCTCATTTCTCTTCCCAATTTTTCCTCCATCTCTCTTACTTGATTTTCAAAATCTTTTTTGACCTCTTCCATGGCCTGAGACCATTGCATATTTTTTTGGAGGTTTTGGATGTAGAAGCCTTGACTTTAATGTCTTCCTCTAATGGTCTCTTTTCTTGTCCTCATCCAAAGGAAGAAAAAGTCTTCACCAAAAAGTTTTTCACCAAAAAAAGTATCCTTCAATAGTCTTATTTTTTTACCTTTGGGGGCATTTTCCCAGCCAGTTACTTGACTTTTGAGTTTTTTGTCAAGTGGAAGGCATACTACCCTAGGCTTCAGAGGTTATGTGCAACTGTTCTCTGAGCTATCTCTAGGAATCTATAAGTTCTCAGTTCCTCCAAGGTAGCACAATCAAGGGAGAGAAGTTTACTCCTCTCCTACCCTGTGCTCTGGTCAGTGAGAAATCACATACTCTCTTTCCTGCCCAGGATCTGCAAATAACATTCCCTCTCCACAGCCACCACCAGCTGCAACATGTCAGTACCTGTGCTCCTCCTCACCCCAAGGTCTTTAGGCTGAGGGCTCCAAAATTGGACCTGCTGCCTCAGTGGCTGCTGCTACCCTGGGAACAGGACTGTGGCCAGATCGCACACCCCTCTCACCCTATTGAAAGAGTTTTCTCACTGACCTTTGAAGTTGTCTTTGGCATTTATGGGTTGAGAAATTAGGGAACTGCAGCTGCTACCCATGATTCTTCCCTGAAGCCTGCTCCAGTCTTGTCCATACTGTGCCAGGCTGCCAAGGCTGGACTGCACTCTGCTCTGAGTCCAGTGCAATAGACCTTTCCTGTTGTCCTTCCAGGCTGTCTTGGGCTGGAAATCTCTTTCACTCTGATGTTTTCTAGCTTCTGCTGTTCTAGAATTTGTTTAGAGTCATTTTTTACAGGTATTTTATGGGCTATGGGGGGAGAGCTAGAGCAAGTCCATCCTTCCACTCCACCATCTTGGCTCCACCCCCAACTTTTTCAAGTCATATTAATTACATTGATTTTGAGGTAAAAAGGACCTCCGAGGTAATCTAGTCCATCCCTACCCAAATCATGTATTCCTTTGACAAGTAGTCATTATGTTTCTGCTTGAAGATGACTAGTGGTAAGGAACTCACTCAGCCTCTCACTCATCTGCTACCCCAATACCTCCACTCCTCTCCACTTTTTATAAGATCTTGGAATCAGATGGGATGTCATAATTCCACACCTGAAAGGAATTCCCAATGTAACATATAGGTAAGTGATCATCCAGCTTCTGCTCAAAGACCTCCAAGAAAAATACCCCGAATCCATTGCCTTGAAAGGCATTACATTTTAACTATTAGAAAGTCTTTCCTGACATCAAGCTTCTGTTTTCCTCTTTGAAAAGTCTTTCCATTGCTCCTTATTCTTCCCTCTGGGGAAAAACAGAGTAGGTATAGCTGCTCTTCCTCATGAAAGTTCTTCAAATTTGTGAGTATAGACATCCTTTTCCTTTCCTCCCCCCCAATTTTCTCTTTTACCCAGTTCTGATTGTTAGAAAGTTTTTCCTTGACTTGATGTAAAATTCAGCTGCCTGTAACTATCCATTGACCCTAGTTCATTACTGAAAAGTTTATTAACCAGAAAACTCTTTGATAGCCAATCCTCTAGAGAGTAGTGGATTATAGTGGAAAGAGCACTTGTTTTGGAGCCTGAAGACTTGTATCCAAATACTGCCCCTGTCATGTACTGTCTCTGTTACCCTCAATCAGGCATTCTCCGACTTTTGGGTTCCTCATCCATAAAATAAAAAGTTTAGACCCAATAGCTTGTAAAGTACTTTCCATGTCTAACACTGTGTGATTTTCAGGTTTATTGGAAGAGCTAAGCTTTACTAGGATATCTGAGAAAGTGGAGAAAGTAGCTGAGACTGAGCTTTATACTAGCCTAATAACTAAATGATAGAGAATGAAGTAGGTTCCTCTACTGGCAACTCCTCTTGAACCGGCCACAGATTCCTAAGGTTCTTCTCGCTGAGGCCCTTAATTTTGAAACTATCACGACAATACTTTTGTAAGGTACATACATCAACCCTTACTGAATTTGGCAGATCAGGAAATAAGCATAGAGGTTAAGGGAGTTACTTAGGTTCTCAAGATTGGCAGAGCCAGGGCCATTACCCAGATTTCCTGATTCCCAGTAAGCCAGCATGACTATGTCTCTGCAATCCTCCGAAATACCAGGAACCAAGATTGGATACAAGGCTAAATATCTTTATAACTAATAAGCAGTCAGTCAGTCAACAAATAGATATTGAGAGCTTACTATGTGCCTGGACCATGCTGGAAATACAAAGAAAATTTTAAAAAACAGGCTCTATCTCCAAGGAGCTCGTATTCTAAGAGAGGGGACTACATGGAATAACTAAGTAATATAAGATATATATAGATATATATACACATACACACATATACATATATATACACACATATATACATATGTATATATATATATGTTTATATGTATATATATGTAAAGTGAGGATAATTGAAAATAATCTTAAGTGGGAAGGCATTAGGAGCTAATAGGAATCAGGAAAATCAACGTCAGCATCATAGCAATATAAGATTGGCACACATATTGCTCATTTTTTTCTAACAGCAGCCCTGGGTGGTAGGTACTATTATTATCGCCCATTTTACAGATGAGGAAACTGAGGCAGATGGAATTTAAGTGACTTGCCAAGAGTTGCACAGTTTGCTACTTCAGTGTAAATTATCATACTGTCCTAGCTGATATCCCCTCTTACCTCTAATTAGAGATAATCACCTTCCTTTACAATTCAGCTCAGATCATCCCACTTTTGCAGTATAGTAGGTAATAATTTCCATTTCAGTAGCACTTTTGGAATGATGATCTAACTGCCAAAATAAGGCATGAAGGGTGAGCTATTGAATCTTATGAAATGAAATACTGCCTTCTTTAAGCTCCCATTCTGTAAATAACCAGGTACACACATGATATATACAGGGTAGAAGGAAGATAATTTCAGAAATGATTGGAGTTGAAGGAATGTGGGAAAGTGGATCCTCCAGTTTTAGAAGGGACAACATCTGAACCAGCATGTGAATGCTGGGCCTGTAAGTGAACCCTCTTTGCCTTCATAAATAAATAAAAATGCAAACTCCTTAGCCTCCAATTTAAGGTCTTTGACTGTTAGTCTGTCTCCAAATGACCTTTCCAATCTTATCTACCACTATCCAGACCCTCCATTACAGCAAAGGTAGGCTAATCATGGTCCCTGAAAAGAGCTGTGGACTTCCTTTTACACGTTGTATTCCTCACTTTCTGCTGCCTGGGATGCCCTCATCCTTTGTCTCCAGCCATCACAGTCCTTATCATCCTTTAAGACCCAGCTAAACCATCACAACTGTGGTCACACAGTTTATAACATCAGAGCTGAAAGGCAGATCTTTGGTCTCTAAATCTAGTACTTGTCTCACTGTACTCTGTGTTCATTCTAGAGAGAAAAGTACCTCACATATGAAATATCTCTGTGATACAGTTATCTAAGATAAAAATACACATATTTTATTAATTCACTTGCTGTATGAGTCTACTTTCAGGGTTTAGAAAAAAGAGCCTTCTTTTTAATCCCAAACAGTGGATGATGATGGTTGCAAACTAGGTAATAGAATTATCAGAGATGTGCAGGTTGTGGGAGGTTTTGTTTATATCATCCTGTACCATCAGGCATTAAAAATGGATGGCTCTTTTAGAATTGGAACAGAACTCAGAGGCCATTTAGTCATACACCCTCATTTTACAGGAGAGCAAACTGAGACACAAGGAGATGAAGTGACTTTCCCAAGAGCACACACATAATAAATGACAGAGGAAGAATTTGAGTAGAGGTCTGCTGATGCCTAAGTCAGTTCCTTTTCTTTTTAATTTATCTATATGTAATTGTATATTATGTCCCCCACCCCAATCAGATTGTAAACTTATAAGGGCAGGGACTATCTTTTGCCTATCCCTAATAATTAACAGTGCCTGAAGCATAGTAGGCACTTAATAAACATGTATTGATTAATGTATATTGACTGATAGATGATTTCTTCTACTATATACTGCCTCTCAGAGGAATGTGTTACCTGTGCCTCCTTTCTCATCATACCTAGAACAGTCAGGTTTTTAAATGTGCCTTTTGGAAGACATATGATAGCTCTTCTTACTATTACCCTTTTAAAATCAGTACGCTAGGGAAGATAAGAGAACTTTCAAACCACCTAACTGATGACACATAGTAGGCATTTAATAAATGTTGATTGATTGATTCATCTAGAGAAGCAAAGTTTGGTAGACTCACAGCCCCTTCCTCTTCCCATGTTCCCCCACACACTCACTCTAGCTCTCCCCAAACAATTTTCTTCCTAGCTAGAGGGCTGGCTGGGTTTTTACAAGCATTCTCTAATTTGCTGCAAACTCTTATGACTCCTTTGCCCCTATTGCCCAAGCTTTTCCAGCCTATGAACTTGCAAACATGCCCAAAAATTCAAACACTAATTTTTGCGTGAGCTGAAGGGTCACACCCTTCAAAGACATGATCTTGGATGTTGATTAACTGCCTCTGAATGACTGATAGTCAGGCATAATGTCAAATGGTTTCTGTGCTGATGGAGACAAATTGTTCCAGTACTTTGTTATGCTTCATACTAGTACCACTGAGGAAGTCCATGATCTGAGAGACAGAAGAGAAATGGAAAAGATGGACCCCAAACAATGATTTACACAGAGAGCAGGCGCAGGGCCTCCCTGATACTATGAGCTAAAGACTGGCCAAAGAATAGGGGGTCAAATACTTCATACTCCTCAGGACCTGGAATCCAGTTTTGGTTCTCCAAGCACCTGTTAAGCATCTACAATATGAAGCATATTGTCCTAGGTGACATACAAAGCTTAATTGAGACACAAGCCCTGTCCTCATCTAGTGCATACGTTACTAGGGTGGGTTTTTGTCAACAGGAGGAGCCCTGAGAAACACTACCCAGTCTTGGATATTAAAAGTGCCTTGGGTAGTTGGAAAAGCAGTGAATTAATTAGCAATAAATAAGTTAGAGTTATAAGACAGGTTCATATACAGGCTTATTCATTTACTACTCCTGTGACTATGAATCAGTTACGGAGCTTGTTTTCCTATATATACAGAAAATGAAGATAATAATACTTATACTAGTTTTTCCCACCAGAGTTATTGGGAGCACCAAATTAGAGAATGCTTGTAAAAAACAATAGCAAATTAAGTCCTTTTAAGGCATTGTGGTATAGTAGAAGGAACACTAGACATGGATTCAGAAGACCTGAATCTGAATCACAAACTCACTACAAGACTGTAAGCAAAGGGCTCCTGGCATCTGTTTCCTCATCTGTACGATGGGTATGATAATACTTGAACTACCTCTCTCATGAGGTTATGTGGAAAGCACTTTTATACTGAAAAACCCTCTGTAAATATGAGCTATGATGATGTGGAATTAACCTAAAGGCATAAGACTGCTGTAAGATTGTCACTTCTTTGAGCATATCTGTTGCAATCCAGAACCCCCAGTGTTGTGAAACTATGCCCCATGAGTCATTCTGTCTTGGAATTATGAATGACCTGGTTATTGTTTACCAAGGGACTTAGTAGTCAGCTGGTATTTAACTTTCAAAGGACTATCTGTCCTGATTTGTCACCTCCTGTTAAAATGGATGTCACACACAGCTTTTTATCACAGACTGGGTTGCTTCCACTTTGAACCAGTGACATTTCTTGAGCTGACCTCTCAAAACAACTAGGGAGACCTTTTGCTATGCTAAATAGCTAAGAACCCGAACCTTGTCTTTGAAAATGCTTACTTTAATTGTCCTTGTTTCCTTAGGTTAGCACTCCCAATGAGTGAGTTTATGAAAGCATCATAAAAGAAAGCTAAATCCATGTTTATGTGTTTACAGTAAAGGGCACTATACGGCAAGTATGGAACCAGCACAGGTCACTCCAAATGCTGACATGTTGGGGCAACAGGGCATAATTCTGTCCCCATTGTTTCTTATTGCTTTCTTCCAACCTACCACCATTGGCCTCCCAGTATCTCAGAGAGCCTTCCAGTCAGAGAAGAGATAGGGTACTCTGCTCTCCCCAGACCGCATGAGCTGCCTGGTCTGGGAACTCACTACAAAATCCCCTAGCATCACTGTGAAATCACAGGACAACTCCAAAACTCAGCCAAAAAGACCAAAAGGCTGCTGTTGCCATGCCTGTCCTGTTCCCTCCCATATTCTCACGCTAGCTCTCGCCAAGTAATTTTCTTTCTTTGCTCTCTTTCCACCATGTTCTCTAAAAACTTTTCTGTTTGGTATAACCGGAAGGTCACTGGATTTGGAGTTAGAGACCTTGAGTTCAAATTCCAGCACTGCTATTTACTACCTATGAAACCTTGGGCAAAACACCTCCCTGATCTGGGCTGCAGTTTCCTCATTTACAAAGTAGGGTGTTAGATTAAACGGACTCCAAGGTTTTTTCCAATTCTAAATCTATGATGCTATGAAGCTTCTTTTGATGGCTTCTTCTCATATCCCTTTCACCCTCCATTGCTTACTGAAAGCTCACTGTCTCAGCATGGTATTTTGGAAAAAAGTGTTGCATTTGTTTTCAGAAGACCCAGGTTTTAATTTCAGTTCTTTCACCAACTATCTAACTGATCTTGGGCAAGTCACTTTACTTCCCTGGATATTAGTTTCTTCATCTGTAAAATGAAGGGATTAGGCTATATGTCCCTAAAATCTATAAACCTATGATCCTTAAGTCGATCTATCTTTTAAGACTTTTTCCAAGGCTAGCACTCTTCTCATATACTCTGATATAGAACCAGGAAGAGGAGTTGTCCTATTTCTCATTCCTCACTGTCATTTTCAGAATCCACCTCTACCACCATCACTCGGCCACCAGCTCTCCTCCTTTATCTCATCCATATCTTTACTGTCATTTACAAATGTCTAGGTCATAGATGATAGTAACTTGCCCAATAAGTTAAGGTCCTGGCCTTTAGTCTTCTCTACCCCAACTTGTACCTCCTTCAAATATCTTGGAATCCTCAACCTAAACTCCCATGACCTCTGTCTCTAGTCTACTTCCATCATGCCCAGGAAGAATCATACCTTAGGATCATACCATCCCCAGTGAATTTTTGCCCCAAGGGCTCAAATTTCTACATAGAGCTATGATTAAGGGTAGGAATTATGAATTCACATGTCTAATGAGGCAGTGCTGAACTTCAGATTTTAAAACTCTTAATGATGTTAGGCTATCACACTTATAAAGGTAACTATTAGACTTTTTAATTTCAAGTAACTTGAAAAATTTACATGTATCTGTAGTTCATCTGTAGCTCTATTTGGGTGTGACTAATTTCAGCTCATCTTTCACAGTTAAAAAATAAATAGGACAAACAATTTCAAACACCTCTCTCTTTCTCTCTCCTTCATTCCCTTCCTCCTTCCCTGCCTCCATCTCTACTCTTCCTCTCTCCTCCTTACTCTTTCTCTTTTTTATTTTCTCTGTCTCTACTTTCCATCTCTCTCTCCACTCCCATCTGTGTCTCTTTTTTGCTCTCTTTCTCCCTCTTTCCCTCCTTATCTCTCTCTGCTCTCCCTTCACCTCTCTTTCTCTTTTTTGCTCTCTCTTTCCCCCTCTTTTCTTCTCTCCCTCTCTCTCACCGTCTTTTTCTACCTCTCTATTGGCAATGACAGGAAATGCATTTCTGACACTTTTAAAATGAGCAATCATATGTATAATCAACTTGGTCAAAACTTCCTTCCTGGTAACTGCAGCACTTCCTCTGCATCTGGATTTGAAAAGAGACCTAGAAAAACAGAAGACATTTGTTAAAGAAGAAAAAATGCGCTGGCTTTAAAAAAGCAAACAAGTGATCCTTCAGTATCATAGCTGCCGCCTTTTTCAGACAGGTAATATTTCCTTCAGTTTCTTGTCTTTTGTATGTCTGATTTAATATTTATTCTTTTCTCCTAAAGTATTTTTAGGAAGAACCATTGCCAGCTCGTGAGGTAATGTTTCCTTGAGTTTCACTCTATGTTTCATTATATATTTTGTCCTCTTTGTTTTTTTGAACATCTGCAAGGTTCCAACAATAAATAGTTTAGCAGGTGCATTAGGAAAGTCATAGTCTGGAGGTTAGGGAGGGAGGCAAGAAATGTTTCAATGGGAGCAGAGGAGTTGAGAGAGAGGTAGCACGTCTTTTCACAAAGCATTTGTGACTTCAAAGTTGACAAGCAACACTTCAGATCATTTTGAAGACCGAGTAAAGGAAGGCTTGTTAGTATTTAGGCTAGCCTTCTTTCTTTTGAAGCTAATTTCTTATTTGGTTGTTGCACAGAAATCAATATGAAATTGGTATTCTCTTTTTCCTGGCTTAAAGAGGATTCTAAAAAATTCTGTACCGATGTGAGTATTGATACAGCTTACAAGCTTTGTACTGTTTTGCTTGCTCTGTGATATGCCAAAGAACTAAATAGGGAATGATTTAAGAATTGAATTTCTCTGGGGCTCTTTATTGCAAGCACAGTTGTAAAAAAGAACAATTTTGGTTTTTTTTAGTGACATAAGCCTTAAGGGAATTATATAGAAACTGTGAGTCAAATATTTGAAAATCATTTATATGCAATGGGGTATGGTATCATGATATTCAAAAATTCCTTTCCTGTAATGACAAAATATTTTTCTTTTGGTAGAATTGACAATATTAATCACTTAAAGATAACAAATCATACTTCAATTTTTATTTCAATAATTAATGTTTGTAATTGCCCTGCATTGTGTTGATGTTAAATAATTAATGGCATTATTAGTCATGTTACATTGTTAATACTAAGTGGCTTACATCTCTAATTAAATAACTGAGTTCAGTGAACGTTTATTAAGCACCTTCTATTTTCAAAGCACTGGGCGTGGTTATTATAGATACAAAGATAAAAACATAATACAGCCTCTGCCTCCAGGACCCTTGCCTGCCTGATGAGGTGGAAGAGATGAGACATAGACACTTAAGTTCTGATACCAATTAGAATGTAAGTACGAAGGATAAATTAGAGGAAATTTATAAGAAGTTTGTGGAGTTATCTCTTTCAGCTGGAGGGGAGCAGGAAAGACTTAAAAAGGAGGTTTTAGTTAGGGCTGTATTTTCCTAGAACATCTCTACTATGGCAGAGATTAATTAGGTGAATTAGCTCCAAATAAAGCTATTTTGCACAGGTTTATCATTGTTTAATGTTTATATTGTGCAAAACAAAATCAAATACCAAATATTGATAGATTTAAAGAAAGAGAAATATTTCATAAATGATTGTTCATATGCTAATGTGACAGATGTTTCAGTTGGATATGACTGGAGTATTTAGAAATGGAAGGATGTGGAACTAGAAGGGATCTCAGAGAATATCAAGTCTAAACTCTGCATTTTTTTAAAAAAAGGAAACTAAAGCACAAAGACATTAACTTAAGGTCACACAGGTGCTGTCAGATTTGAACCCAGGCCTTCCAACTCCAGAATCAATGTCCTTTTCACTACAACATAAGTATTTAAATTGTTTATTTATGTGCTAGATCTAGCTTTTTTTAAGCAGTTCTTTTGCTATTTGAATTTATAGTGATTTTTTCTTTACTGGTTTTGTTAATCAGAAAAGGACAGAAAGATTATGACCAAAACACAAAAGGAATTTCAGCAAAGAGTAAATTAGGTTGCATAGCTAAATTGAGGTAGAGAAGGTTTGGAAATAGAGAATGTGCGAACGAAATTAGATAGGGTATCTAAATCCCAGGGAGAAGTATGACACCGAGAAATGGGAAATAAGTTGATGGCCTGCCTTCAAAGCAGGATATTTTAACTTCTACTTCCATCTTGGATGATTATAGGACATAGTCCCTGAGTTGGATATTTTGCTAATCTTGAGATGTGTCTGTTTCCCTTTCATGGACCTGTTTTGCCTTCCAAGAACAAAATTTCCTTGGCTTTGGTTCCTATATTTTATAGGCATATGGTAAGGGTAAAAGTGCTATTTTGTGATCAAAATGCCTGCCTTCTTCTGCTTACAGCTCACCTAGGGCATGGATTTGGAGGACCATGAACCCGTGGTTCTGAGAGAAGATAACAGGGGAAGGAGGAGGAGAATGAAGCCACAAAGTGCTGGCATCAACTCATCTTCAATGGAACTCATTCCTATAGAATTTATCCTGCCCACCAGCCACCAGAACACTAAAGTTGCAGAAACAGTGATCTTGGAAGCAGCTGGAAATTGCAATGTGGAACAGGTGAAAGCACAGGTCTGGATGCAGGCCATGGAGACTAGCATGACCATGGAATTCTATCACCAGTCCTCTCCAGAGCAATTTCTCCTCCTGTACCAGAAAAAGGAACAATGGTATGAGATCTATGACAAATACCAGTTGATACAGACATTGGACTGTGTGAAATACTGGAAAACCCATCACAAGAAGATGGGCCAGATCCATGTGGTCCAGAGGCAGCTACCCACAGCGGAAACTCTGGAGTTCCAGCAACAGCTAAACGATCTGATTGGCTATGATGTTACTAACATGAGCAATGTGCACGATGATGAGTTGGAATTCACCCGGCGCCGGCTTGTCACCCCACGGATTATGGAGGTAGCCAACCGAGACCCCAAAGTCTATGCCATGCATCCTTGGGTGACTTCCAAGCCACTCCCCACATACCTGTTGAAAAAGATTGTCAATAATTGCATTTTGATCGTTATTCACCGAAGCACCACGAGTCAGACCATCAAGGTCTCTGCAGATGACACCCCAGGCACAATTTTGCAGAGCTTCTTCACTAAGATGGCTAAGAAGAAGTCACTGATGGACATCCCTGAAAGTCAAAGTGAGCTGGATTTTGTGCTTCGAGTCTGTGGCCGAGATGAGTACATTGTAGGGGAAACACCCATCAAGAATTTCCAGTGGATCAGGCATTGCATCAAGAAAGGGGAAGAGATTCATCTTGTGCTGGATACACCACCTGACCCAGGACAAGATAAGGTGAGGAAAGAAGAGTGGCCACTTGTGGATGACTGCACAGGAGTCACAGGCTACCATGAGCAGCTGACAATAAATGGCAAGAATCACGAGAGAGTATTTACTGTCTCCCTGTGGGATTGTGACCGAAGGTTCAGGGTCAAGATCAGGGGCATTGACATCCCTGTGCTCCCACGGAACACCGAGCTCACAGTCTTTGTGGAAGCAAACATCCAACATGGGCAGCAGGTCCTTTGCCAAAGAAGAACCACCTCTAAACCTTTCACAGATGAGGTGCTCTGGAATGTGTGGCTTGAGTTTGATATCAAAATCAAGGACTTGCCCAAAGGGGCTTTACTGAACCTTCAGATTTACTGTGGGAAAGCACCATCCCAGTCTTCCAAGGCTGCTGGATCTCATGAGAGTTCTAGCTTTGAAGCCAAAGGCAAAACTCAGTTACTTTATTATGTGAATCTACTGCTGATAGACCACCGTTTTCTCCTAAGGCATGGAGAATACGTCCTGCATATGTGGAAGATATCAGGGAAGGGAGAAGACCAAGGGAGCATCAATGCTGACAAACTTACATCAGCAACCAACCCTGATAAGGATAATTCTATGTCAATCTCCATCCTTCTGGACAATTATTGCCACCCAATAGCCTTGCCTAAGCACAGGACCACCCCTGACCCTGAAGGGGACAGGGTACGGGGAGAAATGCCCAATCAGCTTCGAAAACAACTGGAAGAAATCATAGCCACTGACCCACTTAACCCACTCACTGCGAAGGACAAAGAATTACTATGGCATTTTAGGTATGAAAGCCTTAAGCACCCCAAAGCGTATCCTAAGCTGTTTAGTTCAGTGAAATGGGGACAGCAAGAAATTGTGGCCAAAACATACCAGTTGTTAGCCAGAAGAGAAGCTTGGGATCAAAGTGATTTGGATGTTGGATTAACAATGCAACTCCTGGACTGCAACTTTTCAGACGAAAATGTAAGAGCCATTGCAGTGCAAAAACTAGAAAACTTGGAAGATGATGATGTCTTGCACTACCTGCTGCAACTAGTTCAGGTAAAATATGTTTGATTTATTAAAGGAAACAAAGTTTCAAGAACTTTATTTGCATGTACACAAGCACCTCGTTCATTGGTTATGAAAATGCCTGTTAAGTGTTTCAGGATTGGGAAGGAAGCAGCATGGTGTCATGGAAAAGACAGATACAAGTTTTGATTCTACAAAGAACTTATTGTATAACCTAGATCCAGACCCTTGACTTCTCTGTGCTTTAGTGTATTCACAGGCAAAATGAAGAGGTTGGAGGAGATCAGGAATTCTTAAATTTTTTTATGCCCTGATCTCTTTGACAACCTTGGGAACCTATGGACCCCCTCTCAGAACAATGCTCAAATACGTAAAATAAATGTCATTAAAAAAGAAGCCAATCAGATTGAACTACAGAGTAGTTCCATGTCATGGGATCACAGGATTTAGAGTTAAAAGGGACTTCAGACATGATTCTATAGATGAACAACTGAGTTCCAGAGAAGTTAAGTGATCTGTCTAAAGTCACACAGGTCACCAGTGGCAGAGTCAGAATTCAAACCCAAGTCCCTGGCTGTAAATCCATTACTCTCTGTCCATTTTGCACACTGTGATGGTAGTGATGCCAACTCACCAAATAATAAATTATTCTGTTTGTTTTTTGCTGCCCAAGACAGTATGGGGTGAATTTAAGGATTTTTTAATTAAGGATAATTTATGGATTAAGAAATGATGACTTTATGAATTGTACATTGCTATATAAATAAGAGTTTTATTATTATTATTATTTTTATGGTCTATAATGGGCCATCACCTTCTAGGGGAGTTAGATTGTTACTCACCCAGAATATCTGTGTGGTATAGAGACAGAATATAAGAGCAGCTCCTCTCCTGGTTCTTTCCCCTAGCTATTTCATTGTAGCTCAATTTTCTTATCTTTAAAATCCATATTAAATGCTTGTCTATTACCTGACCTCATAATGTTTTAGACTTTAATGGGGAGTGAGTTCTTCCAGAGATATGTAAGATACTTGTTAAGATTTAGGAGAGAGGCAGTTAGGATATGTAGCAGACAGAGTGCCAGCCCTGGAGTCAGGAGGACGAGTTCAAATCTGGTCTCAGACACTAGCTGTGTGATCCTGGGCAAGTCACTTAATCCTGACTATCTCAAAATCAAGATATAGGGGATGTTGTAAGACAGCATAAAAGACCATTAGGCTAAAAACCAGAAGGCTTGCATGCAGATCATGGCTCTAATATTTACCAGCCGTATGATTGTGGGCAAGTGGGCAAGTCACATAATTTCTTGGTGCCTCAGTTGCATTATATATAAAATGTAGAGTTGATTTCTAAAGTCTCTTTCAATTCTGATATTCTATGTCTATGATTCTAAATAGATGTTATATTCAGGGCTGGAGAAATAAAATGGAAGCCATGTTCCTTGGAAAGTGAGAACAAGAGATAAAAATATTTGCCATTTGATGGAATTCATCACAAACACAAAGTGCCTATGCCAGTTTTTTATGTTCATGATATCATATCTCATAGCCTTATCTTATAAGATATCATATCTTATAGATTCAAAGGCATACAAAATTTTAGATCTGGATAAAGCTGTAGAGATCATCTAGTCCAAATCCATTATTTTACAGGTAAGAAAAGTAAGACCAAGAGAGGTGGAGTGAATTGTCCAAGGTCAGGATTCAGGAGTTCATCTGAGCTAGTCCTCTGCCCACAGGCAAGTACGCTGTTATTCCCATTTCAGAGATGTGGCACCTGAGACCTAAAGAGCTTAAGTAACCTGCCCTAGCTGACATACCTTGGTCATTGTTAAGGGGGAATTTGAATTCAACTCTTCTCCATTCCTAATGCATTCATCTTTCCAGTATGCCATACTTCTTGGCAAAGTACTTATTAGGGAGGAAATGGAGGGACATTTAATGTAGAAATGATGCTCTTTAATCAATGTTAGGCAGTGAGTTAGCAAATCATCCAATTTTTACAGATTGTCCCAAAAGACTCCAGACAAGCATAATAACAGCTCACATTTGCACTGTAGTTTAGGATTTACAAGGTGCTCCTTTGAGGTAGGTATTATAAGTATTGTTTTCCCCATTTGACGGGTAAGAGGTTAAGTGACTTGCCCAGGATCACACACCTAGTAAGTGTCAGAGGAAAGTATTCTAATTCCAGGCCTAGTGTTTTTTTCCTGTCATATCATTAAAAACTGCTATAAATATTTTTGTACAAATAAGTTCTTTTCCCTTTTTTATTTTTTGAATCTCTTTGGGATATAGACCTAGCAGTGTTATTACTTGATCAAAGGCTATGCACAGCTTTCTAGCCCTTTTGGCATAGTTTCAAATTGCTCTCCAGAATGGTTAGATCAGTTCACAACTCCACCAACAGTGTACTAGTGGACTTTGACCATTTTTTTAAAGAGTTGCACTATGTTTTCAGGAGTGTTTAAATTCCTGCCTCCTGAATAAAACCCTCTCCAAGTTGATTTTTACATATTGACTTTACAAAAATCAAGTATCAACTCTCACGTTCAACCAAGAATGTTTTTTTTAAGTACTGGAACGAATATACTCATTTACTAATGGAATGAATGGCTTAACACATTCTCAGAGACAGCAACGTCACTGCAGTTAAAGTTACATGTATTTACCACACCCATGAAAAAGTTGGGTTTTTGTTGTTTTGTTTTGAAGAAGCTTTGGTATAACAGAAACATGGTTACTAAACTGATTTTAGTCATCTACAATATGAAAGGAAAAAGTTGCACCAGAAACCCAACCAAAGTTTTGGTGCCCTCTTGTGTACCACCCCACCCTCACCCTACCCCCAGCCAATGAAAACTAGGGGATGGAGAATTGGTGTTACGTAGGTACTTTCTATTCTCTCTTTTTTTAAAATAGAAAGATCGAATAATCTGAAGATATTCATAGAGAAACACTTCAAGAGACTACAAATTAATAGCTTGTTGACACAAGATGGCACTGGACATGGAGCCTCAGACACTTACTAGATAGGTGACATTGGACAAGTCACTTAATCTCTATCAACTTCAGTTTTCCCATCTGTAAAATGAAGGTCATAATGGCAGTTATAACACAGGGGTTTTCTGAGGATCAAATAAGTAACCTAAGTAAAGTACTTTGCAAACCTTAAAGCACTCTAAACATTCTATTACTGTTATTGTCTTGCAACTCTTATCATTATTAGATTTCTCTGGTTCTCTGACTACATCTGATTGATATACACATATATATGTATATGTGTGTATTTACCTCTATACACACATTATAATACTTACCAACTTTGGCTGATTGTTCAATGTCCTCTAGTGCCTTCTAACCAAGTTATCTCTCACCCTTTATTATGTCTTCTAGTCATGTTTATCTTTTCCCTTTTCTGCACCTTTTATATAGTGTTTTAGGTTTTATAAAGTACCTTCTTCAGAGGATTATTGGGAATAAGTATGATTGTATTGCAGGATTTAAGGTAGATAGTGCAAGTGTTATACCCATTTTACAGAAGAGGAAACCAAGGCTTTGAGATGTGAAGTGATGCCCATGATCACACAGGTAGTAAGTGTATGAGAAGGGATTTGAACCCAGGTCTCCTGATTTCATGTCTAATACTTCAGTATTACACACTGCCTCTTCATCAAAAGAGACAATAATCCTCTTAGTCAAACCAGCTCTTTACTGTTGGGGGAGAACTTGTTTGGCATGGTGTAGCACTCGCTGGAAGTCAGCAGACCCAGGTGCTTTTATCAGCTCATCTAGTAATAAGCCAGCTGCTTGACCACAGACAATTTACATAGACCTTTAGGGCTTTATTTCTCTTTTTTCAAATGAGATGGGGTAGATTAGATGATATCAGGTCTCCTTTAGCTCTAAAAGTCTTTGATTCTACTCTCTGTAGAGCAAAATATAATTTCTCTACTTTTTAATGTCTTCCCATTTGAAATATAGAATATATCCATAGTTCACATCTAAGAGTTACCTCACAAAAATCGTGATGTAGTTGTGCTGAGATGCCCGAAATGTTAGAGGAGTCAAGTCACTTGTCCAGGGTTATGTAGAAAGTATGTCTACGAGCCAAGACTTAAAGTCCTGTCCTGTCTTCTCTCTTCCCCTGCTCCTTCTCTCCTTTGTTTCATAATCTTCCACAGGATAACCTTGATTTTTTTCCCATAGAAAGTGCTAAGACTCAGAGAAACCCAGAAAAAAAATGAACCAAACATAGAGGACTCACAATACCCCATAAATAGTCAATATATTTCTTTTCCCTCTCTGGTGAGCTGAAGCCATAACACCAGTGTCTGGACTCCCCTTGAAAAGGGAAACATCCTCAGTCCTTTCCCACATGCATGTCCCACTCTTATCCAATCTGTTGCTCAGTCTTGTTGATAATAGTGTCTTTTTCATTGCATGAAAAATTCCATAAGGGCAGCTTTCAGAGGTCCCTGTGCCCATGTAGCTTACAGGTTCATATGATTATGCAATCTATATAGAAATAACTGTGATGCATATCTAGATAGGTAGATGATATAATTTAACAAAATTGCATATGAGGTCTGAAGAACCGAAGATCATTACTGGCTTTGAGGATCTGAGAAGGCTTTGTGGGGGAAGTAGAATTTGTTCTGACCTTTAAAAGATGCATAGGATTCCAGACATGCATCAGAATGAGCAAAGACACTGAAAGACAAGAAAGCACTGATCTTTGATCTCTTCCCATATCTATATTAATCTATCGATACACGTTTATTGAGCACTTTCTTTGTGCTTGGTGGTTTGCTAGGCACTAAAGGTGAAAGTACACAGTGAGGAAGTTCCTGCCCTCAGTAAATCTACTTGGTCTCTATTAGGGCCTGAGATGGCAGGCAAATAATCAAAATATTTTAGCTCCTTGCCCATCCTCCCTGGACCTTCCTGTGGCTGCAGTGTTCACATGCACACCCCTCATCCCCAAGGAGGAAGTGGATTGAGAGTAGATAGAGAATGTCTTGAAATGAGTTGAAGGCAGAGTAGGAGTAGACAGTTCAGCTTTCCTCTTGCCTGATGGTGAAGTCCATGAAGTTAGCTTTTTGATGAGCCTTAGAGACAACTGATTGGTAGCTCTTGATCCCTTGCCCACCTGGAGTGGAGAGCAGGGAAAGATAGACCTCTGAGAGAAAAGACCTGAGAAATACAGGTTTTTTCCCCCTAAGTGTGTAAGTCTCATACTTATAGGACAGTCAGGCACTAGTGCTGGGGAAGAGGGTCACCCCTGAGCATCGTAGTAGGCAGTATCTTCCCAGATCCAGCCTCCCACCTCACATGCAGAGGGCTACATCAAAACCAACAATAAGTCTAGTTCTGCCTCCCTCACTCAATCCCCTGGAATTGTACAGTTCCAACTGGAAGAAATTGAAATGACCCTAGAAAAAAAGGAAAATGACCATTTACTGTACTTGTGGGAATATTAACACTTGCTAGAGATGCATGATGAAGTCTTTACTGTTTGTCCTGGTGTGTAGAAGCCCAGGGCTCTTTCTGGTTTTTAGTCATTCCTTGACTAGCAGAAATCTGTATAGCTGGACACATTGACATGTCTTTACATATCACACATAAATACATAAATATGTTTTATCTTTAGGCTGTGAAATTTGAACCATACCATGACAGTGCTCTTGCCAGATTTCTGCTGAAACGTGGTCTGAGAGTAAGTATTCTTGCTTTGGTAACAGCAGGGACTTTTTAAAGGGACTGGCTTTTCTTTAACCAAGGCAGCAGCAAAGGATAGTATACTACCACGTTAGATTTTAAAACCAGATTTCTTTTAACAAAGGCAGCATGACCTTGTATACTACTATTTTAGTACTATCTACTAGAACCTTCCTTGAAGTCAGAGATACCTGAGTTCAAGTCACAGTTGCTAGTTTATGGCCACCAGTAAGTTATTTCTCCTCAGTGCTCTTAGACTATAAATGGCAGAGAATACGATAATCTACATTAGTAGAGGGAATTTCATCATCTGGGAGTTCCTTATACAGATGAATCCCTAATCCTTATCTCTTTCATTTACTGAGAAACCCCAAATGTCATTCATATTAACTGTCTTCAATTTTTTTTTTCCCACTCTCAGAACAAGAGAATTGGTCACTTCTTGTTTTGGTTTCTGAGAAGTGAGATTGCTCAGTCTAGGCACTACCAGCAACGGTTTGCAGTGATCCTCGAAGCCTATCTGAGAGGCTGCGGCATGGCCATGTTAGAGGATTTCACAAAACAGGTTCAAGTAATCCGGATGCTCCAAAAAGTCACTATCGATATTAAGTCACTGTCTGCCGAAAAGTATGACGTCACTTCCCAAGGTAGAGTTGCCATACTTTCATGTCTCTTCTCAGGTATCCCAAGAAGTGTCCTCTGTCACCTCCTTCTGAAAAGTATAGCTCTTCTTCCTAATACAGCTAAGAACACAAAACCAAACCAAAAAAAAAAGCTTTTACAGATTCTATCTAGGTAGAGGAGGGAGAGAAAAAAGCAAAAATACTTCAAATTTTTGAGTTAACATAATACCTATGAAATGGCTTTCAAAAATGTTCTAAAAACATAATCATTAAAATATAATCATTAAAAGAGCAATTTTAGGCAAAGGGAACTTATATTATTTCTTAGTTTTTCACATTTCCCTTTCTATACTGAAATAGTCATTTATTTTCCCTCTTGTACACCCCAATTTTCAGTCTTTTTTTTGAATAAAGGCTTGAGAATTTTTCTTAGTCTTTAGTTTCATACACTAGTTCTATGTATTCAGAACTTCCATAGTCATTCTTTGATTCTTACTGAATATATTTGTAATAATCTCTCCTCTCCAAAAGAAGAGGAGGTACCCTTACTCTCATTCTTATTTTTGTCAAAAATTCCTTAGTTACTGGGGAGCATCAAACTAATTTACAATGACTTTTCATCTAGCTGATACCCAAGCACTGACTGTGGATTAATTTATTTAAGTGCTAAAAACAAATAAAAACAATTCTTTAGCATTTTGAAGCTATCCCATATTCTCTAACCCATGCCTCCACCCACCACAATTTCCTCTTTTTTAAAGTGTTTGTAGCACCCCCACAAGTTTGCATTTTATATAGTCCTATCTGTTTTCCTATCAGTTCTTACTCTCCCCACTACCTTATCCCCTACCTTCCTCCCACTCATACCACTCAACCACCAAGCAGAAGAAAAGTTGCAGCAGTAATCTTTTATCCTTCTTCCTTCACTGTGATTTAATCTGTACGTAGACTTTTGTGGCTAGGGGCAGGGGATTTAGTAGAGAGCTGGCACCTGAGTAGAAAACCTGGGTTCAAACTCCATCTCTGGCACATACTATCTGCGCAACCCTGGGCAATTCGTAATGCAGCACCCAACCTCTGAATACCTTAGAAAATAATTCTTAAAAACTATTTAAAAAATTCAGGTGCCAGCATGAATGGTGGAGACAATTTCCTTTTCATCTGGGAGTTCCCTATACCAATGAAATGTGGTATAGACTCGTTAAAATGTAGGTTCCTTGAGGGTAGAGACCATGTTTAATCTTCTTTACATTCGCAATGTTTAATACGAAGACTGGCACAGAGGAAGTCCTTAATAAATGATTGTTGACTTGACTTGTTGAACTTGCACGTTCAGTCCTTTATCCCTATAGACCTATATATTTGCTTACCTGGATGTGTACTCTGACTGTTAGAATATTTTGTGCTTTTCCCTCATCCTCACTTAAAAAGCAAATTCTCACAACCATTTTATTTTCTCTTCTCCTTTGTCCCCTTCAAGATCAGAATAGGTCCTTTTTTTCCTATTTTTCAACCATGTTCCTACCACCTTTTATTTTTGAAGTTGACTTTTTTGAACCAAAGTATATTATTTTACATTTATCCTTATTGAATTTCATATTAATAGATTAATCCCAATGCTGTAGGCAGTCCACATCTTTTTGGATCCCCTTCTTTCCATCCCTCTTAGTTTTAAGTCATTTGAAAATCTGATAATCATTTGTTCCATCCTTTACCCAAATACAAAAATAAGCTTAGTAAATTTTTTTATTATGTTGATCAATGGTGATGTTGATGAATTCTTGTTGATTTCTTATGTGTCAACTGCAGTTATCTCACAACTTAAGCAAAAGCTTGAAAACCTTCAGAATTCTAATCTTCCAAAAAACTTCAGAGTACCCTATGATCCTGGCCTGAGAGCAGGAACACTTGTGGTAAGTCTAGAGTCTTTCATTTTGAAGCTGTCTGTGTTATGTATGTCCTGTCCATCAGTTGAGATGGCTGATGTGTATATGAGGAAAGAAATGGAAAACAGTGAGGGTGCTGACTTCCTTTAATCTATATTTTAATCATTGGTCAATGAGAAGCATTTGTCTTCATACATATTATAGGTGTAGCATCACGTAACCTTTTTTTTGCATGCATACAATTTAAAATTATATAGATGTTCACAATCCTCCAGGGAAGACTTACTCTAGAATTTAATCCTGTCTTGTAAGTGACTTTGGGTTCTTAAGGGCCAAGCTAGTAGAATGCAAGGAACTACAATCCAAATTGGAACGGTTTGTAAAAAACTGATCTAGCTAGACTGTATCTATCACCTGAGGACCAGCCTAGCCAAAGACAGAGAGGTTATCCCTAGAAAATTGGCCACTGGGTGATAAATTCTTTCAGCCACAGAAACTGGTGAATACCTCCTGAGAAGGTAAAAGCATAGAGATGTACATTGGAATGGGGAAGTACCCATACTGTTGAAATCACAAATCCTTGAAGAACTATTATCTGACCGCAATAAGGACCCAGCTGAGGCTATGCAGCATAAATTTATAGTGGGCCCAATCAGAACAGTTCTGTAATTTTCTTTATATATAAGTACATATAAAATTGGAATGGGAGTAGAGAGTACTTGCATTACACAGGTTTTTATAAGAAAAATGTTTTGTAAACTTTAGAGTGATATATAAATGAGTTCATATTATTATTAATCATCTATTTTATGCCTAAAGTATTGTTATTTCAGCTTGGTAGCAGATAGATCTTATTTGAAATTCTGCCTGATACTGGTTGTGTGGTAAGTCACTAGACCACTCAGTGTCCCAGGTGACACTCAGAAGACTGTAAGGTGCTGAGCAGGTGTACAGTTGCATTGGTAGAACGAGTTTCCTCACCAGGAATTCTCTAAAACCAATGAAATCAACAGGTCTGGTCTTCCCCTTCTTTCCCACCAGAGAAAAAAGAAATCAGCTTTGTATCTTTTGCAAACTCCTGCAGATGTGACTGCCTTATGTGAAAAGGTTGGAGAAACATGTCATTTTCACGTATAATATTTTCATATATTCAGAGTAAGAATTCGGTTTAAATTTTATGCCACAGTACTATCAAAGGGCAGTGTGGCATCTGCATGTAGAAATACATGAACATTAAAAATGAGTTAAGAACAAAAAAATAAATTTCCTTTCAAATTATTAGCTCTCCTTTTGCTCAGATTCAAATTTTTGAGAACCACAAAGGCAGAATTTTTGAGTCAGAAAGGGACTTCAGTGGCCACTGGGTCCAGCCTATACTCCCCAAGGAATCTTTATTGTAACATGGTTGACAGGTGGTCATCCAAGTTTTGTTTAAAATCCTTCAAGGAGAAAGATCATCTCCAAAGCAACCCCTTTCAATTTTGGACAGTTCTATTGTTAAATTTTTCCTTGCATCAAACCCATATGCTTGTATTTGTGTTTTGTTTTGTTTTGCTTTACCTACTGGTCCTAGTGTTGCCATCTAGGTCCAAGTAGAATGAGTTTGATCTTTTTATCGGACAGTCCTTCAACTATTAGAAAAGAATCATGTCCCCCTCCCCAACCCTACCACACCCTGACTCTTCTCCAGGGTAAACATTTCCATTTCTTTCTAGCAGTCTGAAGACATGCCATATGAATATAGCATGAGTTTGAACCCCTTCCCCATCCTGGTTACCCTTCCGACACTCTTCAGTTCACCACTGCTCTTCTTAAACTGGCATACCCAGAGATGAACATAATATTCTAAATATGTTCTCCCATGGCAGACTTCCTCCTTATTCCTGGAAACCATGCCTGTCTTAAAGCAGTTGAAGATCATGTTGGCTATTTTTGTATGCCAGAACACATTGCTGATGTAATTGAATTTGCAGTCTACTAAAGCCCCTGGGTCATTTCCAGACAAATGACTATCTAACTCTGTCTCATCTATCTTAGACTTATGATGCTAATTTTCAAAACTGCATAAGATTTTACATATATATACCTACTACTGAATTGCATCTTAATAGATTCATCCCAGTGCTCTAGCCTATCAAGATCTTTGTGAATCCTGACTCTATGATCTAAGAACTTAGGTATCCTTCCTATGTCCTCTGCAGATTTGATAAGCATTCTATCTATGCCTTTTTACAAGTTGTTGATAGACATGTTAAGTATCATCAAGCCAAGCACCAGAATATTTATTTTTTACTGTTGCTTTGTTTACTTGTAGCAATAATAGTTAATAATAATTTAATCTTTATTAAAAATCAGACAACCTCATTCACAACATTAGGTAGCAATTTGAATGGCAGAAGGGGGAATGCAAGAAGTCATGGCTAATTGAGGAATTTTTAGCATGGGAAGTAGGGACCATGTGAAGGCATCTAACAATGTGGAGGTCAGTAGTCTGTCAAGAATAAAGTGCTACCTTTTTCATGGACAAATGTCTCTTCTAAGGGGGTTGTTTTAATGCTGGAATAGACTTTATGAATATGGCAGTTTGTTTCTGTGTCCTTTCTGAGTCATAGGCTTGCAAAGTGAAGAACTCCTCTCTTATACCCATAGAAGTGGGAAGCCAAGAGATTGTTGGAGACCCTCTCTTGGAATCTATGATAATCCCTGTCATCCTCATCAGCCTCTAGAAGAAAGACCTTAGGATCCCTTGGAAACTTTTGAGATAAAATAACTTTGGATCTTGAGATAAAATATCAGTGGAAAAACAAACTGTTCAATGCTAGGAATCATCAGTGTAAAGATGGCAGATGGTGATAGCAACATGGGAGATCCTCTAGGAAGTGTGAGAGAAGAGCAAAAGCATTTGGTCTAGTCCAGAGCCCTAAAATGTCCTCAAGCCATTGAAGGGAGAAGGAAAAATATATTTTAAGAAAAGAAAAAAATAAAGAAATTGGAGGTAAATGTTCCATTTGTGAATTTCATCAAAAATTTCACAACCATTTCATTTTTTCCAACTCTGGAATAATATGCCAAAGTAATTGAGACACAATAAAAATCATAGTCAGATTCAGTGTATGATGAGTTATCAGTGCAGATAAATGATTTGAAGAGTAGAAATAAAACGAGTGCATACTTTTCCCTCTTATACAAGAAATATGAAATTAAGGGGCTACCAAAGTGGTTTTGTTTAGTGTTTAAAACAATTTGATTGTTGAAGTGGACATCAATGTTCATTTCCACAGTAAGTGCCCCTTCGTTTCAATTGCTAATGCCAAAGAAAATCTCTGGTCAGTGTTCCTACTAATGATCACAAATCCTGAGTGCTTAGAGACAAAATCAATGCGATTTAACTATAAAACTTTAATGTTAGAAAGGTCAAGTTTTTCATGACTTACCTGTTTGCTGTCCTTGTTAATCTGTTATAAAGGCAGTGTGGTGTAATAGAATCTGCTGGACTTTAGAGAGACCAGCATTTGAATTCTTCTAGCTGTATGAGCAAGGGCAAATACTTTAAACCATCAAACAAGGAACAAGTGTTTATTAAGCACTCACTGCATGCCAGGGATGGAGCAAAGCAAAATCAATCCCTGCCCTCAAGAAGCTTATGTTCTTAAAAGGGAGACAACAAGCACATAAATAGTTACTTATAAGATACATACAAAACAGATGGAAGATTAACTTGGAGAGACAGGCAGAATTGCTTGGGACACTGGGAAAGGAAGTCTGATGTTTGAGCAGAGCCTTAAAGAAAGCTAAGGATATCAAGCTATAAACCTCAGCTTCTTCACGTGCAAAATAAAAAAATAAACATCTATAGTATTTATATCATAGGGTCATTGTAAGGATCTCATGATCAGGTAGGTGGTACAGTGGTGGTAGAGCACTGGACCTGGAGTCAGAAAGATCAAAGTTCAAATTTGGCCTCAGACACTTATTAGCTGTGGGACCTTGAACAATCAAATGTTCTTTTTGCTTCAGTTTTTTCAACTGTAAAATGGGCATTATAATAGCCAAATGAGAAAGTATCATCATAATATCTGGCTCAGAGCAGGTTCTTAATAATGTTTGTTTCCTTCTTTCTTATCTATGTAAAACTTAAAAGTACTATTTAGAAGTTAGTTATCATTGGTTATCTCTGCTCAGATGCAGTCTTTTCTTCAAGAGTTCTATTTGAAAGTGACCAAAAACCTGCAAATTAGCACGGATGTTTATAGGGGTTATCTTTAATAAGAAAAGAAAAAAAAAGGAATTGAAGGTATAGAGAGACCACATATTGTGTCTATATTCCACGTGTCCGTTCTGTGTATAGAAAATGTGAACTCTTCCTTACAGATTGAAAAATGCAAAGTAATGGCATCCAAGAAGAAGCCCTTATGGCTTGAATTTAAATATGCTGATCCCACAGCCCTGTCCAATGAAACAATAGGAATTATCTTCAAACACGGAGATGATTTGCGTCAAGACATGCTTATTTTACAAGTAAGTTAATATTTAGATTATTGATGTTTTGTTATTTTACATTTATTGTTGGGGGGAAGGCTCAAAGATTAGCAAGTTAAAGTACAGACCATAACTCAGCAACTGAGTATTGATGAGTTTTCATGTTGCTATTGCCTTGTAAACTACGCCATGAGGCTCATGGCCTTCTCAGGACGTAGTTCAGTAAGGGACTTTATTTATAGGAGGGGTTTGTTTCTCAACTAACATCCCTAAATAATGAATCACATCAACCTCTCCATACCCCTATACCAATTTTTATACCCCACGTTCACAAAGTATGGAGATATAGTTTAAACACACATGCATTACTCTTAACACCCACCCACAACTATATAGCTACTCCACATTCATCTGTGTTCAAGCATGTGTACACCAAAGGTTTCTCCCCTACTACTGATATTCATGTTTTTTACCTGCACAGAGAGAGAAAGAGAGAGTCAGAGAGAGAGAGAGAGAGAGAGAGAGAAGCAGAGACAGAGACAGAGACAGAGAAACAGAGAGAGACAGAGAGAGGAAATATGAAGCTTTTAAAAAGTCGGTGGGTTGATAAATGAAAGAGACAAAAATGCGCGAGTTGGAGATGACTAAGTAGACAGACGAAAGAGGAAATAGAATAATAATAAGGAAGATGATTAGTCAGTGAAGTTGTCTGAAGATGTTATTTATTTTTGAAGGATATCATGAGAATTGTCCTAAATATTTCTGTTTAAATGCACATACCCTCAAACTTTTAAAGATTTATTAATTCTAAAAACAATAGAATCTTTTGAACCCTTTGAAGAATAACAAAAAACACATGGTTGCTATTATTACTCCAGTTAATACTTTTGAAATTGAAATTAAAAATGAACAAAGTACATATTTATCCAATGTGTTGGCTATACAGATGCAACTTAGTAAATTGGAAAGGGAGAGAGCCTCAAAGACAAACAGACCTGGGTTCAAGTGTTACCTCTGATTCTGGTGATCCACAGCAAATCACTTAAACTCTCAGTACCTAGACAACCCAGTAAGATTATAAATTGCCAATCTACACTGGTAGAGAGGGTTTCCTTGTTGAATAATTCTATAGACAGAAGTTCTCCAAATGTGATCCTGGAATTCTGGGGGTCCCTAAGATTCTTTCAGAGAGCTCAAGAGGTTTTTCATAATTATTTTCGTCATAATACTAAGATGTTTTAATTTATAATACATTAAATTTTGATTGCTAAAACCCACACAAATAAAACTTCTTTGGGGAAATCCTCAATAATTTTTTGAGTGTAAAGAAGTCCTGAGTCCAAAAAGTCTGAAAACCACTGCCCTAGACTAACAAAATCATGGGTTTCAACAACAATGGAAAACTCTTGGTTTCTTTGGTGATCCAGACTATGAATGTCTCACTATTTAAAATTAAATACCAATCATAGTTATTATTTTTTTTTACAACGTTGTTACCACTTCTTAAGGATTGGACAGAACTAGGAGAGGGCATTTTACATGGATAAAAGATGAACAATTTCTAGGATTTTCAAAAATAGCAAACAGAACTTCAGCCAGACTCTTCCCCAAGGTTTATTTCAGATTATATACCAAATTATATATTTGATGGTAAATAATTTAGAAAGATTTGACCTTACGTACAGTGCAGCAGGTTACTATGTTTTTCCTGTCATACATCAAGTTTAACAATGTGATTTTTTAAAAAGGGAGAGACAACACAAATAAGCATATATTGCATAACATGTTTTGTTTTCATGTCTAGATTCTTCGAATTATGGGATCTATTTGGGAAGCAGAGTCTTTGGACTTGTGCCTACAGCCATATGGTTGCATTTCAACTGGAGACAAAATAGGTATGAAGAACCTTCAGGAAATAAACCCACCAGTCAGCATTTTCCAAGTTATGACATTTTCCAAGTTATGACATAGAAACTTAATAATGGGGCTGGGAGAGTAGGGTAAGACAGTATTTATTTATGAGACCAGGAAGAAAATATAACCTGGTTAACTGATTTGATTTCATTTGATATGGATGTATTGAACATGTTTGAAGAAAAAATGAAATGTTCCAAAACCTTGTGACCCTAAATGGAAATAATTTAGTAAAATTTCCCCCTCCTTTTTTAGCTCCACCCCACTCAAACTTCTACTCAACTTCTACTGAAAATTAAAATTTTCTCTCTCTTAATGTTTAAAAACACCAGAAAAGATCTGCCACTTATTACAGTTACCTCAAGTTCATATTATCAGAGCTATTACTCTCTGCTTTTATGGGCTCTTGGAGGCATCTTCAAGAAAACTTTTCAAGTCTAATACATTATATTTTTAGTCTAACTTCATAGCCACTCCATTTAGTCCATGCAGGAATGAGTTTTCAATCAATCTTTATTATGCACATGCTATTGATAGAATTTTGAAGAGGAAGCAACTGTGCAGTGCTGGCTGTTGTTGCCCCTGAAAGTGAATAACTCAATTCCTCTAAGTTAGCCAAGGAGATAGTAATCAGTGGAGAAAGCAGCATTGGAAGCTGTCCGCTTGGGTATTTGCAATGCAGCGTATAGAGGTTAATGTAATCCAGGCAGTCAGGATGTTGTCCATGGGATATGTTAGATCCTAGGAGTAAGAGACTCAGATGCAGATTGCTGAGAAACCAGAGACTGTGCATCTAGAGGTTTGGGCTATGGATCCCTGGTGAGTTCAGAAATATCAAATCAAGGCTAAACTGGTGCTACGAACCCTGAAATTGAATGCATGATGAAACCCAGGGAATGGTCTATGGAACTCAGCAGGAAACTGTGATGATAAAACCCTGACAAATCAGCTAAAACCTGATTGATTATAGGGTCACAAATTTAGAACTAGAAGGGACCTTAGAAGCCAATGAGTCCAACCCACCCCTTTCAGTTTACAAATGAGGAAACGGAGACCTAGAGAGTTTAAGCAACTTGTCACATCAGTGTCACACAGCTGGTAAGTATCTGTTGGAAGCTTTGAACCTAGGGCTTCCTGCCCCCAAGTCTGATATACTTTCTACTATGCCACATTGCCTCCTCCTGGCAGGAGTAGATTACAACATTTCTGAGAGCTTTGGGGAGGCATAAGCATGTTCTAAACTGGAACATGAGAAAGTTTGTAAAGAAGTTCATATGAACTGTGCTTAGAGCACTGTGCTAAGTGGTAGAGGGGAAATGGTACAAAATCCAGAGGAGACGTGGATCTTGCCTTCATGGAGTTTATAAGGAAAACAAAAACAAAGTGCATGCCAAATCTAAGGGCTTTGGGAGTGGGAGAAGATTATTACTAAGTAGGAAGAAAAACAGAGAAGGCTTCCTAGAGGAGGAGATGACATTTGAGTCAAGCTTTAAAGTCTGACTAGGAATTCATCAGGAAGCGTGGGAGCAGCAAAGGCAAACAGAAGCCCAGAGCCAGGGGAACCTGAGATGGGCACAGAGGATAAGAAGCCACCTAGATGGAAGGGAGATTATGTAAGAAGGAATAGTAGGAAATAAGTCTGGAAAACTAGGACCATTCCAGATTGTGGAGCTCAGAGTGAAATGACCAAATCTGTACCTGAAAAGCATAAATCTGGCAGCAACATGAAGGATGGTCTAAAGAGGAGAGAACCTAGAGTTAGGAGCAACAAGACTTGTTTGGATGCTATTGCAACAGTCCAAGCAGGTGGTATCACAGTTCTCTCCTAGAGCGGCAGCCGTGGGAATACAAAGGCTGGGGTAGAAAACAAAAACAACAATTGATGATGATGATGATAAGAGCCAACATTTTTATGGGGCTTTAAGTTTCACAAACTGTATTCATAATTTCATTTGAACCTCGCAATAACCCTGCAAAGTAGCTGTTATCATATCAGTTTTATACATGAGGAAACTGAGACTCAGAGAAATGAAGGGACACATATAGGAAGCATGAAAGGGGGTTTGACACGCCTATTCTAGCTGGAAGACTGGAAACACTACCTTTTACAATGGTAGAACTGACAAAGGTTGAATTGACAGGATTTTCCAAGTGACTGGATATGAGAGATGAGGGAGAGGAGATAGTCAAAGATACCACCAAGGTTTTGAACACGGCACTCAGGGTAAATGATGATATCCCCAACTGAAATAGTGAATCTAGAAGGAAGAGCAGTTTTATCAAGAGAAGTAAAGCTGGCTTTGAACCTGCATATGAGGGCTGGTGAGCCCTCCGGGTAAAGCTGATGGAGGGTTCAGGACCTGGCAAATGTGGAAAAGTAATTCTATTTTCAAAGAGGTTTAAAAGTCATCTCAATAGAAATGAGGTAATATTTGAAGCCATGGGAGTGAGGGAGATGACTGAGAAAAGAGTATGGAGTAAGAAGTCTTAGGGTTCTGATTTGAAAATAGAATACAGTGTTCTTCCCTTTGGCTGTAATTTTAAAGAAAGGAGAAGGAAAATGTCTGTTGGCCTAAAGAGGAAGGACGTTCTCCCCATGCCAGGATGGATACTTCTCACCATTCACAAATAGAACATTCTACTCAATGTATACTCTTTGTTCAGAGAACTTGTAACAAAGTCCTTCACAATTTCCTTCCTATTCTAAAAAAATAGAAGTGAAAAGAAAACCACAAAACACTGTGAACTTAATGGCTTGGCAAATAACCCTGAAGCAAAGTATCATTGATATCGTAGCGTACTAGATTTGACATTGGACAGCTAAGTGTGAATCTTGACTGTCATTTACCAGTTGAGTAAATCAGTTAACCTTTCTGAGCCTCAATTTCTACCTTTATAAAATGAAGACTATTTATATAACTTACTTCTTTTGGTAATTGTAAGTATCGAGAGGAAGGAAATAAGCATATATTGAACATCTATTTGGTGTGACACACTGTGTTAAACTCTTTACAAACATCTCATTTGATCCTCTGAACAACCCTGGGAAGTAGGTACTATCGCTGTTTTTATTTTACAGGGGAGGAAACTGAGGCAAACAGTGGTTGATTGACTTGCCCAGGGTCATATAGCTATTAAGTCTTTGAGTTTAAACTCGGCTGTTCCTAACTCCAGGTCCAGTCCTCTGTCCACTGTGTCACCTAGCTGCCTCTAAAAGAGATAATACATATGGAATTAGTTTGCGACCTTAAAAATGACATATAAAATTAAGTCATGATTATTCTTCTCAAACTGAGTTCCTATCACATAGGAATGATTGAAATTGTGAAGGATGCTACAACAATTGCCAAAATTCAGCAGAGCACAGTGGGTAATACTGGAGCATTCAAGGATGAAGTGCTAAATCATTGGCTCAAAGAAAAATGCCCAATTGAAGAAAAGGTGAGCTGATTTCTCTTTCCTCATCATATGGATCCCCATTACAGGTACTGTTTATATGGCAATTTCACTTTTTCAAAGTGATCTGTAATCATCATGGCACCTAGTATCTCTGAGACAAGTTACAGATAAGGTGATTGACCTGTACAGATCTACGTATATTGTGACTCAGCAACTCTGTTTAAGAGAGAAACAATAAGCCCAGGACTTCAAGTTTTTTAGTATTTGCCTCTCCTTTGACTATCAGGCCATGCTTTGTATAAAATTAGACCATGCAAAACATTTGGTTAACCATTATATATGTGTGTGTATAACTTTTGCCATCCACCAGAAATGTTCATTCATATACGTAAATTATGTTCTACCTGACAAAATACCAAATATTCTATAAGATGAGTTATAATTTACAACTCTGCTGTAATCTAAACAATAAATTATGGATACCAAAAATGTCAGTTCCAGCATGCTTTTGAAGTGCATATGCTGAGTCCTTTGCAAGCTGTGCAGTAAGGTTGTTTGGCTGTCATTTAAAGTTCTGCTCCTCAGGATTAGTGAGCTTCATTTGCATGGTTACTAGTCCTTTGTTGGGGCGGAGGGAGAGAATATAATTAGTGACATTTTTAATAGTCCTATTATACATGATGGCTTTGTGAAGGGTCACATCCCCTTAGTGATCAAGAGCAAAGAAAGGGTTATACGGTGTAGAAGAAAATTACTTTAGGTTCCTTTTGAGGATTGATCACTGATGCATGATGACCAGGTGGTGAACCCTTTTGATTTAATTAATACTGGCTTTGACATTTGTTCCTCCATCAAGTCATAACGATCCCTTGTGAGGTAGCTAAAAACCTATCAACCTCCAACCTACCTTTCTTGGCTTATTACATATTTATTGTTGTTCAGTTGTTTTAGTCATGTTCAACTATTTGTGACCCCATTTGGGTTTTGGGGGGGAAGGGCAAAGATACTCTCGTGGTTTGCTATTTCCTTCTCCAGCTCATTTTACAGTTGAAGAAACTGAGGCAAACAGGTTTAAGTGATTTGCCCAAGGTTACAGCTAGAAAGTGTCTAAGACAGATTTGAACTCAGGAAGACTCATCTTCCTGACCTCAGTCAGGCACTTTATCCATTACAGCACCTAGCTAAATCCCATAGTGAAAGTCAGTTATTGCCAATATCTGTAGCTCAAATGAAAATCCTTACAATTTGTTCTTTGAAAGCAGTTTTGGGGAGTAAACTTGATTAGGTAGAATCTACTCCTTAAGAAGGGGGTGGGGTAGAGAATATCAAATAACCTGTGGGTACCTTTGTTGTTATAGTTCCAGGCAGCAGTGGAGAAATTTGTGTATTCATGTGCTGGGTACTGTGTGGCAACCTTTGTTCTTGGTATAGGAGACAGACACAATGATAACATTATGATCACAGAGACAGGTGAGTATTCCTACTCTGTTAATTTTTAAATGAAATTAAGATGTACTAGAGTTTATGGGCATGACCATTTTATCTTTTCTGATCTCCAACCTAAACTTGCATCTTAATGCACTTGTCCAAATATCATTCTATGTGAAATATAACAAATATTTTCATCCCCATCACATACAATTTTTCATACCTCAAAAATCTGCACATATATGTGTATATGCATATATGCGTTTATGCATGCCTATATAGAGCTTGTATATAGCAATCTGACCATCCAAAATTAGGTATACAATAAGCAAAACTTGGGGTCCAAACCCAAATCCAGAGAACTTTTTACAGACTTGCAGCCTCCACCAGTGCGTTTTATCCTAAGCTAAACAGAATTAACAAAATTAAGTAACTCTCTTCTCTTTGCTTTTTAAAGTCAACTAAGTTAAATTGTCAAAGCCTAATGGTCTTACAAAGGCATTCTAATGAGTTTTTTTGTTTGTTCTGTTCATATTGAGCTGAAAGTCATCTCTGTCATTTTGCCTGGATTCTCTTATATTTGTTACATTTTCCATTGTATCATAGTTATTTGTATCATTGCTATTTGTGTAAGCACCTTGAGGGCAGGAACCAAATTCATTTATGTTGTTGCACTCTCAGCACCCAGAACAGTGCCTGGAACTGAAAAGTTTGCTGATTCTTGTATATGTGTTCTTTCTACTTCCCCTACTCCATGCACTGGACTCTGTGTCACATCTATCTTTGGATGACTAGTACCTAGAATGGGACCTTACATGGAGTATTTCATGGAATAAAAATCACACTCTTTGTTTAGGAAGCAAAATTACTCAAAGATTTTATTAAAATGGAATTGGGTGGAAATAATTTCTTTAAGGAACAGTCCTTTAAGTCCCAAAGTAACTTTACCTACCTATATTAGCTAGTAGTGAGGGGAAAGTTACTCATAAAAAGGACAGAGTATTTGTTGAGTTCAGACTTTTCCAGGATGTCTAAATTGAAGCATGCTACATATTTTAAAAAATGCAAAAAATCACTGAGCAAAAGTATGAGCTTAAGGGCTCTCTGTGAACCATTTTTATTAGATAGACCACAACAGACAGACATCATTTTCTGGGACACGAAAGGGTAGAACTTGAGGTTACAGAAGGGATGGGGTGAAAGGTGACTGAAATATGTGCTTCCTTACTTCAAGCCTCATGAAAAAGCAGCTCTCAAAATGGAAGCATTCAAGCTAAGCTGACTTCTACAGTAGCACTTACTTTTAAGGGATTAAATTGAAGGTACCTTTTTCTGAGTCCATTCTGTTACAAGAGGAAGGCCCCAGACTTCTATCAGCACCTATAAAGCAACTTGAATGAATTTTTGAACCACCATACTACTGGCTTAGTTTAGATCTGGCAAATCATAGCTTAAACCATAGTTCTTTACCGTCTATGTAGCATTCACATACCACAAAACCATAAGATGAAGAGATACATATAAGTCCCCTGAAGAAACTGAAATCTAGGAAAAACAGTCAGTAAACACTCTTTATATCCCCCCTCCAAAACTGTAACTTTTAATACCCCCCAATCACAAATACATTTAGTAAAATATGTCAAATGATATTAAGAATGTTTGTATTCAAATAAAATTCCAGCAGAAGGGATAACTGCAGACAAAGCAATATTTACCATCTGCCTTGGAACAAGGAACCTGATTTGAACAACACACACATTTGTTATTGATTGCAAATGTAGTGTCAGCCAAACATTTGCTTTATGTACAACAATAAAACCAATCGTCAAAACCATGTGGGCTTCTGTATGCTATAAGCGTAATGAATTTCAGATGAAACAACAATTTTTATGTCCTGTCAAGCTGTTGAAAATGATTCTACTACAAGTCAACACATCTTTTATTTTCAGAAAACTATTAGCTCCTTGTTGTCTTAGAGCATGACCCTTCCTCAGCTACTGATCATCTCTCTTATCTCTGAAAAGTGGGAAGCCATCTGAAAGCATGACTACAGTACCTTGACCTTAGGCTTTTACATAATTTTCACTAAAATGCCCATTTTTTTAAACTGAAGACTTTGTACCACTGAAGTTACAGTGAGTATAAAATGCATCTTTTCCTGATGACATTTCAGATGGAAAGTCATTATAGTTCATGCTTGCCTGGGCATTCAAAAATATTATTGTAATAAAGTTGTTTTATGATTAGTCATCAAAAATCTACCCATAAAAATGAGGAGGAACAGAAAAGGAAGAGGAAGTGATGGAGAAGAATGAGGAGAAATAGAAGCTTAGTAAAATTACCAACATATTGCTAGCTTTGTCAATATATTTAGCGCTTTGTGCCTATAGTTCCATGCCCTTTCCAAGTTAAAGAAAAGAGGTGAATTTTCTCATCTCTTCTTCAGAAAAAGTGCGATTAGTGTAACTGCACAATGTTTAGTTACATTTTTCATATGGAAATTTTAATGAACCTAGAGCATTGCTTTAAGAGATGAGCATGTGTAAGTGTGATGCTTCTCAAAAGAGCTGTCCTGTCACACATAGAATTCTGTATAAAGATTCTTAAACCTTTGGGAAGATTATATTTTTCACACCATGAATTTTCACAGGCAAAATTGGTACTGGTCATATCCTCCTCAAAGCTCTGACCACCTCCACCCCACCTTTAACTGATACTAGCAATAAACCCTTTTTCATGTTTTTTTGTGAAATTTGAAAGTACCTTTAAGAGTTGGATTTAGAGGCGACACCCCAACTACTAACTGAAAAACTCAAAACTATTTCTGTACCATGTAGAACTTAAAATACCCTGTGGCCTTATGTAAACTTGGCTACACTAACCCAAAAGTTCTGATTTAAAGTGCTAATGATAATTCCATGATAAACTAGAATTCAACAGTAGTATTTGGTTGTGACTTTAAGAAATATCAGAATGTCAGGAATATATTTATGTTTTACTATTTATTTCTTCCACATTTTACAAAAGAATCATAGAGTCCATAACTTCCTTAAAAATTCTCGAGTGCTATCTCTCCTGATCCCCTCCATTGCTAATGATTCTACAAGTTATTAATTATTATTGAAGGTAGAATGTAAGCTTCTCAAGGTCGGGGCAGTTTTTGTTTTCTAGCAATGAGAATAGCAGCTAGAACAGACAGATAGATAAATAGTGAAAACATTTATTTAGCTGTAAGCACTGGGAATATAAATAAACCCAAGCAAAATTGTCCCTGTTGTTAAGAAACTTGCATTCAAAGAGAAGGCTGCACATAAAAGGGAGCAGGCGGAAAGAAGGGGAGGGAAGGGAAGGAGAGAGTCCAGCATTTCCTGGAATGGAGTCTAAGGTTTTAGGGGAGGATAGATGATGACAGTCCAAGTGTAGGCAGTATAGTATGTAAGTAAATATTTAATAAATATTTGTTGATTCCTTGATTTTGTGTTTACTTAATGCATTCATGTTTCTTTCCCCAAAAGAAAATGCAATAAGGTCTTTGAGGGAAGATATTGCTTTCTTTTTGTCTTTGTATCCCTGGTGCCTGGCATATACCAAGCAAGTGCTTAATAAATGCTTGTTGAAGTTGATTGAATTAATTGAAGATGATGAAAATCACGTCAAAAAAAAGTTTGCTCCTCCCTGGGTAGTTGGCTTTAAGGCAGCTTAAAGTAACCTTCCAAGAAGTCAACATTAACCCATCAGGCTGTTGCAAGGTGGTTTTTCACCACAGTGATCTCTCTCTGATGTTTCTTTCCATTAAGGAAACCTATTTCATATTGACTTTGGACACATTCTTGGGAACTACAAAAGTTTCCTGGGTATCAACAAAGAGAGAGTTCCATTCGTGTTAACCCCAGACTTCCTCTTCGTGATGGGAACTTCTGGAAAGAAAACAAGCCTGCACTTCCAGAAATTTCAGGTAACATGAATTACTCTTAAATGGCAATA
This sequence comes from Bettongia penicillata ogilbyi, assembly GCA_023548195.1. Lineage (NCBI taxonomy): Eukaryota > Metazoa > Chordata > Mammalia > Diprotodontia > Potoroidae > Bettongia > Bettongia penicillata. The sequence goes on along the minus strand of JAJHZJ010000245.1, from coordinate 4,112,936 downwards.
GGGAACTCTAAGCTCCCACAAATGCCCTATTCTGATGCCTCATCACCATATGGGAGTTTCTCCAGGTTACAGAAACAAATTTTGAGTTCCGGTTGGTTGGGCCAAACTAGAAAGGAGCCAAGTGTGAGTCCAATAATGGACCAGAATATATCACTCTTGGAACACTCTAGCTAAGTGGGAAGATACTCAAAGAGTGCTGGATCATGAGTCAAAGGACCTGGGTTCGAATCCTGACTTGGCATCTACCTGACCATATGGTCTTAAGAAGACCAATTAAACTGTCTGAGCACTAGTTTTTCATCTGTAAAATGAAAGGGTCTGAGACCTACAGATTGAAATTAAAATGAGAGGGTTCATAAGTTCCCTTCTGTGGTGTGCTAATAAATGTTTAATAACTGTCTCCCCTCCCAAAAACGTTACATACACAACACTTTTAAGTTTAATCTGCATTATTTACCTTTCCTATGCACCAGGCACTGTGTGTAAAAACACAAAAGTGTTTTTCTGAGTATTCTCTCCTTTGATCCTCACAGCAACCATCCCCGGTAAGGACCATTATTATCTTCATCTTGCTCATCCTTCATTCTCAAAGAGAACCAACGATATCAGGATGTCTTGACTTCCAAGGGAATTGGATTTAAGAGAGGCAGGGCAAAGTCGTCAGCCTCACTCCTCCAGTCATCTGAGTCCAGTGTTAAGACATACGTCAGGATGACTGATGACGGTCCTGGATGCAGAGGGAGATCCTGGACTTTTTAGGCTAAGATCTTTCCCAGGTCTCAGTTTGTCTGAGGCAACATCCATTCAGTGACTAAAGGCTAGGTAAGAAATGAGGCAAAAGATGGCGTAGTTTGACGTCCCAAAAAGGATCAGTCTGGGAAGGGAAGACCCTCAGAATTTTTGTCCAGAGGAGAAACAATTACTTTTTAGACTCACTCTGAAGGAAACGGGGTAGAGGGAGCTAAAGTGATTTGTTTGGGTCACACAGCTACTAAGTATCTGAGACTGGATTTGAACTCAAGTGCTCCTGACTCCAGGTCCAGCACTCTATTATTCACTGTGCCACCAGTTACCTCCACCAAATCCATCCAGGGTTCGACTTCTGTCTCTGTTTCTCAATCCTCACCAACTCTGGTGTAAAAACAGCAGTACTAACTAGTGGCATTTACATAATGCTCCAAAGTTTACTGAGCGCCTTCCTCATCACAGCCCTATGAGGAAGACAGAATAAATGGCGATCCCATTTGCGGATGAAGAAAGTGAGAAGTAAAGCTGCCAAGGCGCATACTCAGGGCCAGACAACCATTAAGGATCAGAACAGAAACTCGGACCTAGGTCTAATGACTCCAAGACCAACATTTTTTTCTAATCTAAGAAAGTGCAGAGGATGGACATACTCAGTGTCTGCCTTTTAAATTCTTTCCAATTTTGACTATCAAACAACTCTAACCTGAAAATTAGAATTTTCATACTAGCAAATTTTAAAATTACGAATAAACTCAGCTGCCAAAAAGCTATGTTTACAAGTACAGGTGTGTGTATATGTGTTTAAAGTAAAGTCTCCTTTACAAAAAAATCCAAACTAAAGGAGCATATGAATTAGGGGCTGATTATTTACTTTATATTCGTCAAAGGTTTCTTTTAAGAAGTCATCTCCTTTGATGCAGTTATGATTTTATTTATTTAAAAATGATTTATGTTATCTATAAAGATTATTTTATATATAGTATGTAATGTACTATATAAGTGATAAATAGAATAAATTATGTATTTTTTTTTCAGGACCATATTTTTAATGTGTCACTCCCTTTGTGGTCTCTTTTGAAAGAGAACATCTTTCAAAGTATGGCCCAAGGACCCTTGGCGTCCCCAAAACCCTTTCGCGGGGGGGTCTGTGTGGTCAAAAATATTTTAATATTAAGACATTTTCATTTCTAATATGACAAATATAACTATAACCCACACAAACAAAAACTCTTTGAGGGATCATCAGTTATTTTTGAGTGTAGAGAGACCCTAGAACCAAGAAGTTGGAGAACTTCTAGTCCAAGAGTGAGGAACTTGCAGCCTCAGGGCTACATGTGGTCCTCTAGGTCCTCAAGTGCTGCCTTTTGAATGAATCCAAACTTCACAGAACAAATCCCCTTAATAAAAGGATTAGTTCTGTAAAACTTAGACTCAGTCAAAAGGCCACACCCAAGGGACCTAGGAGACCACATATAGCCCTGAGACTCCAAGTTCCTGCTCCCTGTTCTAATCTAAGACTCTAGGGCAGTAATGCAGATCTTACAGGGCCATACAAATCATCATCCAAGATCACATATTTAGAACTAGAAGGGACCTTAGAGACATCTAGTCCAATCCCTTCATTTTACTGATGAGGAAACTGAGTCTTAAGAGGTTAAGTGCCTTACCCAAGGTCACACAAGTAGTTAGTGTCATAGATGGATCTTTAGCCCACCAATACTCTTCACTTCTATCTTTCTTAAAAAGGAGCTCAGAGGTCATCCAGTCCAACCCTTACCCCAATCATGAATCCCATCAATTTTGTTCTGAAACTTGTCATTTCTTGTTTATTCCTGCCTGTCTTTGGTGTACCTGATGTTCACTTCAGTGGTTACCAGCCTTACTTCGCTCAGACTTCAGTTCTGTGGTCAGTGAGAACTGAGACCTCCCTGTGACCAGATGGTCTCAGGAATTTTTTCCATTTGTATTTCTCTGCATTGTCTCAGTGGGGATCCAGACCTTTACTTGGTGACTTTTTCAAAGGTGTGGAATTTTTTGGTTGTTGCCTTTTAAGGGATTTGACATGTTTCAGTCCTGTTTTTCTTCCAAGTTAAAATCACACATTTTGACAATTTCCTGGAGGAGGAAAAAGTGGGAAAGAAAGTTGGCCTAAATTCATCTTTTAAGGAAACAAAAACCACTCCATTAGTTCTTTTCTATTACATAGATGGGATTTATCTAAATGGATTTGTCCAAACACAGCAAAAACACTGACATTTAAAGAAGGAGATAAATGCAGAGAATCTGGCTCTGTAGTCCGTTCCTTTCATTAATACTCATAGAGTTGTTGGGAAGAAAGCATTTGGTAAAAATTATAGATTGCTGTATAAATATGTCTTATTGTTGCTACTATTATTATTTTTCAACAAGCCTTTTGAAAAAATGAATCATATGCTTATTTTATCTCCCTTTTCTCCCATTAGTGTTATGTACTCCACTTAGAATAATGATCCTCTGCCTCTGCATCCATCACAGCCAGTAGCATGTTTCTAACCACCCCATCCACTATCTTAGCACCATCTTGGATTCTTGCTCTTTCACTTTCAAATGTAGTCAACTTGCAGACTGTATTGTCTCCATAAGTATCCATTCTATCCCCTTAAATACAAGTCATGATTCCCACTCATTTCTCACCATTTGACCTCCCTCCTAATAGACCTAATCTTCTGTTGCTTAGTTAGCAACATAGCTGACCCTGGAACCCCGGCATCCTGATCTTCAGTCCAGCATGTTACTATTATATATGTGTCTATATGCATAAATTGTAAGCATTTGTTGTTGTTCAGCTGTCCAGTTATGTCTAACTCTTCATGACCCTGAGAACGCTAGCATCCTTTCTGTCCTACTCTACCTCCTGAAGTTTGGCCAAGCTTATTGTCCATGAGGTTTGCTTGGCTAAGACACTGGAGTGGTTTGCCATTTTCTTCTCTGAAACATAGACATGCATAGTGCATACCTATAGATTATATAGTTGGGCCAAGAAATTTTGTAATTAGTGGCTAGCTCGCCAATGATGAGTGTACTTTAAGATTTAGCGATAACACAGTGGAAGAGAACAGGAATGTGACTCTGTAGACCAATCATGGGAATAATTGATGTTGTCCTAGAAATTAGCTAAAATTTTGCACACCTCATCGACTTCTTATTCTATTGTTATTAGGACTTCAGATCAGGATGGATAGGTTAGAAGGAGACCTAGAAAATAATGATTTGTAGTTCCATGTGAGCAGTGCTAACTTGACCAGGAAAAATTTTAGTATTATGCCAGTTTATGCAGTTATCTCCTTCTTCCTTTTCTTAGTCAAGATTATATTTATCTGTCTTGGCTTCCCTTTAGATGTTAAGTTTCTTGAAGACAGAGATCATGACCTTTGAAAACACTGTTGAGATTCCCCAGTACTTAGTACCAAAGGTTATCAGTATTTTAGTTAATCTGGTAATCATCTGACACTGTATATATTTGCATATTATATTTAAGAAGTTCTACTTCCATGTAGATCTGGAAAAATAATTTCTCTAATAAGCTTGCTTAATTATTGCATTGAGTAAACTGCAAAGGGACCTATGGGAAGAGTGAGAAGATTGGGCTACCAATGAGTAGTTTTATTGAATAAAAGGAAAGGGATATAATAAAAGGTATATATCAGTACCTACTAACCCTTGGCTGCATTTGTTGATGATTGTTAAGGTCACACAGAAAAAGAAAAAGAATTAAAGGAATAAATAACGAGCCTTTTCACAGAATGAACATACCAACCTACTGGCAACAAGGTGACACAATGGAGAGAGCCCAGAAACTGGAGTCAGGAAAAACATATTCCATGTCAGATACTTTCTAGCTGTATGATCCTAGGCAAATAATTTAACCTCTCTCAGCCTCAGTTTCCTCATCTGTAAAATGGGGATTGTAATAATACCTCTCATACAAGATAGTTGTGAGAATCAAATGAGATAGTATTTGTAAAGCATTTTGTAAACCTTGAAGCATTTTAGAAATGCCATCTCTTACTATTAACATTATTCCTTGGAGGAAGGTTAACCTGGACAGAGCAAAGGAATGCCCTACTCTGTGCTGCTTCTCATTCCTTCTAAACATGACTAGTTAAGCATGGAGCTAGCTTCCTTGAACTATCCCCTAAAAGTAGAGACTTAGAAGATATACTTTAGGGAGGAAAATAAAACCTGAAACCAAAGACATCTGGCCACCTTATGGTACAGCGCCATACACACAGTGGGTGCTCAATGAGTATTTTTGATTGTGATGACCAAAATGACTTTGTGATGACCATAACAAATTAACTCTCCTTAATGGCATATGTTCCTAAAACATTCTTTTGCTTGCTGATAGTTAAACTAAGATCATCTTATTTTAAATCTAAAAAAAAAGACTCCAAACATTTAACCAGAAACATTCAAAATTTCAGGAAGATCTTTAGCAGTTGAAATTCTCTTCTTTTAGAAACATAGTATCAGCATCCAAGGAAATATCCATATGTGGAGGGAGAAACAGCTGTAACATATTATCCCTGGTAGAAGGGTTTGTGTTTGCCTCTGTTTTGTGTTTTTATTCATTTAAGTAGTCTATTAGGGAGTTTTTAAAAAAAGTGAATGTCTGATTAAAAGAAATCGATGTTTTAGAAGAGGTTCCTGCTTTGAGTGAGATCCTAGTTGGATCAGATGCCCCCTATTGTCCCTTTCAAATCTCAGATTTTATGAGTTTGTAATGAAATAGTAAATACTGCCACCTGATGATAAGATGAAATAAATTTTGAATTATTATTCAGTTTATAGGTGCAATCTTGTTTTGTTTAGAGAATAATAAAACTTAGACATGAAACAAAAAAATTTTAAAAATTGGAAGGTTTGGAAGGAAACTTTTAGTCTAACACAGTACATAAATACTAAATATATTACTAAATGACACATTCAACCACTGTAATTAGTATATACAATTTTTGGTGAGGTTTTGTTTTGTTTGTTCAAAAGCATTAAATATGATTCTTTCAATTAGAAAAAGGAGTATGTACTAACTGAATAATGAGATATATACAAATGCTAATAATTAGCAATGGTAATATGGGACAGTTATCTAGGAAGAAAAGTACTGGGTGTCCTGAAGACAGTAGCTTAAAACTGCACTAACATCTTTGGGTAACCTGTATCTAGAACTGACAATCTTGTCTAGTGCAAACAAGCATTGTAAGACCAGCTCTGAACACTTCAGGTACTTAATAAATACTTTAATTATGAATGAAGTTTGAAAATATAGGTGAATATTTCCAAGCAAATTTAAACTTTTACAAATATCTGAACATTGCTTTCTGCTAAAGAGTGGACTTAAAAAGCAGTCACCCCTAGATGTCACTCTTAAGAAGCAATTTTGCACAAGTCGAGTACCTGTTACATGAATTTATAATCAGTGTTTCTAGAGTTTTTCTTTCACAAGACCTTTGCTGGCGAGGAATATAATTCCTCACGTATTAGCTGCTACTTCCACACACCCCCAAATGGAAGGGAATCCAGCTTCGCCTGAATTTAAGGCACAGAGTCTTTTATTGATGTGAAAAGAATGAATTTTCAGCAAATAGGAGAAATAGGAGAGTCACCTTTCAGGGGTGGAGGTATTTACCTTAAACCCAGGCAAAATTGCAGGAGCTATTTGTTTGCCATCTGGCAAACCCCAATCTCCTTTTTAATTTCCTTAATCCTATCCTCTCCAGGTCTTACCACTCCCCAGATAATAACAACTAACATCTGTTCCATAATTCATTACACATGAGGAGCTGTTCTCATAATGGATAAAGAACTGTTCCCAAAACCAGGTAGATGTAGGTCCAAATGCCACCGCTGACACATCCTAGAGGTATGAACCTGGGCAAGTCCCTTCACCTCTAGGCCAGAGAAGTCAAAAACAGGCAAACCAGATTAAAATATAGTTAATAAATAGTTAACAAAATAAATAAAAACACAATAGAACATAGATAATGTTAGTGTATGGTTTTCTAAATCAGTATTTGGCCAGAAGGGATCCTTGTGAAAGGGTTAGTGGCCTGTTTCTATTTCAGTTTGGCATTGCTCTAGGCATCTCCCTAAGACTCTAGGCTGCAGAGAAAGTGCCAGCCTGCAGCGGTAGAAGTTTCCATAGTTGGGGGTTTCCTATACAAATGAAATCACAGGTCTAGACATTATCCCAGTCCTATTATATAAGACTTAAGCCTTTAAATGGTGAGGGAACAGTCCTTGCAGCCAAGGAGAGCTGGGTTCAAGTCACTGCCTCTGATAAAAAGGGATTGTGTGACTCTGGGCTGTTAACTTCTCAGTGCCCCAGGCAATCCTCTAAGACTGTAAGGGGCAGGACTGGTACCGATCTGCATTGGCAGAGGGATTTTTCTCAGTAGGAGTACTCCACAAGAATGAAATCACTGATGTGTTCTAAACAAAACAAAATAGCCTTGATACACATACAGTATCTCCTTTAATACTCACAACTCCCTACAGGTGTAGTTGATGTTGTTACCCTGACTTTACAGAGGAGGAAACTAACACTGAGAAAGATTAGGGTCTGCTGGCTAGTAACATATATGAAGTAGGATCTGAGCAGAAGTCCATACTGCTGCTCCATTGCTGCTCAGTCATTTCAGTCAGGTCTGACTCTTCATGAACTCATTTGGGCTTTTCTTGGCAACGATACTGGAGTAGTTTGCCATGTTCTTCTCCAGCTCCTTTTACTGTTGAGGAAACTGAGGCCAACAGAGTTAAGTGACATCCCGGCTCATAAAGCTAGTAAGTTTCAGAGGACAGATTTGAACTCTTCCACAAGGCACTGTATTTCTCTGATGACTCCCTAATTAAAATTGTAACTCAAAAATTTTCTGGCAAGCCATTGACACTTAGAATGAATTTGTTAGCATGAGACTTTCTTGAGAATCTTCTTTCTAATTTCAAAAGGAAAAGCTAAGGTCCTGTTAAAGAAATTCCAGGCTTCTGTAAGAATTCAGGCAGCTGTGGTATAGCGAGCAATAAGAGCCCCAGAGTTCGTCAGACCCTAAGTAAAAATCCAAATTCTGCCACTTTCTATTTCTGTGATGTTGGGCAAATTATTTAACATCTCTGGGTCTCAGTTTCTTCATTTGTAAAATGAGAGAGTTGGAATAGATAATCTTTAAGTTTCCTTCAAGCTCCGAATTCCATGATCCTGTGCAAGTATACACATACAGGGTGGAGGATAGGGCATATTCATAGTCTCTGAAAGCAAAGCAAATGTGTATCCTCCAATTTTTCATAAAGTCAAGATCGGTCATTAAATTTTAAAAGTCTTTGCCCTTTAATAGTTGAATTGATCTTGAATCAGTGTGTTTTAAGGGACTTTTTAAAGAAAGGGCTCTTAATTTCTACTGCTGCAGGCTGACACTTTCTCTGCAGCCTATAGTCTTAGGGAGATGCCTAGAGCAATGCCGAACTGAAATAGAAACGGGCCTCTGAATTTAGGGTCTGTATTTCAATACAACTGATTTCCCTTGTAATCCCATGTGCTCTATTTTATGTGTTTAAAAACATTGTTCTGAAAAAAGCCTTTCCCAAGCCGCCAAGGAGCTCATGACATTAAAAAACATAGTTTAAAAACCTCCATTTTAAAAGGGCTCAGCAGTAGTAGCTTATTCACTTGCTATTTGAGGGAGATAAGAACTCAGCTCTACAAAGATGAAATTAGATTCATTGGTTAGCCATCAGGGGAAGGAAGAAGGTCCCCCAGTGTTTGGGAGACTGGGTTACTATCGCTCCCATGTGCTAAGGTAAGATAACTTTTCTCCAGGAATTCTCTCATCATTGCTTACCATTAGAAATCCCAAGATGAATGTATACTAACTTAATTGTAGCCTGACAGCTTCTAATAAGTTCCTAGCTAAATATTTGCAAAAAAAAAAAAAGTAAGTGTAAGTTTTCCATTGACAGATAGAACCAGTTGGAGGATCACTTTTTAAAAAGATATCAAGGTATACATTGTAATTCAAAGACTGTAAATGAAAGGTTTTAACTTGAGATGTTCAATGTTTCTTCTGATTAACCACACATAGCCATCCAGCAGAAACATGTTATCTAAAACCCCCACTGGTTTAGTCCGAGGAATATTTAAAAACAGTGTTGAACAAATTAAATGTTGCCAATTTTGGCCTCAGACTTAAAGTACTGGTCCCCTATTTTAGCTTTTTTCCTTTTTCTGACAGGTGCAATAAAAAGCTAGGGGGTACAATGGAAAGACCCCTGGACCTGGAATCAAGCCAGACTTGAGTTTATCTCTGGAATCAGACAATTATTGGCTGTATAATTTAATTAAGTAATTTAGCTTTTGCTGGCTTCAGTTTTCTTGTCTGTAAAATCAGAATAATAGTAGTACCTGCTTCCCAGGATTGTTGTGAGGTTATATTTGTAAAACACTTTACAAACCCTAAAGGGCTATGTAAATACTACTACTATTACTTATTTTTTATTATCATTATGTTAAATGTATAGAAATACTTTTCCTTTCTAGTAGCTTTTCACTTATAAATATTCTTTGGGTTTTTCTTTTTTTCTCTCCTTCAACCATTAGCCACACTCATTCACCCCTTTGTGGCCCTGTGTGTATCTGTCTCTGTCCTTCTCTCTGTGTCTTTTCCTCCGTGAGTGTTCACACACACACAAGTGACTGTCTCTTACTGTCATACTGAGAAGACTGCTTCACTTTTCTGAGAACAGGATCAACATTATTTCACTTCCTCTTAACTCCTGGGTAAGCATGAGCAGAGGAAGTAGAGAGTTCTCCTTTGGAGAAAAAAATAAGTGTAGTCATTCTGACCCAAGGCAATTTGTTATTCATCAGCTATTAGCAATTTAGTACATTTTGTCTAAAATCTTCATTGTTTTCAATGTAGTGGCCTCGTTATTTTGCCGATAACTACTACCTTAGAGGCTGGAGAAGTAAGATTTATGCTCATGTTTACTCACATTCCCAAGGCTTGTGGATGATTTTTTTAAATGCCTTTTCAATATGCTATGAGACACTAATAAAGTCAGTTAAATAAACCAGAAGATTGAGGACAGAAATGTAAAGAGAACTATCTGCTAATTTGATGATCATTTATGAGCATTCATTTCAGATCAGTGAACATTTATTAAAACTCCTACTCTGTATGAGACACTAATACAAATGTTAAAAACAACATGTTTCTTCCTTTGGGGGCTTATAAGAAAAGGGGTATGATATGTTCCAAATAAGTAGGATACAAGTTTATAAGACAAAAAGAAATATCCAGAAAAGTGCTACAAGAACAAATTGAGGTAGAAGAACTCACAACTCTCAACTGTCAACATCAAACTTCATTATATAATAATTCTGGATGCCTTCAGTAACAAATGAATTTAACCACATTCCAGAAATCAGGTTCTATTCCTGGGGCATGCCTTATCTTCTCCACTTAAAAATGGAAAAACTTCAAGTAGGAATTAGGGAAAGAGAAAGATTGATTATGTTTGAGCCTAGCATAGCAGACCCTGGGAGTTTGTAGAAGATGGACTTAAGGTATTTTTTGGTTCCTGTGTTACATCTCTGGAATCATAGCCTCACATTTTCTCAATCCACCTAGTCTCTCGAGTTGGAAAGAATGGGAATGGGAGGCAGGAGAGAGAAATATGAAGGTTTCCACATATAGCTGTGATCCACCATGGATCTAAGTTCAAAGAATGGAAATGCAATTCATTCCTGGCCACAGCAGTGTGACAGGATACAGGAAGAACAGAGGACAAAGTTGCTACTGTCCTGTTCTCCCTTAGGAGATACAGGCAGCTTTAGATGCAATCATTGTTATTCTTCTGTTTAAAATCAAAAAAAGGTGGAATTAGAAGGTACTACAGAGGTCATGGATTCCATCCCATATCTGAGCAAGAATCCCCTCTAAAGCATCTCCTAGTGATCATCTAGCCTTGAACTTGGAAACCTCCAGTGATAGGGAACCTTCTCCTGTTATTGGTAGAAGGACCTTTAATAGCTAAGAAGATATTTAGGGCAAGGCATCAGGACTGGTGGAAATTCCACCTTGTTGGTATAATAGATTCTCTTTAATGTGTATGAAGCAACAGGGACAACCTACTGTAGTAATCAAACAAAGAATCAGTGCTTGTCAGGATATGAGGACTTTGAGCCCTTGGAATTGCTAGATGAGCATTCTAGTAATTAGATCTGTCCAGCCTTCTATGTCAATATGACGAGCACATGGCAAATGATAACATTCTCGAAAGAGATTTTTCTCCCAGAGGAGAAATTTCTATTTGAATTTTAGGGCCAATTTAAAACTAGAGAAAGGATAGAAACCTATATAGATATATTTGTTAGGCACTGTGTGTATGTACATGTATGTACATATACATACATACACGTATATGTATATATACATACATATGTATGTACATATGTTTTGGGTTTTTTTACTGTTGTTCCATCATTTCAGTCATGTCTGACTCTTTGTAACCCCAGCTGGGGTTTTCTTGGCAAAGATACTGGAGCAGTTTGCCATTTCCCTCTTCAACTCATTTTACAGATGAGGAAACTGAGTTAAACAACGTGACTTGTCAAGAGTCACACAGCTAGTACCTGAGGCCAGATTTGAACTCAGGGAGATGTCTTCCTGACTCCAGATCCAGTGCTCTATGTTCAATGGCGCCACCTAGCTGCCAGGATCTTATGGCTAGGGATAGTAGTAACAGAAGTAAGGTTTGGAGTCAAGTCTTCCAGCTCTGATTTCAATGTGCTTCCTATTTCTCTACACAGTCTTTCCCTTCCACATTCTTATTCTGTCCGCGTTTCGTGATAATGCCATCAGTCATCAGATGTCATGGGAATGACAGTGTGCCCTAGCAGATACAAGGCTAGACTTGGAGTCAAGAAGATATGGATTCTGGCTAATATGGAAATGTGTTTTGTATAACTTCACATGTAAAATAGATATCAAATTGCTTGCCTTCTCAAGGAGAGGTCAGGAGCACCAGGGAGAGAATTTGGAATTCGATATTTTAAAAAAATTGTTAAAAATTTTGACATGTAATTGAGAAATATTTAATGACATGAATATTTTATTTTAAATAAGGAAGATATAGATTTAGATCCTGCACCTCATAATCATGGTCAAAGTTCTTTAACCTCCCTGAGCATCATCTCTAAACCAGGAATAATAATACCTATACTATTTATGAAAGAGGATATTTTGAGGATTAAATGAAATAATGTTTATAAAGTCCTTTGCAAATTTTAAGCACTATATAAAACACAAGTTACCAGTCAACTCATAAGGGAACATTCACTGATTGGCATCACAGTAATACATTAATTTGTAGGTGAAAATTTTCTGGTAACACCAGAATTTAAACTTGGCATTTAAACTTGATTGTATGACCTCACCTTCAAGATGTTCATCTGGTATATGTCTTTTCTCCAAAATCACAGTGACTTAAAATAATTATTAATCAGAATAGTACAATAATTCTGAATCAAGAGAAAGCCACATACATCATCTTGTGAAAATTATACAAGCTGCCAAATTAATATGAATATCGCCTTTGGTAAGGTCTGTACTTGGCCAATCCAATTACTAAGGAGAAATGAAAGGCAGCTCAATGAAGCATATGCATGGACGAAAGAAAATGATTTCTTAATATAAATGGAATCATTAAGAATGCAAAAGCCCTAATGCACTGAGGCAGTCTTCCAGGAAACTAAGTATTCTGCACAGTCATGAACAAAAAATCTCCAAGGGACTTGGAGAACTTTAGATCCATCAGCAAATGGAAAGTAGAAGAGCTGAAATTAAAGAGTAAAACAAACATTTCTGTTCTCTTGAAAAGATACAGAGACGCATGTGGTATTAGATGCTAACCCTACCTAACCCATCAGTCATTGATGACTTAAGGGGGTAAAGTCTGGGAGAATAAGGATAAGAACCCTAAATTAAACTAAGGATTAAAAACCAAAAAGGGGGGAATAAGTGTTAAAGTTACATTGGGGAAACAAAAGATCAGTGAATGAATAAAATCACTGTTCCTGCTATATGGAAAGATAACTGGTGAAAGAGAGAAAACAGAGCTATTCCATTTTTATTTTGTATCTGGTTTCATTTCTGCCAAGAAGAATGCTCTATGGGCCAGAAGGAACTAAACAAAAAAAGACTGTTAGGGAGTTCATATCCAAGGTAAATGGGAAGATAGTAAGAGAACAAGCTAACTCCTTTTCAAGAGTTTCAGTCACTTTATCTCTTTGCATTACACCCTCAATAACTGAAAGAACTGGTGAATGTTATTGCTACAACATCAGTAATATTTGCAAGATCATGGAAAACATGAAAGAGGTACCACATGGCTGGAAAGGAGCAGATATGAGATATATATTGTAAGACAAGGCCAAAGGGTTGCTTTGGTTTGCCTAATTTTTCTTCTTTGTTACGAAGTAGACTTTTGTTGAGGACTGGGTGGCAGTATCAGAGAAGTACCAGTGATGTAAAAAAATCAATAATACATTTTAACAGGTTTTTTAAAAAGCAAAAAATCCAGTCTTCAAAAAAAGGAAAAGGCATATAATCTGGAAACTACAGGCAAATGTGTTCAACTTTGCTTCCTGAAAAATGTCTAGAAAATATCATTTAAAAGATGGTTCATAAACCCTAAAAAAAAGAAAGTTCCCCCAAAGAGCCATCATGGTTCCATTAATAGTAGGCCATGCCAAGATAAATTTATTTCTCTTTTTGGTAAAATTATGCTGTAGATATAGTTCACTTAGGTATTAACAGATCTAGGTAACCATACAAAAAAATGTTTCTCATGCTATTCTATTATGAAGGCATGTATGATAGGTAACTGAATAATTAGATGAATTCAGGACTATTGTGAACAGTTAAATGTCAACCCTAGTGGATCACCCCAGGAATCTACACTTGGCTCTGAGGTGTTTGACATTCGAAAGACTTGTAGGTGACAAAAAGCTGGGAGGGATAGTTAATATGTTGGATGACAATGTCAGAATCCCAAAACTTGAAGAGTTAGGATGTTGGGCCAAATAAAAGAAGAAGGGACTTAATAGGGACAAACATCATCTTCTACTTGGGTTCAGAAAACTGGCTTCACAAGAAACCGGGAGTCAAAATATCTGGGTTTGAGTCATTCAGTTACTACATCTCACTTTTATGATCTTGAATACATTCTTTCCTCTCTTAGTTTTGTAAAATTAAAAGGTTTGACTAGATGACCTCTGAGGTCCCTTCCAGTATGTAGTCCATAGTCCCAAATACAAAATGAATATGTGTTTAGGTAGCAATTTGTCTGGAAAAAAATGAAAATGGGGTTTTAGTGGATTGTAATAAGTTCAATATGAGTCAATAAGTCATAAGAAAGCAAAAAAAGAAAGGCAAATGTGATCTTGGGCTGCATTAAAAGCCCAATACCTACCATCAATAATGAGGCAATAGTCCAACCTACTCTACCCTAATCAGACTGTTTCTAGATTATTGTGTTAAGTTTTGACCACAACAGTTTAAGAAGGACTTTAAGAAGCTGAAGAGTGCCCAGGGGAGGTCAACTGGAATCCCAAAGTGCTTTGAGTTCATGATATATGAGAGGATCGGCTGAGGAACTGAGGTGTTAACCTTGGAGAGCAGCAGAATTAAGGGAGGTTTATGATTGTAGACTTCTGACATCTGAAGGGTTGTCATGTAAAAGAGAGATTAAATTTGTTCTCACAGACCCCAGGGGGCAGTACTAGAAGCAATGAATAGAAATTACAAAAAGGCAAATTCTGATTTTACCTTCCTGGAGATGTAGCGGATTTCCCTTAGTAGAACTCTTTCATTATTGTTTCATGTCTCTCCTCAGGCTATAAAAATTTTCATTATCAATATCTATATGGGAGAAACAATCTATAGGACAAGAATATGAGATGAAAGATGGCTAATGAGGAATTAGTATTTATTGAACAACTGTAGGATTTATGTAAACAACTATGTTAGGCATATTTACAAAAGCAGTTTGTCTTTTACACATTTATAATCTATATATCCCTGTCTTAGGAGTCATATTTTCTGTTACATGCAAGTCAAATCAAGGTCTTGAAGCTTGTTCTTTGAGCACCTCTAGTCACTTTAACAACAGCAATGATCTTCTTTCCCTTTATCCAGGACATTTGTGTCAAGGCTTACTTAGCTCTTCGACAACACACCAACCTACTGATCATCCTGTTTTCCATGATGCTGATGACTGGCATGCCCCAGTTAACTAGCAAGGAAGATATTGACTATATTCGGGATGCCTTGACAGTGGGGAAAAATGAAGAAGATGCCAAAAAGTATTTTCTGGATCAGATAGAAGTTTGTAGAGACAAAGGCTGGACTGTGCAATTCAACTGGTTCCTGCATCTTGTACTTGGTATCAAACAAGGAGAAAAACACTCTGCCTAATGCTAAGGGCAAGAGTTAAAGGTGAAGACCATTAGAAGAGTTTGAAATAAAACTTAGTTACTGAACTTCAGCTAAAAGATGCAATTGAACATTCTGACAGTAGGCGCTTCAAAAATATGACTGTTTCTTGCTGACTTTAAAAAAAAAACTTATCACTGCAGAATATTTGTACAGCAAATGCTTAGATTTCCAGATTCTCCCAGTAATGCCTGGAGAAGAGTTTTAAGTTTAAACAAATTAATACCATCATTGTTATATCAAAGCTATGATTGAGTTATTAGGTACTTCTGAAAATACTTGGAAAAAGCAATTGTAACATCTATTTTCATCTGTGTATCAAAGACTGCCTTTGATGATTCCCCAACCTCCCTTTTCTTTCTATCCTGTTCTCTGCAGAAAAAAAATGTAGTCACTTTAACTTCATTCCATAAAAGGTGCTTTCAAAACATCCTCTCATTTCTTTAGATACCAGTGATATGCCAAGAGCAAAGAAGGCAGGTTAGTCTTTTCGCAATGCTATTTGCAATTATGTGCTTTTAAGTGAACAAATGAGCATAGAAAAGCACACGAGAATTTAAAATGGAAAATCCACACCTTTTTGCCCTTATTCTTTTCTGCTGGTCTGGTTCCAGGACTTTGAATGTGCGTAATACAAATGATTGCATCTGTTACTGCTCTCCATGTACGAACGAGTAATTCAGTATAATTAAAGGAGCTTTCTCAAGCATGGAAACAGGAAATCATTGTTACAGCTTACATCTCATCTAAAGTTTTTCTTTCCTCCCTACCTCTTTTTTTCACTTTCCATTTTCCCAGCCTCTTACAAACACAAACACATGCCCACTTGGGATTGTGAAATCTTCAAGGGCACTTTTGTCCTAGAATTGAGAAAACATTATTTGGAAAGAAATTCTCCTTTAGAACTACTAAAATTCTGATCTTCAGAAGAAACAAATTTCCTGTTTTCGAAATATATTTTAAAAGACAATTCAGAAGATGCAAATTACTAAACAAGTTATTTCTCTTCAAGTTAGCTTAAAAGGATTTTTAAAAGAAGATAATTGTTCCTCTAAAAAATTTCCTTTTCAAAAAGAATGCCAGTTTCCCCAGCTATTTCAAAACTTAAAAAATTTCAAGTGTTACACATTTTTCAGTTCCCCATATAAATGACTGAACTAAAACAGACTATTTGAAATAGTATATATTTTACTATTTGTGAGGTGATTATTAAAGTTCTTTGAAATGGGAGCATTAGGAAATCATTTACAAACCTTAGAAATAATCTATAGTTAGTACTATACATTGACCTAATCTAATTTTAAGATTATATGAGTAGGGTTTGTGGTCAGAGATTAAATATATTTTTGCCAAGTATGATAATTATTCAAGTTAAGCCTAATCTTAGACTTTTTTGTACATGAGACAACAGTGGCCATCCACCTTCCTGAATTTAAGATGATAGTAATACCACCTCCCCTGCCTAATGATTCTTTCCTTTGACAAGATCTGTGCTTGGTTTGTAGGAAAAAACTGCCATCCTTAGCATCACCTTTATGACCAAGAAATTTGGGGGAAAAGGAGATGTGTTGTCTCAGTCAAGGAATTTTTGTCAGCTAAATCAAAGGGGGTAAAAATTGCTCTGCTAAGGCAACTTCATAATCCTTTGGGAACTGGAAATTTTTCACTCTGCTGAAGGCCTTGCTAGGTTATGTATGACGGGAAAACAAATTCTCCCTAAAAGGATAGCATTAGAGGCTACAAGGATTCTCAAGATAATTTGTTTGCCACAAGCCCTTTCAGGAAGAAATAAGAAGAACCAGTCTTCAGAGAAGTTCCTTTTCATTATTCTTAGGAGGAATAATTGCTTTTAACTGAAAGAATAGCCAGGATGTAGCATTGTATAAATTTTCTTTCCAACAGTTACTGATACAGTCTTTTCTCCTTAATGATTAAAGATAACAAAAAGAAAGAAAATGTTTTATGCCTTACTTATTTGCACCTAAGCAATTGCTCTCTTTTTCAGAATTTATACAAAGTAAGATAGCTTAGTTATTTTTTTTACCCTGTTTCATGATGTGTAATTGACGTTTTAAAGAATTTGATTGTCCCATGTTCTGAAGGCCATGTAAAATTTCAACTCTAAAGTTGAATGTAAGTACATGTAAATCATCCCCTGGGGTCCAATTTGACCCTTCTACCCTCATCAAACCCTATGAAATTGAGCTTCTATATTCTTGAAATTGTGGGAGAATCAAGTTTACTGAGCTATAGGAGAGGTCAGGAAACTCTAGCATAGTGGCATGGAAAGAGTTAGGGTCAGAAATTCTGGGTTCTATTCCTGGATTTCTCATTGTCTATCACCCTTTGTAAACTGAACTTCTCTGGGCATTGATTTCTTCATCTAGAAGTTGAAAGATATTGGATTAGATGATCTTCAAGGTCCCTTATGACTCTAGGATTTGGGTGTAACCCACTAGGGTCATGTTAGAACAAAATAGGCATAGTATTCTGATTAAACAGGTATCTTTATATATCTTAGTAATATCTCTATATATACATATGCAGCTTAATAATACATAAATCTAAGATATATCTTTATATATGTATGTGTATGGGTATATGTATGTATGTATGTATGTGTGTTTATACACATACATCCACCTCTCAGTAAAATATAAGTTACCTGACTGTTCATTTTTGTTTTTGTATCCTCAGTGCCTAACACAGTGCCCAATATAGATTAGGCACATAATAAATTTTGTTGATTGAAAAATTACTTCAACTGCTGTTTTATTTTTATATAGTTTATTTTTACATGCACATAGCTGAATTGAATAAGAGCAAAACATTTTTCTGCTCTATTTGCTATCCTTTATCCATATGGTTGTACAAAAACACCAGAGAATACTGGTCCCATTGCCTATGTACTATTAGAATAGCCCCAAAGGGATGAAACGGATCCAATGTTTCACACCAGTGCTATTTAGCTTCATAAGATCTGGTTCTTCTAAGTCACTGGAGGGTTTGCCTTGACTCTGAAACCAACTGCTTTTTGAAGGTCTTAAATTAGGTGCTACAAAGACATTTCAACTTCAACAAGTTCAAAAGAGAATTCATTCTCTTTTTCCTAAACCCTCCTCTCTTGTCAACTTTCTTATTACTGTCGAGAACACCACCACATTCCCAGTTACCAAGGCTAGCAAATTCTATGCGATCTTTGACTTTTCACTAGCACCCACCCTACAATCCATTCTTTTGGCAAGTATTTCCACTATATTCTGAAGAGAGGTTGTACATCGTTGTTAGCATATTGTCTTCGCCATGAGACTGTGGGTTCCTTGTGAGTAATTCTACCTTTCCCTGTATCCCTAGCATCCTACTATGTGCATATAAGTGCCTAATTACTTTAAAAGTCTTAGAAACATGGCTGTTGTTATGCTCCCTGTCTAAGATTCATAATTCTATTCAAAGGTACTAACAACTTTATTTTCAACTATTGGCCAAGGTGAACTCTCTGTCCAAGCACCGGCTCATGCAGGTAACTAAGTTCTAGTACATGGTGTTTTAGCAATAGTTTTTCTCAGCTTCCATAGGTGGAAAACTCAGAGCCTTTTGCAATGACCTGGTGAAGGCTTTGGGATTCCTCCATCTAAAAATCAATAAGCATTTTTAAGTGCCTTCTATATGCTAGACATCATTCTGGGTTCTGGGAAGACAGAGACAAAAACTAAATAGAGTCTACCTCAGAGTATGTCATACAGCAATCATTTCATGTCCATTTGGTATATAGGGTTCTAAGACCAATAAGAAAAATGAAAGAAATCTTCCCAGGCTCAGAGAATACATCACTAATGAACACATCATTGGTCACATTTTAGTTCAAGTCATATCTGGTTGATCCCCAGGATCCTAGTTCTTACTTTAAGTAGCCGTGTCACCTCAGATGAATTACTCCACCTCTCTTAACCTCAAGTTTTCCCTTCTTTCAAAGAGGGATATTAATGCCAGGGGCATTCTGATAAATACTTAATGAACAGCCCTACAACAAAAGAAAGACAAGACAGAAGGATAGAGGGAGGAAGGAAGGAAGAGAAAAAAGAGAAAGGAAGAAAGGACATATAAGAACAATATACTTTTAATTTTAATCTGCATTATTTTTGTCCTTTATTTTCCTAAGTCTCCTAAGGTTTTCAAGACTTTCCTAAGCCTCCCAAGTTTCCTAGGACCACCTACAAAATAATGAATCAAGCCTTGATTTGTAGCCTTTGCTAATTATTGAGATGCAAACGCTGACAATGAAAATTTAACTATAGACTCTTGTGGACTGATCCAAGATCACTCTAGCACAGCCCTGAATGCCCCCTCTACTTCTCTCCACAGAGTGCAATAGAAGAGGAATGGTAATGTATAACAGCATATCAAGTCAATTTATGACAGTTGGATGATCCTAAAAGGAGCTTTTCTGAGTCTTTGTGCCTCTTCTCTGGTAAGAACTTACTTGGCATTTGCTGTTAAAGAAATCACAGCTATAAAGAAAGTTTACTAAGTAATGATGTTTTGGGTTTTGTTTTTTTTTTGCTTTTTTATGTGAGTTAATTCTGTTCCCCCTTTTCTTATGATATTCAACATTACATAGCTCTCCCTTACCTTTCCCTTTTGTCATCTTAAAAAAGATAGCTAGCTCTAAGTACCTAAGTTCTGTTGCTATGGAATGTCTCTGAATGTCATTCCTCTGTCAGTACTTTCCCTTTCTCACAGCACAGAGAACTCAGACGGTGAAGACAGCTCCTGGTTTTCAAAGTCATGTGTTGTTAGGGTAAAATATTTCAAGTGGTGAAACCCCCACTCTCTGCAAAGAGAAATTATAATCAGTTGCTTAATATATGGGAATTTAGAGAAGATCATTGATTCCAATGCACCTAAGGAACACAAGAAAGGGTAAAATTCTGTGGCCATCATGGGCACCTGATGTGGGGGCATACAGAGCCAGTCAGTGTTGGAGGCTGAGCAAGGGCTTCTTGATTTCAGGCCTGGCACTTTATTGACCCAACTGACCCAGAATCTTAGAGGAGAAGGAGAAATAACATGGCAGAGCTAGCATTTACGTAATGCTTTTAGTTTTATGAAATGCTTTACAACTATGATCTCATTTCATCCTCATAACAACCCTTGGAAGTAGATGCCATTATTACATCCATTTGACCCCAACATAGCGATGTCATTTTGGTTCCTCTTCAAAAACAAAGGACAACAATCAAGTAACTCCCATTTTACAGATAAACAAACTGAGGCTGGTGAAATTTATTATTTATATGACTTGTCCAGGACCACACAGATAGTAAGAGTCTATGGAATGATTTAAATTCAAGTCTTCCTTGCTGCAGGTTCAGCACTCTCAGCTCTGCCACCCAACTGTCTAGGTCAAGGGTGGGCAACCTTTTCATATTGGAAGATCACGTTAATCATATTTCATTACAGATTGAAGGCCACATTCAAGAAGCTTCGGTTATATATACTTTAAAAATGTACATTATTTTATAAAAATTAAACTACTACATACTTAACAATTTCAAAAAATAAAAATGATTTGTTAATTTTAAAGTTAACAAACCTTTTAACAACTTTATTGTATCTTTTTTTTGTTGGAAAACATTTGAATATTTGGTTGTAGCATGGAGGTTCACAGTTTCAGTTGATTGTCCAGATGGGCATCAATCATTTGTGGCTTTAAGGGCATCTTGATTTGGGTTAGGTAGGAGAATGTAAATTCACAGTAATAAATGGTTAAGAAACAAGAAAGCATCTTTCGGGCATGCTGCCAAAGGTGTGGGATATTCTACTGCATTTTTCCATATTTCAATTGAATCTTTCTTAGCATCAAACAATGACTTTAAAATATCATCTACCGCAAGCTCAATCAGTTTCATCTGTAGTTCTTCAGGTGCTTCAGTAATATCAACTAGGTGAGGAAGAAATGTTCATTTGAGTGTGATGTCATGATTCTCAAAGTCAGTGAACCTTTCATTATATTTTCTAGTTAATTGGTCTATAACAGCTGCATAATCTTTAAATGATTTGCATATATAATCCTGTTCTTCAATGACCTTTGCTAACTAGAGAAAATGTTCATCTGAAATTTCCTTTTGAAGAAGTGTTTTATAAAAAGATAGCTTTTTTTTCAAAATGTTTGGATTATTTTTACCACATATATATAGACAGTTTTACCTTGCAAAGAAATATTCAAGTCATTTTTGATTTGACACAATATCACACAGAAATGCAGCATTTCCGTAGAAATCTTTCAATAATTCACACAGCTGAATCTGTTCTTCGTAAAATTTAGCTATCTGTTCCCACAGAGATAAAATTCTGGCTAACACCTGTCCCTGTGATAACCAATGGCAACACACTTTAGAATGATCCAGCACATCCACCCTCACTGTTTGACTTTATCATGTTATGAAACTGATGGCGCTATGTTGCATTTACAATGTTAGTTAATATTACTTATAACTTATTGCAAAATGTCACTTAAAACAGTAGCTTTGGCAGAGAGATTTTGCTGATGCAAGGTACAATGAAAAGAAATAAGAGCATCTGGATCTGTTAATACTTTTTTTATCTGTGCAATAAACCCTTCATGTTTTCACGTCATGGAAGGTGCATTGTCTGTACTCACTAAATTTACCAATTCAATCCAACTTCACAACATATGTTTTAAAAGTTGTTGAAGATATCTATTCCCCATGTCCTATCCACAAGCATACACAAAGCAAGTAACTATAGGAAAGAAAATGATCACAATGTCAAAAGAAAGCAAAGAAGGCTCTTGGCACTTAGTAACTGTGTGACCTTGGGCAAGTCACTTAACTCCAAATGCCTAGCCTTCCCACCTCCAAAAACAAACAAAAGAAGTGGGATTATTTGGCCTGGCTCAGAGAAGACTTAGAGGGATGAGGAAAATGGGTTGACCTTTCACTCCCCAGTCTCAGAGGCATCATGGGAGACCCTCAGCCTTAACTCAGGGTAGGTCCTGGACCCCATCTTACCAAAGTGGTTAGACTGTGAAGACAATTTTGCTGCTGGATTTGGGGATCAGGCTATGTAGATTCAAATTCTCATTCTCATTACTTGTCTTGTAACCTGGGGTAATCCCCATTTCTACACTTCACCTGCAAATAAGAGATTCCTTCTCATGTGTAAGATGAGGAAGTTGATAGAGAATGAAAACTTTCTTCAATTATTTGAAGAATTGTCATGTGGAAGAGTTAGGTTTGTCCTGTTTTGCTCAAGAGAGCAAATCCAAGAATAATGAATGAATGTTGCAGAGAAGTAAATTTGGGCCCGATGTCAGGAAAAGCATTCCGGTTATTAGAGCTGTCCCAGAGTGGAATGCACTACCTCAAAAGCTGGTAGGTACCTTCTCCTTAGAGGCTTTCAAGCAGAAGTTAGATGATTTGCCTGATGTGTTATGGTTGGGCTTGCTTTCATATATGCTTTGAATTAGCTGCTGAGTTCTCTTCAACTCTTAGTTCTGATTCATTGTTTTAGCTGACTCCACTGTTGTTGGTGTCTTAACATTGTGATTAAAACGTCTGATCTTTAAAAGAGTTACCCAAACAGTCTCAAGTAGGCCAGGGTGATGTACTGTTGGACACTGTGTTCTCAGTCAATGGAAGCAATCCTACATTAATTCCCCTGATGATTTATTGCGTATGTCTCTAAAGATACATTGCTATAAAGTGAATAGTGATTCAAAGCATCACAGCCTAATAATAAAAATGACTGCCACTCAGGCTCTGGAAGTTGGAATGATTGCTTTCTCCCTCCTTGGTCAGCGCTCATGTACATTCACCCCTGGGGAAGCCTAACCACCCAAAAGAACTGAGGATCTTTTTCTGGAACTCTACAGCCCTCCATACTTCCTCTCAGGAGTCCTGGTTTAGATCTTGGCCCATGTCTAGCATCTCCCCAGAGTGAGAAGTAGAAAGATAATCAACGTACAATGTATATCAGGTATAAGACAGCTATTTTATTTCCTCTACACCATGAAAATGCTTAACATATGCTAGTCCCACAAAATCACATTGACAGAAAACCTTAAATAAATGTATAACTATTATTACATTGTCTCCTGAGAGACTGACATATATTCATCACAACATGAAGCACTGTGGGGGACTCTGAGTAAGCATTTTTCATTTGACTTTATTTTTAATTGTCCACATAATTCCCCAAGCCTGGTCAGGAACTGAATTTTTCCTACTATCTGTGATCACCTTATCTTCTAGGAAGTGCTATAAGAGGGGCAGCTAGGTGATGCAGTAGATAGAGCATGGGCCCTGGAGTCAGGAGGACCTGAGTTCAAATCTACAGAAGAGGAAGAAGAAGAAGAAAAGCATTCTAAAATGTACTTACTAGAGAACCTAGAACCTCTTGAGGTACTGACTCTTGAAAGCTACATCTTGAGATTGCTGTCCAGTCAACATATCACTAAAGAACACAAAGCATAAGGGATAGTCAGATGCCCATACTCAAGCTCACCTAGCTGAACTCCTGCTTTAGCTGACAGATGGGAATAGTCATCATGCCTTGATAGTATCTTATAACCTTTCTAGGTACAGAATCCCATTCCTCATCCCTCCCTTTATAGAAAATCCCAGTGTTACATCATGTAGCTTAGAGAGTCAAAGGAAAAGAGAAGCTGGAATAGAGTCACTCTCTTTTTGGGTCAGTAGCCCTTTCTACTATCTAGACGATAAAGCGACTACTTCATTGTCTCAGAGGCAAGTCCTTCATCAGTGAGCCCCGTGAGGGTTATTTGAAACACTCTCATAAATTCTCCAAGGGATGTAATCTCTGATATACCAGAAATGCTGTTGACTTCTCCTAAGCCCCCTGAAATGTGAGGAGTATCTGCTATTGTTTATTTCCTTAGGAAATAATGTATTTGTTGACAGGAGCTGTCCGGGTGTAACTAACTAATTTAAGAGAGGTTGGAAAGTGGAACCAGCCGCAAAGTTCTTGGTAGAGGTTTTTGAATCTGGTACTGACTGGTTTGTCATTATGACACTATCTCCCACTTGTAGCATTGTTCAATGCCTCCCCAATCCTCTGCCATATTCCCAGCTGCCAATAGTTTTCTTTAATAAATCTGAAGCTCCAGGTCTTTCCATGAATTAGAAAAATGGGTTGGCCTTTTTCCACTCCCCAGTCTCAGAGGCATCATGGCAGACCCTCAGTCTTAACTCAGGTCAAGTCCTGGAGCCTGTCTTACCAAAATGGTGAGGCTGTGAAGACAATTCCGCTACTGGATCTGGGGGTCAGACTATGTAGATTCAAATCCTGATTCTCATTACTTGTCTTGTGACCTTGGGTAATTCCTATTTCTACACCTCATCTGAAAATAAGAAATATTCATGTGTAAGATGAGTGAGTTGGTATTAAATAAAGTTCCTTCCAGCTCTCTGTATTTTAACGCTCTCCACCAGCAACAAGAAAACAGCAAGTTATGAAATTGATGAAGCCCAGAAAACCTCCTAGAGCTGGTAATGACTGAGAAGTTCTTGAGTTGTGATGAAGAGAATGCCTGGTTATGATCCCTACCAGATAACTCCATGAGGAAGTCTAGAAACTCAGTGAACACTCCCTGAGAAGTTTTCGGACAGAACCATTGACCTTCTCTGTTTTACCATTCAGTTGATCCTACCTACAAACCTGGTAGAATGGATAAAGCATTTGCCTCTGGAAGACCTGCATTCAAATCCTGCCTCAATCTAGTTGCATGACCATGAACAAGTCACTCACCTCTCTCAGTCTCAGTTTCCTGTTCTGTAAAATGAGGGAGCTGAACTTCATGGGCTTTAATATCCTTTCTAGATTTAAATCTATGATCCTTGGGACTTCAGTTCCAGCATACCTAAGGAAGTAGCCTTCCAGCCACAGCCTACCTGAGAGGCGACTAGCTCCTATACTTTAACTCAAGACATTTTTGATGATTCAATTCACACAGACTCTGCCAACCCACAGATCTATATTTTCTGGGAGGGGAGTAAATTGAATGGCAAAGGATGCCAGTGCTTGCCACATGCTAGTCCAAGATCAAGCTGCTGTTGCTACACTAGTTTATATTGTTATGTTGCTGCTCATTCATGTCTGCTTCTTCATGACCCCATGGACCACAGCTTGCCAGGTGCTTCTGTCCTCTGTTTCCCAAAGTCTGTCAAAGCTCATGCTCATTGCTTCCATGACACTGTCCATCTCATCCTCCGCCATCTTTTCCTTTTGCCTTCAATCATTCCCAGTATCAGTCTTTTCCAATGAGTCCTGACTTCTCATTACTGGAATATATTGTACAAGATTAAATAATAACTGAGCTCAAATGATGTCTGGAACATGGTCACTATTTTAAAACATTCGTTAGTTGATTGGTTGATACTATGGCTGAATTGACTCCAACCTCACTATTAGCTAGATCTGGTCCTGATTCAGTCCTTGATACAGAAGAGCCCATGCATTCTGGGATAGGGGGATATCCAGGATAGAGCCAATGAATTGCCAAGTATATATTTATGCTGTGAACTATGAGAATGGCACTCAGCCCAGAGCCTCACCAAGGATCTGAGAATTCAATAAGCAGAGAGAAATCCAAGACTTCCATGATGAGGGTGCCTCAGTCAGAATCACTGAAAACTCAGGCTCCCACCTCTATAGTTCTGAGATCTTAACTATTTTAGACCCTGACCCGCTATGAGCAGCCATTCCCCAAGATATGCCATTGTACTCATGCCCTTCTATCTCCCCACCAGATTTTCATCTCTAGTTCTCCTTTATCTACTCCAATTAGAATATAAGCTCTTTGAGGTCAAGAACTGCCTATTGGGTTGTTTTTGTATCTCTAGGGTTTAGCATGAAATTCATTCATTTATTTTTGCCCCTAATATGATACTTCCAAGAGACTTGGTGCTTTGGGTCTAAGGCTTTGAAAGCCTTATCAAATTTTCTGGATATGAAGTGGACTCAGGGAGAGCAGGTGCTTCTCCATCATTAGGTGAGCCCAGTGGTAGCAGAAAAATGGTCAGAGCATGAGATCTAGTGAATGTCTCTAACTAACTATAACCTGGCCCTCTATGTTTGCATATTATTGCCTGGATATTTCTTGGGAGTCAAAAGCAGCTATGTGGTACAGTATAGAATAGATAGAATGCTGGGCCTGGAGTCAGAAATATTCATCTTTCTGAGTTTAAATCTGACTTCAGAAACTTACTGTCTGTGTGACCCTGCACAAGTCATTTAATGCTATTTACCTCAGTTTCCTCATCTGTAAAATGAGCTGGAGAACTAAATGACAACCACTCCAGTATCCTTGACAAGAAACCCTACAAAGAGTCAGATAGAACTAAACAATGGCAACAAGAGCAATCTTGTTCTACTCTGAATATTCCCATAAGAATCCCAGGGGCTTGGAGGTGGGGCAGGATTGGGAGTTGGGGAGTTGGGACTGTATCCTGCCATTCATATCCTGGGCATCCTCTCCAAAGCCAGACATCACCCTTTCACTTCAACATCATCAGTTCTGAACCTTGCTCAGTGTCTCCAAACAGACTGTGTGATTGCATCAACTAGTTTGACCACCCTCATTCTCCCAAACAAGACCCAGGAAGTACTCATTCCCAGAGAAAACTGTGGATAAAGGATCCATCTATCTTTCTACCTTTCAAACTAGTTCCCATGTTATTTGCAAAGGAAAAAAATGAAGAAACAAAGGCTCTCATGATTATTGATTCTCAAAATCGTCATGGGGGAGGTGATCATAGATCTAAAGTTGGAAGTAATCTTAGAAGGGATCTAGTCCAACCATTTCATCTTAGAGATGAGGAAGCAGAGGTGTAGGGGTGTTAAATGGCTTGCCCTAAGTCCTCCAAGGATTAAGCTTCTGAGGGGGGACATGAGCCCAATTCCTCTAACTCTAGAGTCAGAGTTGCCCTGTCCCATTCTGTACCTCATCCCTGGATCATTTAGCCATAAGACCAGAGATGGAGAACCAAAGGGCAGCTCAGAAGTCTTGGAGTTCAGTCCCTTCATTTGAATCCAATTCTTCCAAACTATACTTCTTCTGAACCTGCATCTCTATTTGGATCTCTGAGAGGGGATGCATGGAAAATGGCATTTCAGGGACAGTTCAAGTATCTAGTAAAGCCATTCAGGTGAAATGTTAGCCACACGATTTTGTGATGGCTGGTGAACCTAGTCTTTTATGATCTTCCAGACTGAGTTAATAGTTTATCTCAAAGACATTTGAATTTACTCTCAAGACCATAACTAACATATCCCCTCGAGATAGTTTTCTAGTGCTAGAGCCATCTAAAAAGAAATGCCAGTCTTAGAAGAGGAAACTAAACTTCCTGGGGATCCTAGGTTATAAAAGGGAAGATGCATATGGAGCCACAAAATAATAACTGATATTTATATAGTACTTTTGGTTTGTTGAGTGCTAAATATAGATTATCTCATTTGATCCTCAGCAACTATCACAGGTAATATTATGCGCATTTTATATATAAAGAAACTGAGGCTCAGAAAATTTAAGTAACTTGCCTGTGATCATATGATTGGTATCAGAGGTAGGATATGAACCCAGGTATATCCTGAGCCTTGATTTAATAGCTCTTTCTACTAGTATACATTGTCTCTGATTTATTGGTTCCAGGTTCATGTATCTACTATACAAGCAGAAGGAATCTCATTTCCACAATCTAGATGAGTAGGGAATGGCATCCAATAGGTTGTTTTAATCTACTGTGTATGGTGTACAATAGTCTCTCCTCAGAGACATCTAAAGAAGCAGAGCTTATGCTTTGCCACAGTGGTGAAGCTGTGAAGGTATTTAAACACAAGTCTATTCAAGATAGTCCATACCATGATGGGAAATTCCAGTGATCATATCATCAGTATAATGTTAAGCTGTTATATTTGGCCCTGAGAATTCTGGGTCTTAGAAACCCCCAGGATCTTGCAATGTTTATCAACACATGATTGGCTATGGGCAACAGTTGACTATGGATTTCATCAAAGAACTCGTGGTAGTGAACATACCTACAAAGATGCCTCGCTTCATTCCCTTGTATCAGTTTTCCTTCTATGCTTCACACCTCACGCATTTATTCCTGTTAGGATTTTCAAAAGTCTCCCATCACATTCCATGTTGGATTAATGCCCCCAATATATGTCAAATTCTAAGTCTACCCTTTTCATTCTCCTTGATATGACTTTTATCTTTCACCCTCAATTGACCAAACAATAAGAACCGACCAAGTAGGACTTCACTTCTACTCCCATACCTCTTATCACTTGGATTATTGCATTCTCCCACCTGCCCTGGGATTCTATTGCAACCATTCCATTCATTTCTGAAAATCAAACCCTCCATCTCACTTATTGCTGGGTTTTTCTCCTGTGTTTACTTATCTTCTTCCCCACTTCATTCTTCCATTCTAGAAGTGGATGACTACTTAAGAGAAATGAAATCAGATGAAAATCATCCTACAGGAAACATGGCAAATGGACAAAGATGCCAACGATGGCAACCAGGCCCTAAGGGAGTCTATATCTGAATTTCCCAAGTCTCTATAAGGATTAAACATCAGAGAAACCCAACTCGATGCCACCTCCTCCATGAAGACTTCCTTGATCAACCTCACCCCCCATTAATAACAAGACTTCTTCCTGAGATCTTACATAATACTTTCTTTTGTAACTGATGCACTTATCATATCATATTATCCTAAGTATGGTTATCTATCCATAGAGTCTTATTTCCTTCTAGTCCATAAGCTCCTTAAAGGAAGAGATCATGTCTTATCTAATCTTTGTATCTCTCTTGAAATACTTAACACAGTTCTTGACACATAGAAAGAATTTAGTAAGTGGAATTTTGCTGCTGCTAGTTTTTGTTCGTATTTGACAAACTAAATATAGGACGCATTGTCCAGATAATGGAGTTTGGTAACCAATGACAACTTTCTTCTAAAAGGGGTCACCAGGAATCAGACCAAAGGAGCTTGGACATTTGATTTATTTAGACATTTGATTTGCCCAATTAGTCATGATGAAGGCTTGGCTTTTACTTGCTCATGGGCCCTCTCCCCCTCCCCATCCCTCAAAACCACATACTTTTTTAGGAGTAATGTCATAATTGCATGAACTTCTATAAAGTAAATTTACTTGGCATTTTGTTGACAGATACCAAAGAACATGTCATATCAATGGGGACTCATGAAAAAGCTAGATAATTAATATGGGCCTGTAAAAAAGTTTTTTGGGATATTTGTGTTATTAATTTCTTCTTTGGATTTTTGGTAGCTTTTTTTTTGCATTATAGTCATTTCCTGACAAACCTCCCACCTCTCCCCAGTGACTCTTCCCCTGAAACAAAAACAACCAAGCAAAACCACAACCACATTTGACATGTCAAACAGCATTCTGTACCAAAAGAGGAGAGATGTGTAATATATACAATATATTCCAGAACCAGGATTATCCATTACATTAATCCATCTGTAGCTGCTCTTTTGTGTTGTTTTCACTTATATTACTGAAGTAATTGTGCATCTTTTTCTCTTGGTTCTGTTTTTTTATTTTTTTTGATCTGTATCATTTCATACGAGTGATTCTCTGAATCCTTCATATATATATTTCCTATGACACAATAGTATTCCGTTAATTCACATGCCACAATTTGTTCAGTCATTCCCCAATCATTAGGCAACAGCTTTGGCCCCAGTTCTTTGACACTTCAATGAGTACTGCTGTTAATATTATGGTATGCATGGGACATTTCATCATCAGCTCATCTCCTGCCCTCCCTCCTGCCGTGTGTGTGTGTGTGTGTGTGTGTGTGTGTGTGTGTGTGTGACAGAGAGAGAGAGAGAGAGAGAGAGAGAGAGAGAGAGAGAGAGAGAGCACACAGCTCTCTCTGGGCTCTCTTCTGTTCTCTTCCCCTTCTCTCCCCTTTCTTCCCTCCCTTCGTCTCTTCTCCCCTCCTTTCCTCTCTTCTCCCCTCTTCTCCTCTTTTCTCTCCTCCTTTCCTCTCCTCTCCTCTCCTCTCCTCTCTTCTCCCCTCTTCTCCCCTCCTCTTCTCTCCTCTTTTCTCACCTCTCTCAGCTTGTGCTCACATCATATGTTTTAGTAATTCTCCCAATATTTCAAACTTTTTCATTTTATCTGTTATGGTGATCTGTGTGATCAGTGATCCTTGATGTTACTATTATAATTGCTGTGGGGTGCCAAGAACCACATTTTGATATGACAGCGAACTTAATGGATAAATGTTGCATGAGTTCTGACAGCTTTATCAACTGACTATTCCCTGTCACTATCTCTTCCTCCTTGGGCTTCCTTATTACCCAAGAAACAACAATATTGAAATTAGACCAATTAATAACTCTATAATGGTCTCTAAGTGTTCAAGTGAAAGGAAGACTCTATTGATACAGCAAACCTCATTGTTGCCTTATTTCAAGAAATTGCCAGTCACCCCAGCCTTCAGCAATCACCACGTTGATTAGTCAGCAGCCATCAACATGGAAGCAAGACCCTGCATGAGTAAAAAAGATTATGACTAGCTAAAGGTTCAGAAGATGGTTAGCATATTTTTTGGAATAATATATTTTTATTCAAGGTATGTACAATTTTTTAGACATAGTACTATTGCACACCTAACATACAGTAGAGTGTAACACTGCGAAATCAAAAAATTCATGACTCGTAATTTTATGGCAGTGGTCAAAATCAAACTCCCAATATCTCCAAGGTGTGCCTATACCAGTGAAATTACATGTCCTGTTCTTAACCCTCTTTCCTTTGCATATATTTTGTTCTTATGTTTATGTACAAGTATTGATTTTCTCCCTCTCCCTATAAGCATCTTGAGAACAAGGAACTGTTTTCTTTGTCTTTGTGCCCTGGTATCTAGTACAGTCCTTGGCACACAGTAGGTGATTAATAAATACTTGTTGCATTTAATTGAACTGAATTGAATTGAACTGAACTAAGCCTCTGAATGTTAACTAGGCAGCAATGACCCAGAGTAAATGCCTAACAAAGATGAGGACTGACTGCCTGTATTCTATGTAAACAGTGAAACAAGGTAATCAAGCTGCAACAGCACCACACACTTCAAGGAATTCACTCTTGTAAGACTAAAACCCAAGTGCAAACCAAATTTGATTGAGTAAGGGAATTGACCTGAAGTGAGCACCTGGGCTCAGTTTTATTTATTTTAGATTTTACCTGCATTGACTAAATTAGAACACAGTTCACTTGATGTCAGAAGACAAAAGTACTTACCCAATCTGTCCAGCCCAGAGTGATTTAGATTGAAATTAAGCAAATTCTACATGCTGATCTACTGTGTTCTAAAGTTATTCATTCAATTTGCCTACAGTGGCATGCCACTGAGTCATTTTTCTTCAAATTTCCTTTATAAAAAATTCTAATTTCCCCATCGACTACTTAAGCCTCCTAAATATAACCACCATAAATACTGTGTATGGGAGTGCTTTATTCTTTGTAAGCCAACCCTGCCTTGGGAGAACAAGATACCAAAGCACAAGTTCTATTCTGTAAGTCCTCTTCCAAAAGCCTTCCTGGAAGTCTTCTCGGGAAACCCTTTCAGCTCCAAGTCTGCTTTCCTAGCTGGCCAGCTGTATTTGGTTTCTGTTCTATAAATAGGACAGACATGCTGACATGCCCTCAGGAGCCTGCCATGTGATGGGGATGGGGATGTGTCCTTAACAGGAGAGCGAATCCAGTATTCCATACTGGGCAACCAGCCAAAAAAAATCTAAATCATGACTGTAGCCATGTGACCATTTATGACCAGACCAGGCATGGAGGGTGGGAAGTGGGGCAATGTCCACATGGCAAGGGGCCAGTGCCAAGTTCACAATAAATAGGGACATCTGGATTCTACTGGTCAAGGTCAAGAATGGCCAATCTTGACTGAGATGCAATAAATTCCTAAGCTGTGATCAGTTTGGGAATGTGGTAAAGATCTGTTGGGAGCTCACCAATACACGAAACAGAGTAGAACCAGGTAGTTTTTGAAAAACTGTCACTATTAGGAACTTATGGGACATAGGTCAGAACCAGAAATATCACCCAGTTTTTTCCATTTTCGTTGGTTTTTCTCACTACTTCAAGACTTCCATTTATCTTCTAAATTGCTCAGAGTAGATGGAAAGTAATCTGAGAGAGACCCTCGCCACTGGAGGCCAGAAAAGGCCTCCTACAAAAGGTGGAGTTTGATCTGAGTTTTGACAGACCTTGGCCATATTTAAGACCATGCCTGCCCCTTGGGAGATCCCTAATAAATATTAACATTTTTTGATAATAATGACATTATTATTAGTAACATTTTCTTCTAAGAATGACTCTCCTCAGAATGATAGTTAGATGGATGGTATCATAAATAGAGGACTGGTCTTGATAAAGTCCTCCCTCAATTATACACTGACTGAATGACCATAGGCAAAGTGATTTGAACTCTCAGCACCGAAGTACATACTCTAACACTCTAAGTTATCGAAGAATTGCCAGCCTGCATCAGTGGGAGATGTTTTCTCCCTCTACTAATGAAAATACAAATATGAACAATAAACAACTTAAATAGACAGGAGAAAGCAATTCAGTTAACAAGCCATCAGTTAGGGAATGTACTTAGTGAAATCCTGTATGACAGTTACTCCTCTGTACCCTTGACCTTCCCCCACACACAACCCCAGGACCTCCAGTTCCCCCCAGCTGCCTGAGCTGCTGACTCTTAGCAAGGGTAAAAAAATAAAAAAAAATTTCCTGCTTTCAGAAGGTATTTCAGGCAGCGACTTTCATCCAACAGCTCCTGATTTCAAATAAGGGTACTGGGCAATCATTAGCATTTGGGTACTTAACATATTTGAGTAAAAGAACGTTTCAAGTGCTAGTTTCCTTGGAAACATTTTCCAAAGCATCTCCACATTACCAGGAGCAGGCTCTGGGACACAGATTTGCCCTGAAATTTGGAGTCAACCCCTGACTGCCAACTGAACTTTTCACCTTTTATTGAAGGCCCTGTAACTTCTTTCAGACTCCTCTCCATGGCCTAGTATCAGGATTCTCCTTTCTCATTGTTCCCTTCCAGAGCCCTTTTATGTGTGGTCTTCCCCCATTAGGATATGTTCCTTAAAGCAGGGGTTGTCTTCATTGTTTGTGTTTGTATCCTCTGTGATTGGCTTGTACTGACAGCACTTGTGCCAACACATAGCAAGTGCTTAAAAATGTTCCATCATCTATCTATCCATCCATCCATCCATTCATCCATCCATCCATCCATTCATCCATCTATTCCTGGAAATCACAAATCTAAAGCATCTGAACAATCCTAAGATTTAATGTCAATCAGTGAATGTATTGAGCATGTTTTGAGTTCCAGGAATGGTTAGTGTTTATGCTAAATATATTGATTGACTTATTAATATTTTGAAGATATGCAAATGAGCTGGAGAAACTGTAAAATAGGAAAACTACAGGATCAGGATGCGTGACCAATTGAACTAAACAATCAAAGAATTGAAAGGCTTGGAATTTCTTGGATGCAAATGTCTGAGTATCCAAAAGATCTCCTTCTAAACCTTCCTAAATCAAGAGTAGGAAACTGAATGTTTCATGTGGCATATAGATGTCAGCTTTAACAACCTACAACTGTCTACTTGTTACAGGGAGCTAGGTAGTATGGTGGAAAGATCACTGGACCTGAAGTTAGGAGGTACTTACTGGCTGTGTGACCCTGGGCAAGTCACTTAACCTGTCTGTCTCAGTTTCTTCACCTATAAAATGGGAATAAGGATAATAATAGTATCCTTCAGAGGTTTTGCAAGGATCAAACAAGATATTTGCAAAACACTTTGCAAATCTTAAAGTGATATATATGAGAAATATCTATATAAACACATACATATGTATATATGCGTTAAATATACATATATTTCTATTTCTCAGACTGAACTGAAAGAAAATTCATTTCTCTCTGGACAAAAGAATTGTAATTGGAAACCTCATACTGGCTCTTGTAAATCCTAAATTTAAACTACACATATGAATACCAAAAGTATACTCAGTAATAGAAAATACACTATTTACTTATTCTGTGGGATTAAGCCTTCAAGTTCCCTTTGGTGTAGATTCTAAGTAATATGACAACCATCAAGCCTTAAAGATAACTCATTATAATTCTCATTTCATGGTGAAGTATATATATATATATATGACAACCATCAAGCCTTAAAGATAACTCATTATAATTCCCATTTCATGGTGAAGTATATATTTAGGTTACAAGGTGCTGTTTTATAAGCACAGTGTAGTTAGAATGAGTAGAGACTCCAATCAACACATCTCTTTGCTGAAACCAAGAAGCTGACCTTTTC
Organism: Bettongia penicillata ogilbyi; assembly: GCA_023548195.1. Lineage (NCBI taxonomy): Eukaryota > Metazoa > Chordata > Mammalia > Diprotodontia > Potoroidae > Bettongia > Bettongia penicillata. The sequence goes on along the minus strand of JAJHZJ010000245.1, from coordinate 4,078,216 downwards.
TATCGCCATAATTCAAAATCTGTTTCCATGATTGATGCCCCCCAAAAAGATAGCAAAGGAAGGGTAAAGCTGAAAGTTCCCATTTTCATCTGTCCTATCAGAGTGTCTCCCTTAGAAATTAGTGATAGCATAATCCTTAAGTTCATTGTCCAGATACATTTAAAAAACAAGTTATATATAATAGATTTGCAATTCTCTGTTCAATCATCTTTTCTTCTACTATGTTACAGAAATGCTTGTTTTATTTCTTAAGCTCAGAATAAATAAAACAAATTTGTAGAAAGATGCAGAATTATGTTAAGAAATCTTAGTGTGGAATTGTCTGGTGTGTCTAGTGTGGAAAAATCTTAGTGTGGAAGGAATACATGAAATATCAGACTGGTGGACAGTCATCCCACATAAAGTGATTGAAAAGGTGAGCCACTTGCAAGTCTACACGTTAACGGAAATGAGTCCATACCCTGCAAGGAAAATACATTGCTACTAAGGAGTCTTATTCCCTCTTGAGCAAGAGGAAAGGAATGATGCTGAAAATGGACTTTAAGAAGAATAGCTCTCTCAAGTTGAGTCAGAGCTAATTAATAGCTCAGAATATAATAATCCACATGAGGACTGATCTCCACTGTTTCACTTTTAAAACCATCCCCAGCCCAACTCCAACCTCTTTTGAGAGTCATTCGCACGTTACACCTTCTTCTCTACTCTGTGATTCAGCTAAGCTAGCCTTCTCTCTGTTCCTTACACATGAAACACCATCTCTTACTGGTTTTGGCCTGAAATTCATGCCTGAAATACACTCACTCCTTCATTATTTCCATGCCATGGAGTCCCCTCTGTTCCTTTAATATGCAGCTGAGGCACCATCTTCTACATGAAGCCTTTCCTGATTCACCCTCCCTCTACTACTAGTACCCTCTTTCCCAAATTATCTTGTATCTAACTAATTTGTATATATTTGTGACTATTAACATCATATTCATGCTATATATTTTTATGTGTACTTATCTCTCCCATTAGAATGTAAGTTCATTCTGAATAGGAACTGTTTTGTTCTTTGGACTTGTATCTTCAACATCCTACCATAGTGTCTAGGCAATAATAAACAATGATTCATTGATTGATTGATAGGATAATTGATTTAGAGCTAGAAGAGACCTTAGACATTTTCAAGGCTGAGCTTCATTTTACAGAGAAGAAAACTAAAGCTCAGAGAGGCTAGGTACTTTTCTCAGAGTCACACAGCCCATGTTCGTCTGAAGAAGGATTTAAATGCAGGTCAGAAACTAGGAACTGGTCAAGGAAATTTTGACAATCTTTCTTGGTCCCAGGGAGGTTTCCTTTCAAAAGGGGAGGACTCAGAAGCAACCCCCCTTTTTGGTTTTAACCTAGTACTCAAGTTGTAGACCTTGTACTCAAGGAACAAGGGGGATTCATGAAGCCTTGCAAGCATGATATAAAACTCAGTGAGTGATACATCACTCAGGATTGGGAGGCTTCAGGTCAGGAGGTTGGAAAATGCTGAAAGGCAGCCGGGGCCACAGGTAGCCTATTTTATGTCTAGTTGTAGAGATACCTGGTACCCATCTTGTGCATGAGTGTTCTCAGAAGACTTAGGTCAAAGCAAACCAGAGATATATCTGGTAATGCTCTGATCATTAAATTTTAAGTTTATAAGGTACTTTAAGACATCATTCATTCACTCTGCTTTAATGTAGAACCCCAGCTGAAAATCTGTTAAATTTTTAAGGGTCTCAAGAAAAGCAAAGAGGAGTAGAGTGGCATAGTGGATAGAGATCTTGCCTTGAAACTGGGTTCAAGTCCTGCCTGAGATACATACTGGCAGGGTGACCCTGAATAAGTCAGTCTCTCAGTACCCCGAGGTACTGAGATTATACATTTCAGAGAAGGCATCAAACTTCATCAATCTAATGAAATCATAGATCAAACCCTTATGCACAGGAAAAGAAGATTCATGATGTACTTCCATAAATCAATACTGTGTTTATCAAATTCTACTCTTAGCAGATTCTTTGATCCTTGTTTTACTCCCTTCCGTGTAAGCAGTCCAAATGGGCTCATGTGCTGCCTTCCCCAAACCTACACAGGAGGGCAGTTCTTGTCATTGTATTATCAACACAGAGGGTGCAATACCTAAGATGACCAGCAGGTGGCCCTCTTCTTGAGCCACCAAATCCAGTAGCCACCCCACATCATCTCTGGCATTTAGGTGAGAGTGCCTTCCAAAAGGCTGCAGTATCCTCTCTGATCACAAGGGGCGATCAACATGCAAATGATTAGACTACTCCACCCAATCATTGAGTCAACTCTTCTATAGCACCAAGAAATTCACCAGGTCCAGAATTCTCAATCCATAATCAATAAACATATATTAAGTCCTTACTACGTGGCAGGCTCTGAGCTAAAAAGAGGCAAAAGACAATCCTTGCCCTCAAGGAGCTTATGCACTAACAAGGGAGATCGTGTTACTGTTCAGTTGTATCCAACTCTTTGGACCCTTCTGAGGTTTTCTTGGCAAAGACGCTAGATTGGGTTGCCATTTCCTTCCCCAGCTCATTTTACAGATGAGGAAACTGAGGCAAACAAATCTTCTTGACTCCAAGCCTGGCACACAATCTACTGTACCAACTAGTTATCCCATAGGGGAAGGTTACATGCAAACAAATAAATATAAAACAAGCTACATGCAAGATAAGAGGAAGTAATTAACAGAAGGAAGTTAAGAAGGGTTGGGGAAGGCTTCCTGTAGAATGAGAGATTTCAGTTAGAACTGAAAAAATGGAGATCAGTAAAAGGAAGAGAGGAGGGAGGGTGTTCCAGGCATAGAGGACAGACAGATAAAATGTTCTGAGATCAGAAATGGATGCTCTTGCTCATGGAACATCTGGGAGACCAGATCAAAGAATTCAGATCAGGTGTAAGAAGACTGGAAAGAGAGGAAGGAACTATGTTATGAAGGGTTCTAAATGCCCAACAATGCATTCGGTGTTTGATCAGAGTCACTGGAGTTTACTGAGTAAGAAAGGTGACATGGTCAGACCTGAGCCTTAGGAAAATCACTTTAGAGGATGAATATTATCTAGGTGATAAAATGAAAGATGAATCAAATTCTTAAAGATCTAAAATCTATGGTCTATAAGCAGCTCTAGAGGCCAAATCCTATAGCTTTCCTTTCTCTAGTCATAACATCACTACCCCCCCCAATATCCATAAGATTTAGTTATTCAATATAGAATCTTGGATTGAGAGCTGGAAGAGACCTCCTTCTCCAACTCCTTCATTTTACAGGTGAAAAAACTGGAGCTCAAAGAGTTTAAATAGCTAACTCAAGGTCACTTATAAATAGCTAACTCAATGTCAAAGGTAGAATTTGAATTCAAGTCCTTTAGATCCAGTCTGTCTATTGTACCATAATGCCTGACAATACTCTGGCAGAAGGTAGGTCCTAGATGTGTGATTTCATTGGCAAAGAAGATTCCCCAAGTGAGGAAATTCTCTAGTTTTCTCTATTAGTGCAGTTAGGGTTAGGTACTTTCTCTGTAATTTCTAGTCTTAGAGGTTAAACAAGTCACTAAACAAACTATACCAAAAAGTGTGACTTGAACACAAGTCCTTCTGCCCTTAAAGCTGGCTCACTATCCACTGTATCATCCTATCTCTTAACTATATTGAATTCACTGTAAATGAAAGATCAAATATTCCTATGTGGAACATCTAACTCTCTAGTCATCTCCCTTTAAACAACACTGCTTCCACCTACTCCATTCACACTCCTCAGATCTTTAGAGGGTATCAGAAGAATTTCCCAAACTGATGGAAAAAGAATAAGAGGAAAAGTGTAGGTTCATGATCCTAGCTCCAGATCAAGGGAAAACAGGCATAGAATGGTAGGAAAAGGCAATCTTCCTTTCTTTACTGAGTATCTAGGAATTTATGATCTTCTCTCATCATGCTCTGATCTCCAGGATCTGACTTGCCTCCCTTACTTGGAAGGTCAGCAATAGCAGGGCCAGCAGCTGCCACACCACACTGACTCTAGTTATCCTGCTAGCCCAAATTCAGTGACATCTGCCCTTACCAGTGCCCACATTGTGATCAGCAAGTCCAGCTCCATCAGTAGAGTCTGATCATCCCAATTGTCCTCATGGCAATGAGGAAGTCTGGATCTGGAGGGCAGTGGAAAAGGCATTCTTTCTTACTGGGCAGAAGCATTGGGTGGGAGTGTATTTATGTGTGAGGGAGAGGCATGTCCTACCCATCATGAGAAAATTCTCCCCCTTCCTAGATGGTTCAGAGATATGAAACAGCTGATAAGAGGAAGCAGATAGTCCATCAGCCCTGGCATGGGAAGATCACCACTTTTCCAATGTTTCCCTTCCCATATCATTACTAACCTGGATCTAGAGGGAAATAACAATTTAGAAGATAAGGGAGTATGATGTGGGTGCAGATCATTCTTCCAAATAGCCAAGCTGAGTTCTTCATATTGGAGTTTTGGCCCATCTGCTCTCTTTAGTAGGAAAAGAACATGTTGTAAAATGTAGAAATTCCTCTGCTTCACTTCTCCCTTCCTCCCTTCCCTGCCCCCTCATTACCACCCAGCATTCCTGTTTCAATTTCTGAATTGGTTTTGAGAGGAAATTAAAAAATCAATATGTCAGAGGCAAGTGATTCTCTATAAAACATGAATGAGACAACATTATGTACTAATGTGAGGCAACTGGAACCACCCATGTTCAGGTCTAGGCTCTTCTTGACTAACATATTATAGTTGTCTTGGTTAGTTTTCCTGCTTCCAATTTGTCCGTTCTCCATCCTTCACACCAACTCCAGAATAAACTTCCTAATGTACTGCTCTAATTTGATCATACATTTATTCAAATATCTTCACTGACTGCCCATTGCCTGAAATCTCTCTCCAACCTACCAATCTAGCTTTACTTTATACTATTAACCTCCATGTTGTGTTAATAGCCATATAGTAATACTGGCTATGTGCCAGACACTGGGATAAGTACTAGGGATACAAAGAAAGGCAAAAACAGTCCCAGTGCTCAAGAAGCTTAGATTCTAATGTGGGAGAAATATGTAAACAACTGAAAAAGGGAAGACATTGTCAGTGGGGGAGGATTGGGAAAAGCAGGGCATTAAGCTGTCTGGAAGCAAGACAGGAAAACTTAAAGGTAGAACGTTAAGCATTCCTATAGCACATCTAACCACCTCCCAAATCGCTTCTCCTTTGTCCTATCACCTCAGACACCCCAGACTTTTAGGTGTATTCAAAGAAATTCCCAAGTCACATCACATAGAAAAAGAATGAGAGAAGTGTAGCTTCAGAATCTGAGTTAAAGGGAAACATGAGTAGACTGGTGGAAGCGTTAGTCTTCCCCTCCTTGTTCAGGGTACTAGATGGCTAGAATAGATTTCTTCCCCTTTTGTACTATTTGTGCCTGAAATCTTTTACTTGGATTCTTTTCTTCTTCCTTCAAAGACCAGTTCAGATGCCACCTCTTCTATAAAGTCATCCCTGATTCTTTCAGGTAAAAGTGAGCTCTTCCTCCTCAAATTTCTGCCAGTAGTTTTCCTGGAACTCTCTTTAACATTTATTTTTCCTGAACTTACTGAGAAAAAAAAAATCCTAATGTCGGTCTTCTAAGGCAAAATGCCTTCCACACTCAGAGAAAGAAATATGGAAGTCATTCGCAGAATGTAGCAGATCATGTTTGTGTGTGGGTGGGTTTCAGTGTATTATGTTTTGATTTGTTATTTGATTTCTTCCATTTATTTTAGTTCGACTACATAGCATGACTATAGTGAAAATGTGCTCAATAGGAAAGTATATGTAGAACCTATACAGAATTGTATGCTGATGTGGGGAGGGAGGGGGGTAGTGTGGGGTAGGTGTGGGGGGGATAAAATCTTAACTTTAAGGAAATGATTGTGAAACATTAAAAAAAATTAAAATTAAAATTAAAATAAAAAAACATTTATTTTTCCTTACATCATAACTGTTTATATGCTTGCCCCCTCCGCCATTAGATTGAAAACTCCTTGAAAAGTATTGTCTCTGTCTTTTTTTAAAAATATTTATTTGTTTTTAGTTTTCAACATTCATTTTTATAAGATTTTGAGTTCCAATTTTTTCCCCTCCCTCGTCTCTCCCCTCCCCAGGACAGCTTGCAATCTGATATAGGTTACATATGTACAATCATATTAAACATATTTCCACATTAATCATATTGTGAAAGAAGAATAAGAAGAAAAGCAGAAAACCATGAGAAAGAGAAAAGGAAAAAAGAGAGAAAGGAGGGAACAATATGCTTTGATGTGCCTTCAGATTCCACAGTTCTTTCTCTGGGTGTGGATGGCATTTTCCACCATGAGACTTTTGGAATTGTCTTAGAGCATTGTATTGCTGAGAAGAGCTAAGTCTATCAAAGCTAGTCATCATACAGTGTTGCTGTTGCTGTGTACAGTGTTCTCTTGGTTCTGCTCACTTCACTCAGCATCAGTTCATACAAGTCTTTCCAGGTTTTTCTGAAATCCACCTGCTCATTATTTCTTATAGCACAATAGTATTCCGTTATATTCATATACCAGCCATTCCACAATTGATGGGAATTTCCTCAATTTCCAATTCACCACAAAGAGCTGCTATAAATAATTTTGTACATGTGGGTCCTTTTCACTTTATATAGTCTGTATCTTATCAATCTTTGTATGCCTAGTCCCAGACCTAGGGACTTGAACATGGTAGGTACTTAATAATGTTTGTCGAAAAACAGATGCTCATCAAATGAAGAATGATTAACAAATTATAGGACACTAATGTGATGGACTATTGCTGTGCTGTAAAAAAGGATGAATATTGAGAAGCATGGGAAGGCTTATATGAGCAGCTATGAAATGAGCAAAAACCAGAAACCAATATATAAGATGAATGCCAAGATGTAAACAGGAAGAACAAAGCAATACTAGAAAGTGAATGCTGTGAATTAATAATGCCCTAGCTTGTACCGAACAAGAAATATGAGAATGTATATCTCTTCACAGTGATGAGGTGGGTTGAAATAGATATTTTTTAATGTCAGATTTATTTTGCTTAAATAATTTTTGGCTTAAAAATAAGCTTTGCTTAAAAATAATTTTTTGATTAAAAATCTTTTGCTTAATATTTTGCTTATTTTTTTCTTTTTTATTCTTTATTATAAGGGATGGCTACCCGGGAGGGAGAGGGGCATACTTTGGTAAATATGGGTGATTTTTATCAATATCAATATTTCAATAAATATCAAAATATATTTATCAAAATATATCAATAAAAACTTACTTCAATTTTTTAATGTTTGTTAAAATGTGATAACTCAAAGATATAATCCTGAAGATATGAGAATTATCTTCCTCCCTTCTTTCCTGAGGATGAGGATCATGGGGTTGGAAACTTAAATATATCACTAGGATTTGATTTATATGTTGGCCAGTTTTGCTAAATTGCATTTTTTTTGTCTTTTTTATTTTTTGTGATAAAAGATGGCACTTTGTGTGAGGGAAGGGGAAGTACATATTGACATAAAACAAGAATATGTTGACACAAAACAAAAAATGCCAAGAAAAATTTAGAACAAAAATATATTGACTGTTTTGCTAAAAGTGCTAGTACATCCATACACAATGATGAAGAAAATGACATTTGAGGTTCAGATGCTCAACTACCTCTGTTTCCTTTTTATCAGTCTTACTTCTCTCACAAACTAAGATGCAGAAAACTGACAGGATAATAATTACTATGTTACACTAGTCAAATCACTTAAATTATGTATTGCTTTTTTTTAAGTTTCTAAAATTAAATTGCCACCTACTTCTATCAATTCTTATAGATATTGTGATGATAAATAAGAGAACTCGTTAGGAGAAAATATTATAATTTAGTAGTGTAAGGGTAACCTGGTAAGTGTTTAAAAACCAAATGGTGTAATTTTAAATTTAATCTGCATTTTCTCCATTACTTTCTTAAGTCTGGACAATCAACAAAATAACAAATCAAGCTCTGATTTGCTGATTTGAGGAATGTAAATACTCATATTGAAAATTTAGCATTCAGCTCTTGGGATGAATTTTGAGTTAGCATACCCATGGCTAGTAATAGTAGTTGCTAAAGAAAATTAGAGGGCAGTGCTTGCTTCAGCAGCACATTTACTAAAATTGGAATGATACAGAGATTAGCATGGCCCCTGCAAACGATGACATGCAAATTTGTGAAGCGGTCCATATTTTTCTTGAGTCAGATTTACAAGAAAACAAGTCATTCCCCTATTGATAAATGGTCAAAGGATAAAACAAGCAGTTTTCAGAGGACAAAATTAAAGATATCTATAGTTACATGAAAAAATGCTCTAAATCACTATTGATTACAGAGGTGCAAATCAAAACAACTCTGAGGTACCACATCATATATATCAGATTGGCTAACATGACAAAACGGAAAGATGATAAATATTGGAGAAGATGTGGGAGAGTTAGAACACTAATTCATGGTTGGTAGAGCTGTGAGCTAATCCAACTGTTCTGGAGAGCAATTTGGAACTATGCCCAAAGAAGTATAAAATGTACATACCCTTTGACTCAGGAATATCACTTCTAGGGCTGTATCACAAAGAGATCATAAAAATGGGAAAAGGATCCACATGTACAAAAATATTTTATAGCAACTCTTTTTGTGGTGGCCAAGAACTAGAAATCAAGGGAATGCCCATCAATTGGGGAATGGCTGAACAAGTTGTGGTATATGAATGTAATGGAATATTATTGTGCTATAAGAAATGACAAACAGGCGGACTTCAGAAAAACCTGGAAAGACTTAATTGAACTGATGCTGGATGAAATGAGCAGAACCAGGAGAACATTATACACAGTAACAGCCACAGTGTGCGAGGACTATTTCTGATAGACTTAGCCCTTCACAGTAATGCGAGGACTTAAAATATTTACAAAGGACTTGAGGCAAAATTCCATCCACATCCAGAGAAAGAACTGTGTAATTGTAATGTGGAATGAAGCAGACTATTTTTTCTTGTGTTATGTTTTGTTTTAGTTTTTCTCATGGTTTCTCCCATTTGTTTCAATTCTTCTATGCAACATGACTAATGTGAAAATGTGTAGAATAAGAATGTATGTTTAGAATTCATATAAGATTGCATGCAGTCTTGGGAAAGAAGTGGGAAGGAAAGGGGAGAAAATTTAAAACTTATGGAAATGATTGTGGATAATTGAAAACAAATAAATTAACAAAAAAAAGGAAAAAAAAGAAAATTAGATGACAATTCTGTTTTGATAGTCCTTGTAATACTGATTTCTAGTTTAGAATATCCCCAACTACTTAAGCATTTCTCTTTTTCTCTCTACAGATGCTATGAAATTTGACTTACTGATTTTTTGAAGCCTTGGATACTTTCTTCCACTCCTCCCAACCTATGCTTTAGTTAGTATGAGAAACAAATATGAAAATTTCTTCCACTAAAGCAGATAAATTTATTTTTTGTAATTTATAATCTTCCAGAGCTGCCTGATTTACTGAAAGTTGTGACCTGCCCATGGCCATACCTGTACATATGTATCAAAGATGGGACTTGAACCCAGATCTTTCTGTCTGGAAAAGCCAATCCTTCCACCTACTATGCCACACTGTCTTCTCATTTACTAGGTATTGCATCTTAGAATAGAAGGGCTCTTACACAGTTTTTTAAACATATGATACCTTTTTCTGGGAGAATAAGGAAAAAGGGCCAGTAAAAGCCACCCCCGATAGAGACAAGGAATGGAGAAGTCTAGAAAGGACAATGAAAAGGAGAGCAAGTGAAATCTTGTATCAACCCTCTAAGTCCATTCAGTATTTCTAATCTATTTATTCATCATAAGAGAAAGAGTACCGTGGTTCAGTGTCACTTAAAGATCTCTGTTCCTGGCATAGTGACTTAGAAAAACATATATTAACATTATCTATGTTTTGTTGTATTTTATTTGTTTTGTTAAATACTTTCCAATTACATTTTAATCTTAGTTTAATTTTAATTTATTGTAAACGCTCAGGTGTTTTGCAGGCCAGGTCTTTGACAGCTTTGGTGTATTGAATTCAAAGCTGGATATGGAGCTCCCTGGATTCAAATCTTACCTTGGATACACACCATCTCTCGATACACACCATGTCTCTCAATGCCTCAAGCAATTCTTCAACACCCAAAATTGCAGGGCAGATTTGGATCTCTATGAATGAAGAATTCTCTTACCTAGAAGTTCCTTATGCCAATGAAATCACAGATTCATTCCCTATCCATATCTTCCCATCACTTCCATGGCCCACAATATCTATTCTACATTAAGCAGAGCCGTAATTAAGACTTTCTGAACCCAAGAAAAACATTAAAAACTGCTCAGGGAAAGTAGTACAAAAGGCACCCTAAATTGTTAGGGGGAACACAGTGCTCCATGGGGGGAGAGGGAGGCACAGAGCCTAGGCTACTCCATGGCTGCTACTCAGGATGCTACTCCCCAGCCTACCCCCAAGAAGTAGGACATTTCTTTTTAACTAATTATTCTTAATAACTATGTGCTACGCACATAGGTTCCCAAAGTGGGCAATACCACCACCAGGGGTGGACCAGAACGATCTAGGGAAGTCAATAGTAACCTTGAGTACAAATGGGGGGGCACTGAATAAAAAAAGGGGGGAATGGAAGCATAAGAAAAGAAGAGAAGAAAATTTTGAATAATCATTCATACATGTTTCATCTGTTGTGTAAAGTCATAGTGATTAAATTATTGCAAAGAGATTACATTATTTTCCAAATGAACACACAAAATGCAAGTTATAATCAATCAATGGTCAAGTCCACTGACAGGTCTTATCAAGTAAGTGTTGGCAGGTGAGCAGGTCAGGCATTGTTGAGAAGTGCATGCATTGGCAAGAATATGTGAGTGTAACAACTTCTTTACACTATAAGACCATATGGTTACATGATTCAATATGGAACCATCAAAATTTTAATGCAAGAGAAAAGCCACAGATATACAATAAATTATTAAATTTAAGATACATAGTTTTAAAAAATTTTTATTTTTTTTTGAAATGATACACATTTACAAAAAAAGACTGTTGAAGGGTTAAAGAAAGCAAATTTCCAAGGGGCACTGAGTAATTTATTTTTTTGAAAAGGGGATAGTAGACCAAATAAGTTTGGGATACCATGCTACTGAAACAGCAGCATTTGGGCAATGATCAACTATGATAGATTTAGTTCTCAGCAATACAATGATCCAAGACAATTCCAAAGGACTTATGTTGGAAAATGCTAACCCCATCCAGAAAAAGAACTATGGAATCTGAATGCAGATCTAAGCATGTTATTTTCCCTTTTTTTGGTTTTGTTCATTCTTGTGGCTTTCTGATTCTTCTTTCTAATGTGGAAGCATGTTTAACATGACTATACATGTATAACCTGTATCATTTTGCTTGCTGTGTTTGGGAGGGGGAAAAGAAGGGAGTGAGGGAGAAAAATTTTGAACTGAAAATCTTATAAAAATGAATGTTGAAAACTATCTTCACATGTAATTTGAGGGAAATGCTATTAAGTAAATACAATTTGATACTATTTAAAATACTATTAAGTAAAAAAAAAAAATAACTATGTGCTAGGCAGATGCTGAGGGCATATCTCCCCTCTTGGGTCTTGCCCTGCCTGAGGTGTACTTTATCCCCAGAGAGATGGTGCTCAAAGTCAGTTCCTGAAGGGACCCTCTCTGGTCATGGGGAAGAAGCAGTTGGCCCCATCACAGTCTATTGGCTAATCCCTAGCTGACCCTTATCGGTAGAACAGAACATGCTTTCGAAAAACAGTCCTGAAAGGTCAACACTTTGGAGGGGACTAGTTGTTAGACCAAATCTGAGCTTCTCTTTCTACCTACAGCTTGGAATAGAGCTCAGTCCCACCAGTCTCATTCTCTGCTCTCTTCTTCTCCCTCCTCACCCAAGGAACTCTGAGAAAGAGAATCAGGTTTCCATTTGAATCCCTAACCATCCTGGCAGTGACTCTTCCCCACCGTAGCTGAACTCTACCCCTGCATGTAAACACAAACTTCTTCCCCAGGAAAGTGCAGAGACTGTCAGTGTGCTTTTAAATTTCCCAATTTGGGGCAAATTTTATGCCCTAAAGAAAAGTCCCAGTCACTCCTCCCTAGTTCTAGCTCATCCATCAGTTAGCCTCCACAAATACAATGTGGTGTAATAGAAGGAGGGCTGGCATTGAGTTGGAGTCAGAAAACCTGGGCTGAAATACTGACTTTGACATTAGATATTGGGCTTATTGCTTTCCCTCTGTGAACCTCAGTTTCTTCATGTATTAAATGGGAATAATAATATTTGTACTAGCTACCCCATGGTAATACAAGGAAAACATTTTTTTTTAATATCAGAGTTCTGTGAAATTGTAGTTATTATCAAAGATTTTCCTCACATTATGATTTCTACCCCTTAAATGTATTGTAGTGACCACCAAAGAGTTGTGACCCCATTTGGGATTTTCTTGGCAAAGATAATGGAGTGATCTGCCACTTCCTTCTCCACCTCTTTTTACAGATGAGGAAACTGAGGCAAACAGGGTTAAGTAACTTGCCCAGGGTCACATAACTAGTAAGTGTCAGGTCAGATTTGAACAAAGATCTTCCCTCTAATCTCTGCACCACTGAGCTACCCCATCCTTTTAAAGAACAGTATCTGAAAACATTCAACAGATAAATAGATAAATTATTTCTTATTTAAATTAAGTGAGCTCACCAGACAAAGGTATTATCTATCTTGGGATGCTAATATATTTAATTAAAAGAACTTTTTTTTCTCACATTCCTGTTCTATAACTGCCTTGCTTTCACTAAGAAAGCAGTGTTCTTTTCTTGAGTAAAATTAAAGGTTTTCAGATTAGTCCTTGTCGACCAACATTTGTGTTTCATTGAATGAATTTGCACATATCTCTTAATGTATTTAATTCACAGTCATTTCTAGGAATTTGGATGCAAAGAATGAATCTTTAAGAAGTACAGACACAAAATTACCCTATTGCTGTTGCATGAATTTACCATCTGTCACCTTTCTGATAAAACAACATCATTAAAACCAAATTCCCTAACATGGAAACTGGTTTCACTGTTCAATACTCTGAATACTCTAAAAGAAAATCCTGGCACAATCAAAAGCAGACAAAATAAAAAAGCCAGTTTTAAGTATTTTTTCTTTATGAATACCATTAATTAAATCTTAATAGCCAGGTGTTTTTGGACTCCTTCAGAAGTATTGGCTTTTCCTTCACAAAGCTATCACAAAAACACAATATATTGCTAACATTGAAAAAATGTCCTTATTGTTATGCATAAATAGTTGAGACATCCGCAGATAAATGCAAAATTCCAACTCCCTTTCTTAGTTACAGAATTAATGGAGTGTTCTGTTAAGTCAAAACAATGAATTCTCTTTCTGGCAGAGTTACAAAAAAGATTTTTTCCTTTCAAAAGTGAATATAAAGCTTTTTTTAAATCTCAGGATATGAATTCAATCTATTTTCAGTGAACCTTGTATGTATCTCCTGTCACCCTTTCCTAAAAACTGAATTTTTCCTAACATTAAACCAGACCAACATCTCCCATTCTCTTCTTGATCTCTGTAGTGAGGGCATAAATCTTAGCTGATAGGGCAGGACTGCCCTTCTCCTTTTGAGTCACAGACTGGGAAAAGCTACTTGGAGAGATGCAGGCTCTATGCCTCCTTTTTTGGAGATCTTTTGAGAAGCAGCAGTCTGGAGAAATTAGATGCTCCCAAGGAAAATGGGAGACAGAAAGGTAAACAACTCTGAGAAGGCAGAAATGCCCCCTTGGAAACCCAAGACTCCCTGGGAAGTGCTAATGAGACTCAGACTCACACTGACCAAGAATGAGAAGATAACAGGACGAATTAAACCATGTGGAAGGAAATACAATGACTTACTTTCCTGAAGTTATACCTTGTATGGTGGATTGGAAATTAGCAGCCTTGAGGGACACATATCCACCAATGAAGGGCAGTGGAGTAGATCAGCCAGGGCAAGTCGCTTGCTCAAATTTACCCAGCTACGAAGTGGTAAAGCCAGGATTTGAACACTGATCTCCTAACACTTAAGTCTTTCCACTCTACTATGGAGTTTATTGTTTATACTTATATTTGTTGTTTGTTTTTTTTATATTTTATTTATTTTATGTTTTATTTTAATATTTAATATATATTTTGATCAGAAGGAATTCCCAGTGAGGAAATTCCCTCTACCCACACAGAACAGCACTTGATTTCCAGTTTATAGTCTTAAAGTGATTCCTAGAGGCACTGGGAGATTAATGGGCTTGCCTAAGGGGTTGTGTATGTGCATGTGTATGTGTCAGAGGTACCTGAGCTCCTGGCATCCTTACTTTATGGCCAGTTCTCCATCTGTTATTCCACATTGCTTTTCTACATTCTGTACTCTGTATACCATGATAAGACATCTGACAATTTTTATTTTCATTCTATCCTCACAATCTTGGGAAAGAAGTGCCATTATTATCTCCATTTTACAGGAGAGGAAACTGAGACAAACAAAGGTTAAGTGGTTCACCCAAGGTTACACAGCTAATTAAATGTTGGAGGTTGAATTTGAACTTGGGTCTTCCTGACTCCAAGTCTATCCACTGCATTACTCCTATACATATGCTCCTATACACATGGAGACATATATACGATCAGTTCTACTTTAACACGTTTCCAAAATGTGAATTTGTTCCAATTCACTTGGTTCATTAAGGGAATATTTTGAGCATAACTTGAATTTTGAGTTTGCTGCTGTGAGATTTCTTCAGAGAAAAAATGAGATAACATAGAATATGGCAGCATTTCACAATAATTCACACACTGCAACTGTTGCATCACCTGCTTCTGCCGGCAAAATCCAGGTCTTTGTCAAGGCAAATACCATATTAAATGTTATCTTCTAGCGCAGTAGGAGCTGTGGGCAAAGGAGGCCTGGAGTACGCCATCTCCACCCTACCCCAACTCCCATCCCCACCCTCACACCCTTCCTCCAAGGCCTCTGGCCTAAAGACGCCAGAAATTTCTGCCTGTGTCGCTTGCTCCAGCAGCCCAAGACCATGGACTTAACACCTTTTTATTATGGTATTTATGTATTTCTTATATATAAAAATGTGCTACCATTTTTATTAGTCTCTCTTTTTTGCAATGTGTCACTGACAGAGATTTGCAATATTGTGCCCCTACCTCTGCTTTCCATATAAATCTATGGTTTTTATTGCCTGATTATGCAGTGAGGTGCTTCTCTTGGGGATGGCATATGTTAACTTATAGCAGGACTGACTATGAATACACAGAATGTTAGTGCTGGTTTAAGCTTTAATCACTTTAGAGGCATAAATACTAAAAACTTCCTTTGGAAGTTGAATTATTTAAATTTTACATGTATTTAGTTTTGTGAACTTTGAATAATAAATTTCAAAATTAATTTGTTATTAGTTTTCAACATTCACTTTTATAAGATTTTATGTTTTAAACTTTTCCCTCTTCCTCCTCTCTCCCTTCCCCAAGACAGCATGAAATCTGATATAGACTATACATGTTCAATCACATTAAACATATTTCCACAATAGTCATGTTGTAAAAGAAGAGTCAGAACAAAAGGGAAAAGCCACAAAAAAGTATAAATAGTATGTTTTGATCTGCATTCAGATTCCATAGTTCTTCCTCTGGATGTGGATAGTATTTTCCATCATGAGTCTTTTGGGATTATCTTACATCATTGCATTGCTGAGAAGAGCTGTCTATCAAAGTTGGTCTTCGAACAATGTTGCTGTTACTATGTACAGTGTACTCCTGGTTTTTCTCATTTCACTCAGCATCAGTTCATGTAAGTCTTTCTAGGTTTTTCTGAAATCTACCTGCTCATCATTTCTTGTGGAAAAAATGGTATTCCATTACATTCATATACTACAACTTGTTCAGCCATTCCTGAATTGATGGGCATACCCCCTCAATTTCTAATTCTTTGCCCCCACAAAAAGAGCTTCTATAAACATTTGAATAACAAATTTAAAATTTTCATTTTAACAAGACAGGGTATGCTATTATTATGCATCATGTGTATCTGAGTTTCTGGATGACACTTACGGAGGGAATTCTGTTGCCTGACCTCTTCAGTTGGGCGCTTCGAGACTTTTTCTTGTGAAGTGGGTGATATCCAAACTGACATGTATGGATCAAGACGTTGTTCTTTGGATGATTTTAAGGCTAAGTTACAAAGGCAATCCACTCTATCATTGAGTAGCAACTGATGAAAGATTTTACAGTTTGAAAAATCAACTAGAGCAAAATTTATCAGTAAGAAACAACACTACTTTAAATAAACTTGCAGATTTTTAAAGTTTGGAGCATTTATACTTTTTCTAAAGCTATTAAAGTTTAAAACTGCACTGAGACTTTTGTGACGTCTTGTGTGCGTGTGTACATATGGTATATATATATGTGTGTGTGTATGTGCATGTGTCTATGCAGAAAACTGTATTTTCTAAAAAATGATTATATCTGTACCATATTTTCTCAATTTACATATGCAGCTAGAAGAATTAATTTTGCAAAGAAACAGTCTACATTTATACATATATATATATGTAATTTCATGGTAGTATAAATTATCCAATACACTATCTATACATACAGCTGTAAATACTGCAGCCTTTAGGTTTTTTTACAGATGCACCTTGTTTGTTTTTTTCTACTTTAGCAATAAACCACTTAAGATCTATCCTCTTAAGCCATGTTCCCTTGAACTGCCATATTCTCATTCCTATTCCTCTGAGATATGTTCTATAAAGTCAACTCTAGGGAGGGAAAAGTCCTTGTCTTATGCACCACCATAAATCATGACAGATGCAATTGCAGAAAGCCAAGGAGCAGGATTCAGAAGACAGGAAAGGTGGAAGCATTAACTTATTAGTAGCCATAAGGAGTTTTGTGGGATTCTTTTCTAGCAGAGTAATATGGGCCTATGTATCCTAGTCTATAAGCTACAAATGCCCAGTTTATTTGGTAATAAGATGGACCGGGATAGTATTACTCCCATATGAATAAGAAGCTGGAGTAGAAAAGGAAAACATTACTTTCAGAATAGACCCATTTAATTTAAAGCACTCATATAACACAAAAAATAACTTTCCAGGGAGTGAGCTGCATCCAATCCTTTAAATAAACAGGAGCTTGTATACCCAGAGCCTGAGACATCAAGGTCCAATAAGAAATAAGCTTTAATGAATGCTTGATATGATCAAGAAATTGAATATTCTGTTTCTCCAGTCTGGTCTCATTTTGCCTGGCTACCACTGGTTTGGAGGGACTCATGGAAAGATGAGAATATTTTCAGTGATTGGATCCTTCTGTTTCTTTAAGTTGGTGGGGCTATAGAGAATAGTAGAAAATAGAAATGACTGGAAGTGAATGAAGCCATGTGGGATAGTGGAAGATATATCTGATTTGGCTTCAGGAGGAAAGGACTGGGATCCTGCCTCTGATATTTACTGGCTGTGTGACTTTCAGTAAGTCACTTGGCTTCTCTTAGTTTCTCAAAATACCTGCAGAACCTGCCTCACAGAGTTGTGATACTTAAATGAGATGCATGGTGAACCTGAGAGCATCTTGTGAACAACTGCCATTATTATTATACATAGGGCAGCTAGGTGGTGCCAGAGTGCATAAAGAGCTGGGTCTGCAGTCAGGGTTTTCTCATCTGTACAAGGGGGAGAATAACAGTGCCTACTTTCAGGGGGTGTTGTAAGGAACAAATGAGATAAGAATCATGAAGCGCTTGGCACAATGCCTGGCACATAGCAAGTAGCTACTATTACAAATGCTCCTGAGAAAGATGAGAGTCTTACAGATTGTGTGGAATATTTTGCTGACTTCCATGATTTGGAAAGGTATTTCTAATGTTAGTAACAAACAGGTTCCATGCTGGTTACTGTTCCCCTCCCCACTCCTGGCCAGGGCCTCCCATTCACATTAAAAAAAAAACCAACCTCTCAGGCACACATATATGATAAAAACCACATTAAATTGTTAGAAAGCTCCATATATTTTCTTTGAAATGTTGATAATTGTTTTTTAAATAGAAATCCTCTTTTAAAATGTAGCTGTATAGGAAACAGACTTGTAGTTGATCCTATTATAGCTATTGCTAAGGGAACTGGCAGACAGATGATTAATGTACGGTTCTTTCTATTGTATTTAAATATAATTAGTACCCTAAATCAACAGTTGATATAGATTCCTACTGAGTACAATGTGTAAGACTAGAGTGGAAAATTACTTTCTGAGCTTTTCTCTGCATACCTTTCACCCATAACTCTGTGTCTTTCTCTATCCTTCCTCTTTTCCTCCTGTCATCCCTTTCTTCCATCCTTCTTACCTTTATCTTTTCCTTTCCTATCCCCTCATTCTCTCTTCCTTTCCTTCTCTCTTTCCTTTTTATTCACTCCCTTTCTCTATCTTGTTTGTCACTCCTCCATCTCTCTCCGAGATGATTTCTTCCATATCCTCCCTCTCTCTCCTGACTTTTGCTACAGGGAATGGAAAGGGAACTCACCTACTGGTGATGAGCCTCTCCATAAATCCTCAGCTGCCAGGAATATAATATGTCACCAATCCTGGGCACTCAGTGTCACCAAGCTTAGATTTGAGCATGGTAAGATGTACTATGGTTCAGACTCTGGGACATAGCCTTTGAGAAACCAGGCCCATCTCCACACCCACTGTGAGAAACCAGAATAGGATTTTATTGGTGGGATCCTCCCATGACTCTTTGGACACAAAAAGCACATAATGAATGTTTATTGAATCCAACCATTTGAGTTATTCAGAGCTTCCAGTCAACGTCATATAAGATCATAGGCTTTAGGGCCAAATGGAGTCTTAGAGCTCATACAGTTTGGACTAAGTTAACCAATTATTGTTAACAGGGTGTTGATAGATTCTTTCCTACTTTTACCTTTGATTCTCTTAGATTCTTGAAATACTCTAAGTGTCTGTTCTGCCTGTAGGAGTCAGGAAAGGAAGGAAAGAAGAGAATGCAGTCACCGCGTATATGGATAATTTGTAGTTTAGTTGTGGTCTATACCTGTATTTCTACAAAAAAAAAATGAGTTATGAGAAGAGAGTAAGCCCCTAAAACACAGTCAGTGGTCTTGAACTCAGACATTTTGACCTCCACTTGTCTACAAGATTTTACTGCCTTAAATGAGGTATTAGCATCATGAAACCCTAGCATGATGCTAGGCACATAGAAGTTCCTCAGTAAATACTTCTGGATTGAACTGAAATGGAAATAAATGATTAACCTGACTCAGTGCATTAGCATAGAAATACTGAGAGAAGAGCTTTAAATTTATAAATTATGAAATGTTACTGTAATCCTAGCTTATACACAATAATACCATCAAAGTCACCAGGCAGGGATGATGAACATATTAGGATATTGTAGACGTGTCAAGATACCTAACTACACAGTGCATTGTACAGAGGCAGTTGTACTAATTCAGGATTCCAGAATTAAAGAGAACAAGTTAATCCAGGGAGACTTCAAATCCTGGGTAATTCTGCTACTGAATACTTATATAATGTTAGGCAAGTAGCTTAACTTTAAGTAAGTTGTTTTACCTTTCTAGACCTTGATTTCCTTATTTATAAGATAAGGGGAATGGATTGGATGATCTCTAGAGTCCTTTCCAGCTCTAACAATTTATAGTGGTCCTAAGTGTGTGCTTGTAAATGTTTTACAACCAGCTTTCCATGGGGAAAAATGTAGGTGTGACATACTTCTAAATTTAATGTGCATCATTAACATTTTCTGGGGCAGCTAGGTGATACAGTGGATAGAACACCAGATCTGGAGTCGAAAGGACCTGAGTTCAAATGTGACCTCAGACACTTGATACTTAATAGCTGTGTGACCATGGGTAAGTCACTTAACCCCAATTACCTCACACACAAAAAATTTTTTAGAAAACACTTTCTCCATCACTTTTTTAAGTCTAAACAATCAACTGCCCAGGACACTCTTGGATGATCCCCAGGAACAAACGCCCCTGGTAAGGGAAAAAGTAATAGTTCATCAAAAGCCAACAACAATTTGATTAAAGTTTTCCTTAAATCTTTGAGAGAAGAAGGATAGAATATTTTTATTGGGAAGAAAAATAAGGTGGATTAAAGGTGTCAACACAAATGAAAGGGACAACGAGAGGAAGGGGAAATTGCAGTTTAAATTTTCAGTAAATTTAACCAAGTCATTTGAACTTGAGCGAAAACAGGAGTTGAAAGAGGCATAGTAGCCAAAACATACCTGTATTTGGAAAAGGACTGAAACTGGAAAGGACTAGAAGAAAATATAACTATCTGATATATTCTAGACTGACAGGGACCTAGAGAAGTACCCAACAACGGTAAAGTTAAACCTCAAAGACTGGAATACAAACTATTGGAAAAATAGGATAAGTAAAAAACAACTTTCTACAATATTAAAGAGAACTTTTTCACAAAGGAGAATTATATCTAAATTAGTCAGGAGGTAATTGGAGGTATATTCTAAAACTATGGAAGGAAAACAGAAATCTTTGCCACTGTAGCAGGAATGCAGAATAAAGGCTGCCACCCTTACCACTCCCCTATTCAGCACTCCTGAGTGCAACCTTAAAGATAATTAACATGAAGCAAGTACAAGCTGCCAAAGATCAAAAAAAAAAATGTCAAAAGGACTTTCCTTCCATTCATTCAACCAGGAATTAGGGCTAGGGGACTTTGAGTTAAGTAAGAGCTTGATATTTGCCTGTGCATCAGCCAACGGGTGTAACTCCAACAAAAATACTAAAAATGTATTGATTAGACCCCAAGTATGTTGGCTTAGGGCAGACTCAACAAAAGAATGTTAAGAGTTCCTCTAAGGAAGAAATTGATGGGAAAGAGTTAAATGGGGGAAAGGTTTTGCAGTAAATTTACCTGATAAAAGTCTGAGATTCATAGTATGTAATATAAATATATAAGAATAAAAGCCATTCACCAATATAAAATTAGCCAAAAGATATGAACAGTTTTCAAATTTTTTTTAAAAAATGCAGACTATGAACAACTATGTGAAAAAAATGCTCCAAATTATCAATGAGAAATACAAATTCAAACAGCTCTGTGATTTAACCTCATACCTGTTAGATTTTCAAAAATGACAAATAGATTAAAATGACCATTGTTAAAGAGGGCTCTGGATGTATAGACACACTAACGGACTGTTGGTAGAACTATAAATTGACCTAACCATTCTGAAAAACAACTTCGAATTATACTCAAAAAGTCATTAAAGTGTGCTTACTTTTTGACCCAATAATAGCACTACCAGGCATAGATCCTTCTAAAGTCAAAGACAAAAAGGAAAGGACCTATATGTACAATAATATATAACCACACTTTTTTATAGCAAAAATTAGAAACCAAATGGGTACTCATCAGTTGAGGATAGATGAATAAATTGTGCTATATGAATGTAGTGCAATGTAATTTTACCCTAGAAAACTAGGAAAAGAATGATCTCCCAGTTTCTGGAAAGACTGAAATGATTTGATGCAAAGTGAAATGAGTGGAACCAGAATAGCATTGACCACAATCATTTAGAGGAAAACTCTTTTGAATGACTACACAACTCTGATCAATACAGTTATCAATCATGACTTCCAAAGGTTGATGACAAAGTATGCCACACACTTCTTGGCAGAGATGAAATAACCAAGAGTAGAGCCAAATATGAAATGCACTTTCACTTATGACCAATGAATTGGCTTGTTCTGCTTGACCACTCTAATTTATTTCAAACAAAGTGTTTGTACTTGAGGAGAAAAGGGGTGAATTAGCGGGCAGTGACACAGATGCAAAAAAATAACATCATTAAAATATTATATATTGCTTTTATATCCCTTGCACCTTCCACATAAAAATCATTTTTAAAATGCTTGTTAAATTGAATTGAATTGAAATATGTGAGCTTGGAAAAATCCCTTCATCTCACTGAACTTTAGTTTTCTCATTTGTAAAATAAAGTAATTTAACTAGATGACCCTGAAGGTTCCTTTCCAGCTCTAGTGAGATCAGAGTTAGACTGTGCCTGTTGTATTTTAATTCAAAATAAACTAACAAATCATTGTCTCATATAGCCTTAGTATATGATATATCTCCCTTCCTTTCTTCTTCCTTACTGTGCCCACTGTTGTCTGGCCACACTACTTCAATATTCCCCTACCCGCTTTCTCCCTGCTTGTTTCTCCCCATATCACCGTTTCCCAATCTGACAGCATCTTTACACTGAGCCACTTTTCTCCCTAGGCTCCTTCTGTTCATACTTCTCATCTTTGCTTTGCTGAATCTGTCTTCCTTCAAGTTCAATTCAGATGCTGCCTCCTCTATGAATCCTTCAAGAATCCCCTCAGTTGGTACTTCTTTCTCCTGCCTCAATTTCTACTTATAGTTTACTAATTTACGTAAGTTATGTCATCATAGTGGTATATAAGCTCCTTAAATTATGTACTATTGGTTGTGATCTTGTATCCCAAGCACCTGTCTTGCACAGCTCTTACACTTAATACGTGTTCATTAAATTTAGCTGAACTACACATATACTCACACACATATATATAATATACATATTTTATAGCATATAATATACACATATAGTATGTGTACTATGCTATATAGAGTACAGCATATAATACAAGAATATATAGTATATGTATATTATATATGCTCTATATAATATGTAGTATTATATATACACTTGTTTGTAGGCATATACATACATGTATATGTGTATATATACACATATGGTATATGTGTGTATAGAGACATATATATACATATATATAGACAGTCACACACATATGTACAGAGACTCTTTTTCTCCTTTATTTTTCCTTCCTGTTTAAATAGTCCTCCAGTGCCTCATCATAACAGCAGAATAGAATTTTTCTCTTCCCTCAAGTCAGATGTCTCCTAAGAGATTATTTTCCTCTCCATTGCTTATCCCTGAGATCCTGGCTTCTGTATAAACATTTGAGGAACTAAATAGCCAGGGTATCCAAGAAATATTAGCATCATTGCCAACAAGTAAGACACAGTATGGTTGAAAGAAGACTAACTCTTGAGGTAGAGAAACTGAGTTCAAATCCCACCTCTGACAATTAATATCTGTATGACCATGGACAATCGTCAACAAGCATCTGCTAAGTGCCTATTATGTGTTAGGTGCTGAGGATACAAAGACAAAAAGTCCTTCGTCATTTAACTTCCTTGACCTCAGTATCCTATTCTGGAGCAGGGGGCAGTTAGACTAGACCCCCTCAAAGATTCTTTCTAACTCAAAATCTATGATCCTAGGTTTAAAGGAAAGGGCACCAGCACAGCCTTTACTTCTTATCTTCTTGCATTTTACCACCAAAAAGATCTGTGAATTTAAAAGGCGGTTTAGGCATCTTTCCAAATAATCTAAGGAAGCAGCTCACACTATCTTCTGCCTCCCAGTTGGAGGCTATTTCTTCCTGCCATTTTCCAATGACTTTACCAAGCTGTCCCAGCTTGGAGTTTCCCTTCTCTAGCTCTGCATTAGCATTGCAGTATGGGTTAGGTTGCTTGAGGCTACCCTGCCATAGATTTAAGGAAGGACAAGTGGTGATGGAGAAAGGTGAGCACTGGTGAGCCTCCAGACAGCAGCTATAGTGAAGGGATAATTAGAAAACAGGAAGAGCTGATTTTGACAAACAGAGTTTTCTGTTAAACACTTCCAAATCTTCCTTTGGGGAGCTATTTTGATACTATTGTTTGGCATTCACTGGGTCCACAGCTGTGCCTCCTGAGAACAAGAGGGTGACCACATTTCATACTATAAAGGGAAAACTATCCCTTTAATGCTAGCAAGACAACGGTGACATAGGGAATTTAAATGCTTTGCAGAAACCCCCCAGCCAGGATAAAACTGAAGACCAAGAATCTGAATAATCCCCTAAAATTTAGCCCATCTCAATGATTGTTATTATCTGGCTGTATCTTATCAAGGGCAGGATAGGAAAGGTGGTAAGGCTCAAGAATTTTAAAGGAACACAATACAGTGGTACTTCACATGTAAAGAAAGTGGTCCCTGGTCAATGGCAGTCATGGTATTGATGATTAAATCCCAAAGACAGACGGTCATATATTCTTCCATCTCTAATGCTTTATTAGATGTTGCTTGTTCTTATCTTAGGTCATTTACCTTATCCTACTATGTATTATAATTATTTTTATATTTATCTTCCCTGGTAGATTACAAGATCCTTGAGGGCAGATGAACTATTAGTTATATTTATATAACCCAGACCATTTAGCACAAGGCTCCCATGTTCAGTTTAATTCAATTCAACAAACATTTATTAAGTTTTATTTTTATTATTATTTTCCTTCTTGTAATGACCTTTACTGGGTGCTAAAGATACAAAGACAAAAATGAAACAGACCCTGACCTCAAAGAACTTACATTCCCTTGGGAGACTATAGTAAGTACAGATAAATATAAAGATGAAAATGAAGTGGGGTAAGGGAGAGTTCAAACAAAAGGGCTTTAGGAAAATAGAACACTAGCAGCTGGAGACATCAGGAAAGATTTCTTTGAGGGGTTAATATGGGAACTGAGCCCTGGAGAGAGAATGTCGTTGTTCAATTGTATCCAACTTTTTATGACTTCATAGACCATTGCACACCAATGCTATTCATGGGTTTTCTTGGCAAAGATACTAGAATGTTTGCCATTTCCTTCTCTAGCTCATTTTATAGATGAAGAAACTGAGGCAACCACGATTAAGTGACTTGCCCAGAGTCACACAGCTAGTAAGCGTCTGAGTCCACATTTGAACTCAGGTCTTCCTGATAAAAGGCCAAGTGCTCTATCCACTGAGTCATCTAGCTGCCCTGGAGAAAGATAGCCTTAAATGCAAAGATAAAGAGGAAGTATATTCAGGAATGGGATATAATTGCTACTAATGCATAAAAGTAAGATGGAACATTGAGTTTAGAAAACAGAGTACATGATGGGAGTTGATGTGAAATATATCTAGAAATAGAAGTTCTACAAATATTCTGGTTCAGAAGCTTACACAGATTTCCAATCCCTGAGCCTCTCTAGCATGAGGATCAAGACGGTATCCTGGGAAATGACCATTTCAATCTAGAGAATAGGTAGGTTCTTTTATTCCTTTGTCCCATTCAGATGGGGGGAAGCAGAGAAGTGATTTGGGATTTAAGCATTTTTTCCCTTTTGTTTTCTATTTATCCTGGTAACATAACTCACCTTGAGAACACAGTATGTGGCATTTGCATAGTGTGCTCATTTGTAGGTGGAAGGGAAGTTCTTGTTCAGATCCATTTAGGTAGATAAGGAAATTTTTATTGCCCTTTTTATTATAAAGTGGAATATTTGTTTCCACCATTCAGTGTGAAAACAGGCAGTTCCCCAGTTCACCAAAAAACATGGAACTATGACAAAAGCCACCAGGTACCCACCCTGGTCTAGGTTGTTTCTCCAGATTCCTGTAAGTCACGTAATCAAACATGGTGCCTTAGGAAAGACTTATGATATATTTTGAAATCTGTCTAAATGTCATTGATCTCTCTTTTCTGAAAATACTCTTAGATTTGCTTTGTTCTTTTGGAAGAGAAAAACTACAGTTGGCCATAGGCGTAGCTAAAAATATCTCTGTATACTTTGGAACATACTGTTTGGGGAGGGGGAAAAGGCTCGAAATTGAAGCCACCATAACGGACTCTTTGCTCTCTATTGTTTGCTAAGGCTTTCACATTTATTGGATTATAATGTTCTCTTGGATTAGCCATCCTTTAGTGTGCAGTAGCGATGAGGGTGGTAGACAGCTGAGACAAGTCTTGCACTCTCCTGTTCCTACATATTTTTGTCTTTCCACAGGTGAAGTCTCTTTGAAATGACCATGAACGATGTCCCTAGAAGGAAGGGTGGGGAGGAGAAGAAGGGGATGGCCCAGAATGGGGCTGAAAGGGAATTTTGTCTATCACTATTACCAGATAATTCTGACAGCCTGCTCCTAAGTCTGTCAGCCTCAGCTGGTCTTTGTTTTCATGCCAGCCAAGGGGGGTGCCACCCCAAATGCTTCTGAAGCTCCCCTAGGCTTTGATGCTCCAATCTCCCCAAAGCACAGTAATTGACACTTTGCCAAGTACCAGATAGGGTCCTCCAGTCTTCTCATTAGCACTCCATTTCATTGTCGCGTATAAATTCCTAATGATTTCTTAGAGGTAGGATGCTTGATCCCTTTGTTGTCAGAAGGGGGCCAGAGGCTGGAGGGAAAAGGGAAATGAGAACTAAAGGGCAGGGTTCCTTGGTGAAGGGCTTGCAAAATTAACACTTAACAGTATTCTCAATTAGAGCAAAGAAGCAAAAGCCCAGCTTGTCCTGAAGACAGTTTAAACATGACCGAGGTCGCTGGAAATACCGGGTGAGAAATCCCATGACCTCTACTTGTCCTCTTTAAAATTTGCCTTTCTTCTGAAGGGTTAAGTGGGATCAAGGGAAGGAATTTAGATGTGGAGGACAAAACGCGCTCACTCTTCTTGGCAAAAAGAACAAACGCTTCTTGACCTCCCCAAGCTCCTCTCTGATTATGTACTAGAGTTAAGATTGTACAGCAGGGGTGAGTCCCCATTAATCATTTTAGGGTCCTCTACATCCTGCCCAGGCTCATGATAATGACTCTGCCTTATTAATATTGCTACTTAATGGCTGTTCCACAGAACAAAAGGAGAACGGAGGGCTGGTGTGCAGGGGAATCTGAGTTGGGTTTGCTGTCACCATGGAAACACCAGTCATCGCCAGCTGGCAAAGAACCCCTTATCGGCAATTCTTTTATTACATTTTTTTTCAGATCTCTGCCTATGTGACTCTGAATCTGAAAAAGCCCTCTTGGGGATTTCTATGGCCTAAAAAGGGTTAATAGGGAAAGAAATAAATGAAAAATTTAATAGTTGGTTTGGTTTTGTTTTTTTTTCCTATCTCTTAGTTTCCTTCACTAGGTGGAATTCCTATTCTAAGGGAGGGGGAGAGCTATCTTTATCACCTCCTTTGTTGCTAAGTAACAGGACCTGTTGTCCACCCCTTTCTTTCTTAATTAGTAAGCCTAGTAATAACAAACACAGCTGCATTGTGGCTCTTAATTAAACTGTTTTAAAACAACACATTTCATGCAATATAGTGGGAAGACCCCAGAACTTGGAGCAGCAGGATGAAAAGTTGAAATTATCCCATGTCATCTGGAGTTGGTTCCTTAATTTCCCTGGACTAGTTTCTTTCTTTTTTAAAATGAGAGGCTTGGACTAGATGATTTTTTAGGTACCTTCCTCCCAATCAATCATCTGTGATCCAGTGCCATTTTCTCTCATCGTTATAAAGAACGCATATGACAACGTGCTATGAGAAATATGTCAGGTCTTAGGGTTCAGAAATTGACAAATAGATTTTTAGTGTTTGGTTTGGGGAATTCCATAATATATGGAGCAAATAAAGGAATGAATGGATTTCTTCACCTGGAAGGTCTCAATCCCTCAGATATCCCATTTGGAGGCTAAGGCACAAAAGAGACTGTTCTAGTGGTTCATCACTCAAGGGTCCACTCTAATGTTACCACTCAAGTGATTTTCTGGAAAGATAGCAATATTTTGTGTGAGTCATTCCTGGATAGCTACAGCTCTCAAAAAGGAATTATTATAATACAGTTATCCCTTCCACATAGCCACTTTCCCCATCATGGGTTTTGATGTATCACAAGTTGGCATAAGAAATTAAATGGGAATTTGAGGGGAGTTTTGTGGAATCCACAGACGACATGCAAAGACCAAGAGACGACACAGAGCCTATGACCAAAAACTTAACCCAGATTTTACAATAAGGTACTGTAAACACTCCATAAAAGAAAAAGAAAAAAATGATTTCTCTGGTACAAAGGGAAAGCCAAAAAATTTTACACAAATTTTCCAGATTGCGAGGGGCACCACACCTCTAACCCCTGCAATGTGGAAGGGATAACTGTATTTTAGAGTTGGAAGGGACCTCAATACAACCAATACCTAAACAGAAATTCCTTCCATGTCATCCTCAACAAATGCTCATTCAGCTAAGGAAAAGCCCATTACTTGCCAAGATCATCCCTTTCACTTTGGGACAGTTATAATCATTTGGAAAATCTACGTCTCTGCAACTTTTACCTGCTGCTTCTGCTTCCTCCCTGTGAGACCAAACATAATACATCCCATCCTTCTGCTACATGACAGCCTTTCAAACACTTGAAAATAGCTATCGTGTTATGCTTTCTCTTATCTAAACCTCTCCAGTTTCTTCCTCCAGTGAGAATGTAAGGGGAGGAATTGGTTTTTTTTTTCTTTATATGTGTGTATGTATATATGTGTGTGTACATATGTGTGTGCTTGTGTGTATGTATATATGTATATACATATATATGTATATGCACCAATTGTCTTGCACATAATAGGTAATCTGGGGGGGGAGTTAAGGACAAGTGACTCCATTAGAATGGTCATTTCAATTTGTCAAATATTTTTTAAGTACCTACTAGCTGGGCAGCTAGGTGGTATAGTAGATACAGCACCAGTCTTAAAATCAGGAAGACTCATCTTCGTGTGTTCAAATCTGGCCTCAGACACTCACTGGCCTCACTTTCCTCACCTGTAAACGAGCTGGAGAAGGAAACGAAAACTACTCCAGTGTCTTTGCCAAGAAAACCCCAAATAAGGTTACAAAGAGTCAGACATGACTACAATGACTGAACAATCGTAAAGTGCTGGACTCTGTGCTAAGAGGCAGGGAGTCAAAGAAAGGCAAAAGCAGTCTCTGCTCTCAAGAAGACTCATAGTCCAATGGAGGAGTTCAGAGTCAAATGGAATTCCAAGTTTAGGGAACTCACAGTGAGGAAATCCTCTCCATTTTTATATTTTGTTTTACAACTGGGTCGTAGACAATTGTCTGAGGTGCTGAGGTTGCGACCACACTCAAACCATCAATTTCCATCAGACTTGTCCCAGGTCTTAGCACAACGTGGCCTTTTTTCCTTATGCACATACACTACATTTCATTCTGTGGTGATTTATCATTGGACCACAGGACAAGAGATTGGGGCTAAGGAAACCTGGATTTGATTTATCTGAGTGTATTTTTTATCCCTCCAGTACAATGTTTAAGTTCCTTGAGGACAAGAACTGCTTATTTTGTTTCTAGGCCCAGGGGCCCAGTAGAGTGCTTTGCCCATAAAGACTTGCTGAATTATTCAAAGGATCATTAGTAAACAGATTGAAAAGGAAGAAATGATGATTGGAAAGAACCAAAATGTGTTCATCAAGAACGATCTCATCTCTTTTTTAGGCGAGGTTACACAGAGTGTTAGATCAGGGGAATGCACTATATATAGCCTACTCAGATTTGAGCAAAGCCCTGGAAAATGTCTCTCCTGCTTTTTGTATTGAAAAGATGGAGAGATGTGAGCTCACGATGTTTGTAACAGTAACAGCTAACATTTAGATAGCACTTATAACCTTCGAGGCATTGTGCTAAGTACTTAACAATCATTTTCTCATCTCATCCTCACAAGAGCCTACCTGGGAGGTAATTAGTGATGATGAGGAGGATGATAATTAACAATTACATAGTGCTCACTATATGTTCAATAATTATCTCATGAGATCCTCAAACATTTATATAGTGATTACTGTGTGCCAAGAACTGTGCTAAGTGCTCTACAATTGTTGTGTCAATTATCTCTCACAACAACCCTGAGAGGTAGGTGCTATTATTCTCCCATTTTACAGAGCATATAAGTCAGAGGCAAAGATCAAGCAATTTGATCAGGGTCACACAGCTAGTAAGTGTCTGAAGTGGGATTTGAACTCGGGTCTTCTGGCCTGGCATTCTACTCACTGTGCCACCTCTAGTATACTTGGGTGGTTTCAGAACTGGCTGAATGACTGCATACCAAGGAATTGTCATTGATGGTTTTCTTTCACTTTGGAAGGTGTCCACGGCAATGCACCAGAGATACTTCCCAGCTCCATTCTATTTACTATAGATAGCATGCTTATCAGATAACTGAGTAGGAATAGCTAGGTAGCATTTAGTGGAGGATGGACTCAGGATCCAAAATGCTCTTGGACAGGCTAAAACAGGAGTGGGGAACCTGTGGCCTCGAGGCCATATATGGCCTTCTAGATCCTTAAATGCAGCCTTTTGACTGAATCCAAATTTTACAGAACAATTTCAATTTGTTCAGTCAAAAGGCCACACTTAAGGATCTAGAAGGCCACATGTGGCCTCAAAGTCACAGGTTTCCCACCCCCCATACTAATTCCAACAAGATGCAATTGGGTTCCAAAAATATTATCTTTATAAGTAGTAGGTGAGTTTGATGTGGTGAGAGAGAGCAGTTTATTGGAGGAGAAAAAGCAAGATTGGAAGTTTTAGTGATGATAAATTCAATACAAATCAACAGTGGTGACTCAACATCAAAGGTCCAGATTTGAAAGGAATCTCAGTATTCTCTGCTCCAGTGTCCTTATTTAAGCCATAAGGAATCTGAAGCCTAGAGAGGTTAAGCAACTTGTCCAAGATTACACAAATAAATAAGAGTTAGAGGCAATATTGGAACCCAGATCCACTAATTCCAGACACAATGCTCTATAAAACTCTGCTTTGGATCTTATGCAGAAGCCAAGAATAAGTATTTATTGAAGTTACCAAGAAGCAGAACAACTGGTGGCCCTGTGGATAGAGCACTGGGTCTAAAGTCAGAAAGACCCGAGTTCAAATCTGGCCTCAGACACTAACAATGTGACCCTGAGTAAGTCACTTAACCCTGTTTGCCTCAGTTTCCTCATCTGGAAAATGATTTGGAGAAGAAAATGGCAAACTACTTCAGTATCTTTGACAAGAAAAAACCAAATGGGTTCATGAAGAGTCAGACACAACTGAACATCAGAGAATTGCCATGGCATAATGCTAACTTACCTTTGTATTGACTTTAAGGTTTGCAGAGAACTTTACAAATGACATCTCATTTGATCCTTTCAATAAGGATTTGATCATTTGATCCTGGGAGGTAGGTGCTAGTATTGCTTCTCTTTTACAGAGGAGGAAATTGAGACAGAGAGAGATTAAGTGACTTGCCCAGGCTCACACAGCTAGTAAGTGAAGGCTTACTGAGGCTGGATTTGAACTCAGGCCTTCCTGACTCTCTACTGTGTCACCTGGCCACAAAATGGATGGAGGGTTTGCCTTAGATTCAGGAAGAATTGGGTCCAAATTCTACCTCTTGGGCCTATACTGGGTATATCATTTAACCTGAATGCCCCAGACAACTGATCTGCATTGGTAAAGAGAATCTCCTCACCAGGAATTCCCTCTATCAATGAAATCACAGGCTTAACAATTTTTTAAATACCTCAGAGAAATATAAAATGCTGTATGACTTTTGAGATTTCTACTTGTTGTATTATTGCACACACTAAATCATGAATACCTTTATTACATATGAAGCTCTCTGAGAGTCCATGTGTTGTCATGGATAGAAAGTCAGCCTCAGGAAGACATTGGTTCAAGCCCAACTTCAGACACACCCAGGCTGCGTGACCCTTATCCTCTCAGTCCCAAACAGGGAGCTAGCTATCTATACCAAAAAAGTTACAGTTCAATTTGATTTTTAAGTGTTGATCTTTCATTCTCCTAACCCTTGAAGTAATTTAAATAAGCAGCAGTATCTCTATGGAGGAGGGCTGATAGTCTGGACAACTGCTTCTTCCTTGAAGCAAGAAGATGAGTCCCTCTTTCTTTAAAATCACCAATAGCAAGTGTTTTTGAGATTATGAGCTTAGGATTGTCAAGATGAACTCACACATCTTCCAATGACTTTCTGGGAAATAAGGATGCCTAAGGAATGATTCCTATCTATGATGGGAACTCTTGAACTCTTTCTCTCTGTTTCCTCATCTACAAGGCTAGAAGATTTACTTTCCATCTATATACAATAGTGGCTCCATGAACAAATTGTAATTCTCCTGATTTACCACAATTCTGACTTTCTCAGAAACATAATAACAAGTATTAAACTTTTCATTTCAAAGCAATTCCAAGATGGAGAACAGAGGAATATGAAGCAGAAGCTGTCATCTTGCTAGGCCTAGCAAGGTTTTATTTTTCAAAAGCACAAAGAGAAATGAATTACAGTCCAAAGTTATCCAATAAACAGAGGTCGATGAGAGCAGCACCTGTCTCAGGCAAAGGGAATTCCCTTTCCCATAACAGAAAAGCAACTGCACCCTCCAAAACCATCTTGGTCTCAGCTAAGTAGGGAAAGAGTAAGGCAGGCCCAACAGTTTTTAATACAAGTGAGCACCCCTACCCCAAGCAATTCCTTCAGAAGATACCAGTGAGGATGCTACTGAAGATAATGTACTGAAGACAAAATTGTGTCCCATTCAAACTAAGAACAAAGTAGGGCAGTTTAGCATGGATAGTGGAGCAATACTCTTTTCCTCATGGGTGAATGTATCACTATACATGCAAAGCAGTGGAATATAGGGGGGGAAATCCTCATGAACTTACATTTGTATGACATTACATGGGTTTTCCACTGTTGTCATCTCATTTTCTCTTCCTGTAAACAGGGTACTGGACTTGGAGTCACCTAAGATCTGAGGTCTAATCCTGCCTCAGATGCATACCAACTGTGTGACTTTGGACAAGTCACTTAAGAGCTCTATGCCTTAGTTTCCTCAACTATGACAGCCCCCTAAAGTAGTCAGGTCAGGTAGTATTATCTCTGTTATATAAATAAGGAAATAGATACAGAGAAGTTAAGAGATTTGTCAATGCCACACAGCTAGCAAAGTAAATGAGTAAGGGACTGAGTTAGTTAACAAAAAAAAAATTTCCTGAAGGAGTCTTTTTTTAAGTATTTGAAGTGCTTTCATTATCACATACAAATGACAGATAAATCCCTGAGCAGTGTGGTACAAGGTAGGGTAGAAGAGCCCAGGGGGCCTTGGGGCCTAGGAGGGGAGGAGACCAAGTAGAAATTAAGAAGCCAGGTTGGGTTGGTACCAGCAGAGTTGTGAAACAGTATGCATTGAGGAGCTGAAGCAAGTAGGGATCTCAGTGGCCTTTGTCACAGGGATTTGAGGAGAGGAAAGTTTGTTCTAACCAAGAGGAATGAAATGTACCAAAGCCTGGCATTAACCACTGGTCCGACTCAATTGAATTCCCAAAGCTTCATGCTTTCTACTGTAGCTAAATGCAGAGATGTTCCAATACTGATCATGGGCAGGGTCCTACTTCAGGCATTCCTGTGTGGGTCCTAAGCTCATCCCACCATGTGGAAAAGGAATTGGACTTCATTTGGCACCAGAGAGAATGAAATAGGAGCAGTGAGTGAAAGTTGCAAAGATTTCATCTTAAGGCTGGATGACAATTTATCAGGAATGTTCTAGGCTAGTTCCCTCCTCTGATGTAGATTGGATTAGATGACCTCTGTAATCCCTTTTAACCCATAGTCTCTAAGACTCTGTGATTCTGAATGACAGATACAAGACTTGAGACCGGGTATTCTCACTGTTAAACCACCTCAATATCTTTATCAAGAAAACCCCTTGGACACTATGACCGTGATAAGGTCCTCAGGGCCACAAAGAGTTGGACGTGACCGAACAGCAATAACATTCTGGCTGCTAATGCCCTTCCTACTATAACCATACTATTCATAAAAGAACTAGATTAGGAATCAAAGAACCTGGATCTTATTCATAACCCTGGCACTAGAGAGTTGCCTGGCTTTGGATAAATCATCTAACTTTCTAGACCTCCTCTCCTCATTTGTCAAATATCTTTCATCTATGTCTACCAAGGTTGTCAACAGAATCAAAAGGTTTTCACGTATGTGAATAAGCAGTATGTGTCAGGTAAACACAGCACAAGGGTGCATGAAGGGGAGAAGGAAGAACTGTGTAGTTACCTCTCCACCAGGGAGAGGATACACTTGTTATTGACTCAAAGCATGAGCCTTGATGGAAGATAGCAACAACTTACTTTCACATGATGCTATGGACCCCACACAGAAGAGATGATTGGAAGAAAGCAATAGGGCAGGAAGAAGGTCTGCCAGGGGCTCAGAGACACAGGTATCTATGATGACAATGTGTGGAAACAGCAGAGATTACAACAATGGTGGAGGAAGGGTGGCCTAGAGGGGAAGATTGCAATCATTGAATGCAGAAGGAAGAGACAGGAGCTCAGATCAAAAAGGAAGAAGGACACAAGACAGGAGACAGACATCGCCTTCATTGAAAATCTCCATCCAAATCTGCCTAGACTACAGGAACTTCCTTTATTGGCACTTCCTCTATTGTATTCCTCTATACTTTATTTGGAGGAGAGTCCGATTTATGTCCATATCTGCCTGGCAATTGCTATGTTTCATAAATGTTTATTGGTAACTTTTGTTGTTAGCAGGTGAGTTAATTAGAATATTCCTATGGAACATATAGGAACAAGTAAAATTCACATGCTCCCCTAAGTACAGAGAAAGACCCTTTGAGTGAAGGCAAAACAAGAACCATAGAAATGGCACAGAAACTTTACAGATCCTGTAGCTCACCCACTTCCTTTATAGATTTGGAAATTGAGACCCAGAAAAGTGACTTGAACTGGGATAAAGAGAAATAAATTATTGACTAGTATAATAAATCTTATATCTAACATCTTAAAAAAATTTTAACATGCAATATCTTCTCCTAAGAGGAGGTGAGGTGGAGAGAGCACTGGGTAGACCAGGAAGACCAAAGTTCAAATGTAGTCTCAGATGCTACTTGTGTAACCCTGGGTAAGTCATCGAAGTACTTTACTTCAGTTTCCTCAAATGGGGATGATGGTAGTACCCGCCTCTCAGGGTTGTTCTGAGGATTATTTAATTACTATTTAAATTATTAATTTAAGTAAATTTATTTAATTAAATGAGACAATATTTATAAAGTGCTTAGCATAGTGCCTGGTATGTAACAGGTACTTAATTAACGCTTATTCCCTTCTCCTTGCTTTTGCCTTGACCACTTGCTTCATGGTGATTTAGCATTGAGCTCAAAAGATTTTGATGCATTCTTTTTTTTTGAAGGGGGGTGACCAAGACTATCAAGGTTAAGTGACTTGTCTAAGATCACACACAGTTGGTAATCGTCAAGTATCTGAGGTCATATTTGAACTCAGGTCCCCCTGACTCCAGGGACAGGGGTATATTCACAGTGCCACCTAGCTGCCCTAATTTTGGTATATACTTTAATTCTTCATCATGAAATCACATGTCACATTGGAGATTAAGCAGTGGTATTTGATGAAGAACACATTCAATGGGATTTAAATCAGCTGAGTTCCCAGGCCACTAAAGGATGTTTGTCTCTATCTCTTGCATAAATCTCTTACACTTTGGTGAAGTGCAGCAGGGTATAATATCACGTAAAAATAGTCCATCTCCCTTATGAAATTTCAACAATAGTAATAAATAATAATATCGACTAGCCTTTACATAGCACTTAAAATTTTGTAAAATGCTTTGCAAATATTTTATCACAACTCTGGGAGGTAAATGCTATTATTTTCTTCATTTTACAGATGAGAAAACTGAGGCAGACAGAGATTAAGGGACTTGCCCAGAGTCACAGCTAGTATGTGTCTGAGGCCAGATTGGAACTCAGATGTTAGTTAACCTTGGGTCTTCCTGACTCCAGGCCCAATGCTCTATTTACAGTGCCTCCTGGAACAATTTTGCTTCTTTTTATATCAATATATTTATTAAGAGTTCATCATAGCCACATTGGGGACAGGATTTTTAACTCTTCTAGAAGATTTTATTTTAAATCTCTAAAATATTTTTCTTGATGGATGTTTTGTAGTCTGATGAAAATGCCCATGTCTTACAGGTATCCCTGAACTTCCGATAAGAATTTTGGTATAACCTTTAATGAAAGACTGAAATTCATTAGTAAAAATGACCATATATCAATTTTCAGTATTCTAATCTTTGTGGTTTCTTGTACATATCAAGCATTTTTCCTTCACAGGAATAGTTAGCAGTTGTCTACTGTTCTTCCAGCTCTAAGAAACCTACCTCCCTGTAAAGGAATTAATAACAACTCCTATAGCTGTCAAGTCCCACTGAAGGGGACTTGTCTTCTGAGGATTAGTTTTACAGCATTTGTTCATCAGTTGTTTTTTTCATTTTCAACAATTTTTCCCTTTGATCTTGCTTTAATGTGTCAAATCCTGTTTCATTATGGACTTGACTTCCCCAGACCCAAAGTCACTGGCATATCTCTAACAGTCATTGAAGTGTGCTCTTTAAGAGCTTCAACTTTTGCTCCTTTTGTGGGGAGTAATATCCATTCTTCAAAACCACAGAATTAAAAACAGGGAAAGAAAGTAATGGGACATGTGTGTCAAATGAGATCTAGCACTCAAGTGAGAGAGTACTAAGTAAAAATGGAAAAACCAGCTCTGTCTGGTTTCTCCTAGTCAGCATCATGTTTTGAGTCAGTGTAGGGTTAGTAGAAACACACATCTATAACCCTTATTGTCACAAAATGAAACCATATTAAAATTATTGCTTTTCCCAAATAATTCAGATACCATTGGAGAGCTAGGGTTTGAACTCAGGGCTTTTGACTCAAAATCTGGCAGTCTTGAATCACCAAGATGTATCTCAGTCCATTTGCCAGTCTTGACAGTTGCATTATATCTATACATATGTAACATAAATTCCCTTTTAAAAGCAAACCTCTTAGGATCATCTAAGATAATGTACTTAAGTCTTTGAAAAGCAGTCAAGTCCTATGCAAATGTATAGTATAGTGTGTAGTATTACTTTCATTCCTTAAACTCTGCTTACTAGGAAAAGCTCCAGAAAAGCGTAGATCAAGTCATAGCCTGATGCAACAACAGAGCTTCATCTTATCTTCAGAGTTCCACCTGCTTCCCCTACTCTGCACTAGAGACATGGAAAGCTGTCAGTCTCTTTGCCCTTTGCCCTTCATGGCATGTTGCAATATAACTTGGACATGCACACACAGCTTTCTTCTTTCCACTCTATTTCCACAGATTTGACCTTGTACCTAGCTTACCCTTTGTTCCTTATCTTGAAATTGGCCTTGGTGTTTTTTCTGTCCATTCTGGCCCCAGGTCCTCTCTGACCTCCTTTCAGGCCACTGCATTTCCACTGAGAAACTCAGAGGAGGAGGAGGACAGACATTACATACTGCCAAATATACAACTGTGGCCTTAATTGTCTGCTATGAAAAAGACCTTCGGACTTTCGTGGAGCTCCTGCCTGCTGCCCTCTGTCATTTCTGTATAGAATCAGAGCATGGTAGGGCTGGGAGCAGCTCAGATGACATTTAAACCACCTCACACATGGGAAACTACCCTATTTTTAAAGGTCTCTGGAGAGATTTCTAACCTCCTAAAGTAATCTGATACTGAATAGAATTTGCCACCCAAAACTCAGTATCTATCTCACCTGAATCTGTTCTATGGAAGTTTAAAATTGACTCCCTGGGCTCTAGAATTAACCATCCTTGGTTTTAAGAGCCCTTCATAGGCTTTTGACCTTCCCTTTTGAGTGAAAGATCTTGGTTCCTTCATTCTTTCCTTATAGGACTCTGTTTTCTTAAAATGTTTGTGACTCTCTTTTAAATACGCCCCATTTTACTTGTGTGGTCTAGAAGTAGGCCAAACAGATACTGAACAAAATGCAAGGATTAATCCTCCTAGTCCAAATGTTCTCCCCCTAATCTAGGTCTCAGCTCTTAGCATGCTCTAATGCTTTATAGTTCTTCAAGTTGGGAATTTCTGTTAAGAAAGGGAGAGGGAAACAGGGAGGGAGGGAAAGGAGAAAGAAGGAAGTAAGAGAGAGGGAAAGAGAAGAGGAAGAGATATGGATAGAAAAGAAGAAGGAGAGAGGGAAGAAGAGAGGGAGAGAGAGGGTAAAGGGGAGAAAGAAAGCAGAAGAGAAGGGGAGGGGAGGGGAAAGGGAGGGAAAATAGGAGAAAGGGAGAGGGGAAGTGCTGAATTTGGAGTCAGAAAGTCTGAGCCCAAACCCCAATTCTGCCATTCACCTGTGTATCCTTGGGTAAATAAGTCATAGTCATTCTCTGGGACTTGATTTTTCAGACTAGACAAGAGGTCTTTAACCTGGGATCTGTAGAAAGAGTTCAAGGAGGACTCTGAACTTAGATTAGAAAGAATGACATCTTTATTTTCACTAACATCTGTTTTCTTTTATAATCCCATGTTGTTGTTTTTTTTTATGCATTTCAAACACAATTCTGAGGGGTGATCCATAGGCTTCCTCAGACTGCCAAAGGAGTCCGTGACACAAAAAAGTTTAAGAACTCTTGGACAAGAAGATTTCTAAAAGCTTCCAGCTCTAGATCCCAAGATGGTGCAGGAAGGACACCAAGCTGTTCCTTCCCCCTGCTTGTTGATTAAATGCTACAAATAGCACCGAGGCCCACTAGACCTAAGGCAATACCACTCCCCTTCCCCCCTCCCCCTTGCATGCTCATTTATTTTTCTTTCTAACTGAAGGATTGCATAATTGCCTTGTGGTCAGTTTATAACCTCTAGGTCTTGAAATTTTGCTAATATTATGTTGACTTTTCCTCTTCATGCACACTATTACCTACAGAGAGGCAGTATTGTAAAGTATATGGTTAAACAAAAGTCAAAGAGAATTGGCTTCAAGTTCTGTTTCTGATGCATACTGGTAGTGTGACGCTGGGCAAGTCATACAACCTCTTGGAGATCTAGGCAACTCGCTTAGTCTATGCATTACGGAGAAAGTGTCTGCACTAGTAGAGGGAAGTTTCTCACTCGGAAGTTCTTTTTACCAATGAAAACCCAGGTTTGGTCCTCATATAGTATTTAGGATTTTATAGCTAAATGTGACCTTAGAGTTCATTTAGTCCAGGTCTCTCACTCACTGAGGAAGTATGCAAGGCTTAGAAAGGTTGTAGTTTTTCTCTGTTCTTTCCACTTAGTCATACTGTCTCCTTGTGAGCTTTCAACTTAAGGTTGTGCTTAACATGGACCCTATTTTTCAACATGCTGAAGGCTTTCCCTATTTTTGTGTCATCTTTAAAATTAGTGAATAAAAGGGGTGGAGCCAAGATGGTGGAGTAGAAAGACACACATATGCAGGATCTCCCTGCCCATAAAATACCTGTAGAGAGGGACT
The DNA here is from genome assembly GCA_023548195.1 of Bettongia penicillata ogilbyi. Lineage (NCBI taxonomy): Eukaryota > Metazoa > Chordata > Mammalia > Diprotodontia > Potoroidae > Bettongia > Bettongia penicillata. Next base: position 4,038,730 of record JAJHZJ010000245.1, on the reverse strand, counting down.
CTCAACAAATTCTGGAGCAGCAGAAGTGGAGAACAACAGAGTGGAGGAGATTTTCCAGTCCAGGGTGACCTGAAAGACCCACAGGAAACATCAGTTGCACTGGATACGGAGTGGAGTCCAGCCCAGCCTTGGTCGCATGGTGTGACTCATGAACAGCCCTTGGGGGCGGAATCTCCAGTCACAGAAACCCCAGTCCCAGTAGCAGAGGTTCCTAGATCACAGGTGCCAAAGGTCAGTGACAGGATTTTTTTCAGCTGGCCAGGAAGGGAGAAGGGCCTTCCTATAGCGCCGGAAGCAGGCAGAGGCCACAGAGACTGTGTAGAAGCCTGTATGGACTGCTCCATTGTTGGAGCATAAAAACCCCTGGGGGTACTGAAAAGCTGAGTCTTACCTCAGCCCTGTGTGGAGGTCCTGGCCAAGCTGGTCTTTGTCTCACACTAAATGGCGGCCCTGCCCATCCAGCTTATCTGAAAATCAGCCCCCAGTGCTGACTTGGTGGAACTGGAGGCCAGGTGGCTGTGGAGAGGTAACTGCTAAGATTCTGGGCACAAAAATCCCTCTCTGCGTCGAGACCAGTACATGCTTGATCGTGCCACCTTGGAGGAACTGAGATTTCACAGATTCCTAGAGTATATACTACTCTTGACAAAGGACCCAAAAGTCAAGTAACTGGTTGGGGGAAATGCCCAAAAAAGGGGAAAAAAAATAAGACCATAGAAGGTTACTTTCTTGGTGAAGAGATATCTCCTTCCATACTTTTGAATGAGGAAGAACAATGCTTACCATCAGGGAAAGACATAAAAGTCAAGGCTTCTACATCACAAACATCCAAAATAAATATTCAGTGGTCTCAGGCCATGGAAGAGCTCAAAAAGGATTTTGAAAAGCAAGTAAGAGAGGTGGAGGAAAAATTGGGAAGAGAATTGAAAGAGATGCAAGAAAAGCATGAAAAGCGAGTCAATAACTGGCTAAAGGAGATCCAAAAAAATGCTGAAGAAAGTAACACCTTGAAAAATAGGCTAACTCAATTGGCAAAAGAGGTTCAAAAAGCCAATGAGGAGAAGAATGCTTTAAAAAGCAGAATTAGCCAAATGGAAAAGGAGGTTCAAAAGCTCACTGAAGAAAATAGTTTTTTCAAAATTAGAATGGAACAGATGAAGGCTAATAAATTTATGTGAAACCAAGAAATCATAAAACAAAACCAAAAGAATGAAAAAGTGGAAGAAAATGTGAAATATCTCATTGGAAAAACAACTGACCTGGAAAATAGATCCAGGAGAGACAATTTAAAAATTATGGGACTACCTGAAAGTCTTGATCAAAAAAAAGGGCCTAGACATCATCTTTTATGAAATTATCAAGGAAAACTGCCCTGATATTCTAAAACCAGAGAGCAAAATAAGCATTCAAGGAATCCACCAATCACTGCCTGAAAGGGATCCAAAAAGAGAAACTCCTAGGAACTTCCAGAGTTCCCTGGTCAAGGAGAAAGTATTGCAAGCAGCTAGAAAGAAACAATTCAAGCGTTGTGGAAATGCAATCAGGCTAACACAAGATCTAGTGGTTTCTATATTAAGGGATAGAAGGGTATGGAATATGATATTCCAAAAGTCAAAGGAACTAGGACTAAAACAAAGAATCACCTACCCAGCAAAACTGAGTATAATACTTCAGGGGAAAAATGGTCTTTCAATGAAATAGAGGACTTTCAAGCATTCTTGACGAAAAGACCAGAGCTGAAAAGAAAATTTGACTTTCAAACACAAGAATGAGAGGAAGCATGCAAAAGTAAACAGCAAGGAGAAGTATTAAGGGACTTACCAGAAATGAACTGTTTGCATTCATACAGGGAGGGACAATATTTCTAACTCTTAAAACTTTTCAGTATCTGGGTGGTTGGTGGGACCACACATACACATGTACACGCATGCACACACATACACACATGCATTCACATGCAGAGACAGAGAGCACAGATTGAACTGAATAGGATGGGACCATACTTTAAAAGAAATTAAGGTAAATGGTGAGAGAGAAATGTAGTGAGAGGAAAGAGGGGGAAATGGAAGGGGGTAACTATATGTCATTTAAGAGGCAAGTAGGAGATGTTTTTAGTGGAGGGAAAAAGAGGAGAGCTGAGGAAAAAACAAACAAACAAACAAACAAACAAACAAAAGTTTACTCTCATCACATTTGACCAAACGAAGGAGTGAAATGCACACTCATTTTGGTATGAAAACCTATCTTACAGTATAAGAAAGCGGGGGAGAAGGAGATATTGGGGGGGGATGATGGAAGGGAGGGCAAAGGGAGGAGGGAGTAATTGAAAGTCAACACTTGGGGAGGGACAGGATCAAAGGACAGAAGAGAAACAATGAGGGGCAGGTTAGGAGGGATGGCAATTCAGTTAGTCTTACACAACACGACTATCAGGAAGGTCATTTGCAAAGCTACACAGATATGGCCTATAATGAATTGCCTGCCATACCAAAGGGAATGGGTGGGGAGGGAGGGATGGGGAGAATTTGGAACTCAAAGTTTTAGGAACAATTGTTTAGTATTGTTGTTGCAACTAGGAAAGAAGACATACAGTTAACGAGGAATAGAAAGTCATCTGGCCCTACAGGAGAAAAGAGAAGATAAAGACAAGGGAAGGGAGGGATGACAGAGAGAGGACAGATTGGAGATAGGGAAAATTAGATTGCTTGGTGTATTGGGGTGGGGGGAGGGGATAAAAGGGGAGAAAATTTGGAACCCAAAAATTTGTGAAAATGAATGTAAAAAGCTAAATAAATAAATTAATTAATTAAATTTGACTTTCAAACACAAGAATGAAGAGAAGCATGAAAAGGTAAACAGCAAAGAGAAGTCATAAGGGACTTACTAAATTTGAACTGTTTACATTCCTACATGAGAAGACAATATTTGTAACTCTTGAAACTTTTTTCTGTAGCTGGGTAGTTGGTGAGATTACACACACACACACACACACACACACACAGAGCACAAGGTGAATTGAATAGGATAGGATCATATCTTAAAATAATGAAATTAAGCAGTGAGAGAGAAATATATTGGGAGGAGAAAGGGAGAAATGAAATGGGGCAGGTTATCTCTCATAAAAGAGATAAGTGAAGGACTATTCAGTTGAGGGAAAAAGGGGAGAGATGAGAGAAAAAACATGAAGCTTACTCTCATCACATTTGACTAAAGGAAGGAATAAAATGCACACTCATTTTGGTATGAAAACCTAACTTACAATACAGGATAGTGGAGGAGAAGGGAAAAAGCAGGGTGGGGGAGATAATGGAGGGGAGGGCAGTGGGAGGAGGGAGCAATTTTGGGAAGGGATAGGATAAAAAGAGAGAGTGGAAGAAACGGGGGGCAGGATAGGATGGAGGGAAACATAGCTGGTCTTACACAACACGACTATTATGGAAGTCATTTGCAAAACTACACAGATATGGCCTGTGTTGAATTGCTTGCCTTTCCCAAAGGGAATAGGTGGGGAGGGAGGGATAAAGAGAAACTAGAACTCAAAGTTTTGGGAACAACTGTTAAGTATTTTTCTTGCAACTAGGAAATAAGAAATACAGGTAATGGGGTATAGAAATTTATCTTGCCCTTTAGGACAAAAGAGAAGATGGGGATAAGGGAAGGGAGAGATGTTAGAAGGGAGGACAAATTGGTGATAGGGATAATTAAAATGCTCAGCGTTTTGGAGTGGGAGGAGGGGAGAAATGGGGAGAAAATTTGGAACCCAAAATTTTGTGGAAATGAATGTTGAAAACTTAAATAAATTTAAATTTAAAAAAATTGGTGAATAAATTCTCCATTCCATCCTACAAGTTACTGATAAAAATATAAAATAACCCTGAGTCTCAAATCAGCCTTTGTCCAAGCTTAACCCTGATTTATCAATAATTATTCTCTGGATCTAAACCACATTTTCCAAGTTTACTGAATAAGTTCTTGCGAAAGACAGAATCAAGGTGTGTTAAGGTCAGGCTAGATGAGTGATATCTCAATTATCTATCTTTCTAGGGAAAAAAAGCTTCTCTGAACAAAATTGGTGCAGACATGGTGGAGGATGGGAGAAATTCCAGTCTACGATTCAGTGCTGGTGCCCCTTAGGGAAGGGAAGACTGTTTCACATCCTCTTACCCACAACGTAGGGCCTTGGCTCAGGCCCTGTATGGGATGTAGGACTGTGCTTCGGAGTTTTGTTCTTCATCCTTCATTTTTGAAGAAGACCATTGGCATCATGGAGAGACATCTTGATTTGCTTGTGAATTGGATATAAGTGAGGTAGTTACACAAAGTTGTCAGCCTCAGTTTGTCTTCCAGAGTCATCCAAGTAGCAAGACAAAAGTCAAGATAACCAGCAGTGGCCCAGGATGCAGTGGATGATTTTTGGCAACTTTGGATCTTTGATCTGACAAAAGGACAGAACATGTCATAGAAGATAAAACTGACAATTTAATCTTGGGAATGAAACAATATCTAAGCTACTCTTTTTGCTACACTGAGTCATTGTAGGAAAAGAATTGGTCCCCCTGGTCTACTTCAAAATTTGGCTCAGATACCACCTCTTACATGTGACTTTCCCTGATCCCCTACCCTCTTCAAAACCATCTCAATATAACAGCCCCTCCCCTTTGCGCTAATATTTATATTTCATCCATCTTATGTATATACCTCTATGTGTACATATCTCTCCTGATAGAGTATAAGCTCCCTCAGGGAAGGGATTAATTCATTTATGTCCTTGTATCCGCAGTGTCTGGCTCACAAAGTGAATAAACTTGACAAATATTTATTGGTTAACATGTGCCAAATGAGGGAATCCATTGGATGGTGAGGGAAAGGGCAGAACAAGGTATATTAACTTACAGAAGAATGGTCAGCACTATTGGCGCCCTTGAAATTATCCCATCCTAGTTTTTACTCTGGTTAAAATGACCGAAAGATTCAGTCTTTATGATAACACCAAATAAACTCTTCCAATCCCTGTGCACACGTTTATCCAGAAGATTCATGGTTAGTGTGTTTAATATGTGTCTGACATCTGGCAAAGAATCTGAAAAGGACTTCGGCTCCTTCTGTCCTTCTGAACATAAAACAGTTCCAAACACCTTGGACCTAACCTATATTCTGTGTAGGGCTAGGGTTTCCTGAATCATGTGTCCTAATTTGCCTTTCAGGAACCAGACTAGATAATGAAAGATGGGGCAGCTGGTGGAACTTTTGGTATATGGATACTTGTATCCTTTTTATGAGTATCATTGATGTTTTGTAAGTAACAGGAGGCTGTATTTCTATTCCACGAGATATAGAATGGGACTAATTTCCTGACCATCAATCACCAGCATTTATCAAGGAGTTAATATGTGCCAGGCTCTGTGGATACAAAGATGAAAAATGAATGTCTCTTTTCTTAAGAAGCTGACATCTCTTATCATAATGTCACTTATTAATTAATAATATTGCCAGCTTTTCCCCTAAAAATATGTCTATGGGCATGTCTTTTATATGGATCTAGTCTATAATTTCAGTGGCTGAAGACAATTCTGCTTCTAATGCAGATTGCTACCTGCTTTGCTATTAATAGGTTTAGAAAGATATCTAGGCCCTTGAGAGGTGAAATGACTAGACCACAGTCACAGACACGGTGTGTGCCAAAGGCAAGACTTAAAACTGAGGTCCTCCTGATTTCTAGGCCAGCTATCTACTCACATTAGATATATACTATATAACCTATTATTATACTCATATTAGATATATACTATATAACCTATATTATACTCACATTAGATATATACTATATAACCTATTATTGGTATATTAAAGGAGAAAAATCTTAACCTCTACACCCATCCCAGTCACAATTATGGGAATGACAATGATGGGAGGGAATTGAAGGATCAGACCCTGCAGGAGATTATGATCCTCTGTTTAAAGTGGGGGGACAAGAGGAATTTCTCAACACCACAGGAAGCTGAGTATGTCTGCACCAGGTTACCTTCTGACCCAGGTAGCCCCATAAAGAGGTATGACGATATCACCCTTCCCTCCACCCTATTCAATAAATCCCAGTGGGTCAAATTATAAAATCGTCTGACTCTTACAAGACCTTCATAAGCTTGCCCCTTCCTACTTTCCAGTCTTACACTTTTCTGCCCTCCATATATCTGTAGTACAGTGACACTGGCCTCCTGGCACACCTACACAGCACTCCACCCCAGCTCCAAGTCTGGGTGGCTAGGATATGGTTGTGCCCTTAACGGTAACAGGCAGGTTAAGGAGAGAGAAGGGTTTGAAGGAGAAAGATAATGAGTCATTTTGGACATGTTGAGTTTGAAATATTTCTCATTCTTTCTTGCTCTTTCTGTCTCTCTCTAAATGTGTGTATGTGTGTGTATGTGTGTGTACACACACACGTATGTATGTGTGCATAATATGAGCATGGAGTTCAAGAAAGAGGTTATGACTGGATAAATAGCTCTAACAGAGCTTAAAAGTGGAGGAAGCTACGTGGTGAAGTGGATAGAGCACCAACCCTGGAGTCAGGAGGATCTGAGTTCAAATCTGGTCTCAGACACTTACTATCTGTGTAATCCTGGCTGAGTTGCTTGACCCCAATTGCCTTGCAAAAAAAAGAAGAAAGAAAAGAAACTCTAGTTCTAATAGAGCTATTTATTTAACTTAAATAGCATAAGAGAGTATAATGACAATAGTTGAACCCACAGCAGCTAATGAGATCACCAAACAAGACAGAATAGAGAAAGAGGAGAAGAGAGCTCAGGACCGAGTCTTAGGGGACTCCCATGGTTAATGGGCATACCCTGGATGAAGACTAAGCAAAGAGACTGAGAAGGAGCAGTCAGGTTAGAGGAGAGGCAGGCAGGAGCAAAAATATTTAGAAAAAATGAGAAATTCCTCATTACCTTCTGTATCAGAAAATTTTTTCCAGTGCTTTCTGAGAACTTCTTGCCCTTGAATATTTAAATATGAATGGATTGTTTGCCTAAATATATTAAGTTGAGTTTTTATTCTCCCTGAGTTGCTGTTTAAGTATTTCTTTGTCTGTAATAAGACTTTCATTTGTTGTTCATTTCCTGCATAGCCAAACTTCACATTCCTGAGGCTAAGCTCTCCTGGCAGGAATCACACTTCATCGTTCCCGATTGTATCTCTACTTAAGATTCGATCCCCTCCCAGCTTGCTTTTGAAGCCCTACCATTACCTGTTTTGACTGACATAAATTCAAAGCTCACATCAAATCCAATCCTTAGGCCCTCTACCTTTGAAGGCAAGCACAAGTAAATTCATAGGTCCACTGTCAAAAGCCATTACTTGTTAAAGAGTTAAGAATTTCAGGAATATCTAGTTTATCTCCACTTCTCTTTTCTTGAGATTCAGTTCTGATCCTGTCTGGCAGTGTTCAGGGATTTCTCACTGCCAGAGTCCTGCTATGTCAAGGACATAGTCAAGGACATTGGAGAGCGTTCATCCATTAGCTTCAGTAAGTCTACATAGGTTCCCAAAGAGGACAATACTGCCCCCCCCCAGGGGCACTGGAACAATGGGGGGTGAAGTAGCCTCAGGTGTAAATGAGGGAGGATGTTGAGAAAGAAGCGAAGAAATTTTTGAAAAACTGTTCGTACATGTTACATCTCTTGTGCAACAGTTAAGTCATAATGGTTACATTATTTTTCAAATAAACACACAAAATGCAAGTTATAGTCTGGTCTTAACAAGCAAGTGTTGGCATGTAGCGCATTATCAGGAAATCCAGCATGCATTGGCAGGAATATTTGTATGCAATGGTCCATTTTCAGTATGATATTATATGGTTACATGACACAATATTGGATCATCAAATTTTCAGTGCAAGAAAAAACCCATAAATTTGCAATAAATTATTCAATTTAAGATGAATCATTTAAAAAATTTTTAAATGATGCAATTTTTTTAATCTGTTAAAAGGTTAAAGAAAGTAGATTTCCAGAGGGGCTCTGAGTAATTTTTTTAAAAAAGGGGGTAATAGGCCAAATACGTTTGGGAATCTCTGGGCTACACCATTTATCTGCAAGCCTTGGCAGACAATGCTGCATCTAGGGAACATTTAATACTTGGAAGCTAGATGTCATTTTAGGACAAGAGGAACCAACTCAAATCTAGCATTACTTAATTTTTTATTCAGGTTCCAAGCACTCTGAGAGACAATGGAGATAAAAAAATCACTGGAGAAAAAAATTGCCTGCCCTCAAAGAACTTAAGTTCTAGTTAAGTGGGGAACCTGCAGCCTCAAGGCCACATGTGGCCTTCTAGGTCCTCAGGAGCAGCCTTTTGACTGAGTCCATGTTTTACAGAACAAATCCTTTTATTAACAGGATTTCTTCTCTGAAGGGCCTAGAGAGCCACATGAGGCCTCAAGGTCACAGGTTCCTCATCTCTGTCTTAGTTGGAGAAAAGACAACATTTGCGCAGGTAACTGAACACAACATACTTTGAAAAGGGTAAACATTAACAATGAAGAGAATCCAGAAAGGGGTCCTCTTCTCCAAGCCTAACTTTTCTACCTGGGACCATATTTATAGATTTAGTTTAAATGTATTAGTTGATGTGTTTTCCAACCCCCTGGACAAACAATTCCATAAGCATGAAAGTATTGAAAGTTTCTTATTCTTTGCTGTCCTCTGACCACCCCCAACTCCATAACTACGATGGTACCTTGCTTATAGAATGCCTTCAATGAATATTTAATTATTGAATGATCTGATAAAAATATTCTCAAGACTTAATATTTTACACAATTGACAACAGTTCACATTTCTCTAGTGTTTTATTTACATGTAAGATATGCAGATATGTTTCATATATACATGTATACTTTGTTGAGAGATCATAAGATTATAATTCTAGAACTGAAAGGAACTTCATTTTACAGATGAAGAAACCAAGGGCAAGAGAGATTAATTTATTCAAGGTCACACAGAAAGTGGTAGAGTCAGGATTAGAACTCAGGTCCTATGGCTCCAAGTTCAGCATTCTTTGTCCTATATTGTGCTACCTCTACCGTATTTATATATAATACATATATACACATATAGAATACATATATAAGAATGTTTACACAATATATAATAATATATTTATATAATATATATTATATGATATATAAAATAGCATATATTTATATGCTATGCATATATAATATGTACATATGTAATATACCATATATATTTTATATAATATACGCATACATATATATGCACATATACATGTACACATATGCATATATATGTGTATATACAGAGAGAGAGCAAGAGAAGGGAAGGAACAGGTACGAGAGAAAGATTTTAAGTTTCCTGTTAGCTAACCATTCTACTAACCAACTTGTCTCCGGTTCCAATCTCCTCCAATTCTTTCTAAGAATGATAGCTAGACATTCTGATCTGTACCTCCTCCTCAGCCTGCTCCCTTGTCTCCCCATGGAATAACCCTGCTTAAATTGGTCTTGTGGGTCTGCATAGGTGATTACTGTTCCCTGAAAGGTCAAAAGTCACCAACAATATATTACTTATCGGATCTGGATTAAAGAGAAGAAAAAAGCAAGGAACAGGGTGTCCTCCCCATCCTTCAAAATACAGCTTTCCTTCCATGAAGGTTTCCATGGTCACTCGGGCTCCCTGTCCTGGAACCCAGGGCTTCTTCATGCTGCCATACTGCCTCTACTTCCCACTGGTGTTGCTGGGTTCCTAACTGGTGAGCATCCTCAGCATTTATAGTCTGATCATTCCCCCAGCTTGCTATGATTCTCCTCTGCCATGTCTTCTCAGATTCCCCCGAATGTTGAAAACAATAATGAAAACAATATGACCAAAATATTCCTCCCTGACCACCACTCACTCACCTAAAAGTATTCTATTCCCTTATTGAAATGTGAGCTCCCTGAGGAACAAGATTGTCCTGCTAGCTTGTACTGTATTCCCATCGTGTAAGAGAGTTCCTGACACATCCATCATAAGCTTTTAATAAATCCTATTTTCTCCTGTGAACTCCTCTAGCACTGACTGTAACTCTGTTTTGACTCTTGCCCACAATGTGGCCTTTTTATTTGTAACTGTATAGACCTATTTCTTTTTTTTAGAGGGTGATATAGAGATAGAAAATAGACATGTGATTTCATTGGTGGAGGGAATTCTAGAATAGGAAACTCCTATCAACATGTTCACTGCAAATTTGTCATTTTAGAGAGTTACCTTGAGACTGTAGATAAAACACAGGGCCTGGAGTCAGGAAGATCTGAGTTCAAAACTGTTCTTAGACACTTTCTATCTGTGTGTCCCTGAGCAAGTCACTTACCCTATTTGCCTCAGTTCTTTCATCTGTGAAATGAACTGGAGAAATAAATGGCCAACCACTCCATTATCTCTGTCAAGAAGCGCTGCACACAACTGGCCAAGAATAAAATTAGGGAGCCAGGGAGGGAAGGGACGGATTGACCTTCAACTTCCTTTCCATATCCTCTGGGTACTACTCTGAACCCGGATAGGCAGTCTTGCTTGATTCATAACAAGGGAGATTATTTTAATTGCAATTTTGGTTTCACAATTTAAATGTCCTTGACTTGGTATTTTTAGCACATCAGCCCATTACTAAATGGTCTTATGAAGAGAAAACACTATGCTTCCTTCAGAAAAAGCAACCTGTCAACTGAAAACGTTCTTTGCTAAAATTTTGGCACATTGTGGAAAGAGATATTTCAACATTCAACCAGCCCAATTGGGATATTTGGTTCTTAGTCTTATTTAAACTTTGCAGGGAACTCATTAGACAAAGATTAATTTATTATAATAATAATCTAGTCATTAACATTAATTATCTTTGATCTAGTGAGTCCACAGCAAAAATTAATGTAAATTTACTGCTTTCTTTTTCTAATTAAAATCTAAGCCTTCAGCTCTGGATTCTAATCCTGGCTCTACCTCTGAGCCCCAGACCTTTAGTTTCTCTTCGTAGCTAAAAAAATATATAGAAACTACGAAAAGGAGGGGGCAAGAATTTAACACCATCATTGAACACTAGACTATAATGATGGTTAACTAAGGCAAGCTAGAGGGCAAATGTGGCAAGAACCGTCAAGTCAGCACATTTTTCTTCTGCAATTCCAGCTTCTCCTTCCTCAGAGACTATGGTCCTCCCCACAGACTTTGAGGCATTTCATTCTCGTTAACAATTTGCTTTTAAGGAAAGATCTAATTAGCCCATTCACATAATAAGGTACAAATGATTTATAAAGCTTAATGATATTTTACCCAGGGCTATTTGCATTTTGATAGACAGTCAAGTTTGTAACCAAAGGAATGAATCTGTAATTAAATGAATTTCAGGCATCCTCAATAATTATTTTGTGAGAGAAGCTTCTAGGTATCCCCTCAAATCACAGCACATATTCAGCTACTCTCCCTAGCTGCGGATAAAAAAAAAGTAATGCCTATGAAATAATGAATATGACTGAGTAATTAACAGAACTGTTCTTTTCATTCTTTATGCTATCCAAAGTGACATTCAGAGCATTGTAGAATCAGTCACAAAATATGAGTTGGAAGGGACCTAAGAGGACTTGGAGTAAAAGAACCTGGGTCCAGATTTTCCCCCTGCTACTTATTGCGTCACCTTGGACAAGTCACCTAAATCTTTTCGGCCCCCATTCCCTTCCCAAATTAGGGAATTAAACCAGATAGATGATGTCTAAGGCCCTATCCTCTAAATTCTATGATCTTATGGACATTCTCCAAGTCATAAATCCCCTCTTTATCATCCCTGACAATACCCATCCCACTTCCACTTAAAAGCCTTCAGGGACAGGGAAATCAGTACTACCACAGACAGCTCACTTAGTTTTAGACAGAAGTATTTCCTTAATTGCCTCTTTATCGCTTCCGCCCTTGAACTTCCAGAACTAAACAGAATGGAGACTAATCCCTCTTTTACTCAAGTCAGTTACTAGGCATTTATTAAGGGCCTACTATATACATAGTAGGATGAGCTCTGGGGATACAAAAGACAAATGTCAAAGAGTTCATAGTCTAATGAGGGAAACAATGTGAAAATACCTATGCATAAACAAGAAATATACAGGTTGATCATTGTTCTCATGTTCCCCCAAGTTGGCTCTCTAGGCTAAATAAGTCAAGTCCCTTCAAGTGATTCAGTGAAATTCAACAGAGAGGTACCAAACACTACCTGTGTGTACAGGATGATGCTAGATCCTCAGGGTGCCCCGGTATGTAATGGTTTCAAGTCTTACCACCCTGAAAGTCACATTCTAGACACTGCTTCTTGTCAGTGTTTCTCCTAAAAACTGTAGCAGCCAGAGCTGAACACTATACTTTCACTAAAGTAGTGAAAAATCGCACTAAATTTTTTTTGGCTATCATAAAACATAGCTGATTCATGCTAAGCTCTTGGTTACTAGAATGCATGAGTCTTTTCTTCATATTAAATGCTTTCTTCTCCATCCTTCCCCATGCCTTAATTCTACATTTGCATGTACATTCTGTATTTTACTTTCTAAATGAAATGAAGAATTTTATAATTACAATAGTAGATGATAGAGTGTGAAGATTTCCAAAGTGCTTTAAATATACTCTCATTTGATGTTCACAATTTTGAAAGGTTCTATTATTATCCCCAAATTAAAGTTAGCAGAACTGGGATTGAGAGGGCCATGTAATTAACATATATCGTAGGCAAGATTCAAACTCAGGTCTTCATGACTCCAAGTTCAGCACCCTACATAGCATGTCACTTAGCTTCCTCTTTATCCATAAGAGATTTCACATGATTATCATTACTCAACTGGTCTTCCAGCACATTAGCTATTCCCCAAAATTGGTTTGCCTTCTACAAATTTTGTAAACGTGATATCTATTTTGTGATGAATTCTACAATGTTCAGTTAGATGGGCTTTGCACTTGATTCAGAGCAGACTCAGAATGTTTGTCAGCCTAGAGAGTGATGTCTAGTGGAGTGCCACTAGGCTCTGCCCTATTCCAGTCAACATTTTTATCAGTACTTTGGAAAATGACGTGACTGAAAAATGACTCAACAGCACAATTCCACCTTGCCAGGATCATCCATTAGCAACGCACGGGGTAATCCATCTCTGGCCTCCATACCTTTGCCCTGGTAGTCCCACTTAGCTGAAACACACTCCTTGTTCACATTTCCCAAGCTCCTCTCTTCCTTTAAAATGCAGCTCAAATCCCATCTTTCACATGGTGCCTTTCCTGATTTCTCCCTCCACTGGCTGCTGGTTCCCTTCCTTCCAAACTAAAATGTATTATTTAACTACACTGTATATTCATGCTGCATATATTTTTATATGTACTTTTCTCTCCAATTTATTAGAATCTCCTTAAGACTAGGGATTGTTTCATTATTTGTATTGGTATCCCTAGCACCTCTTAGCCCACTGTCTAGCACATAGGCGGTTCTAAAGAAGTACTTGTTGATTATGCATCTTCCATCAAGCAGGGATCCTACCCTTCTTGCTTATTCCTCTTGTCCCTAATACATATTTTTATTCTTTTTTTTTAAAAAAAAGGTTGGACTTTAATACTCAATGGCAAGCCTCCAAAGACTTTGGGCTTTGGTAGAAACCTGTACAACTTGCCACATAACCTTGGGCAAGACATTTAAAAACTCGGGGCTCAGCCTCATCTGCAGAATGAGAGGATTGGATCAGATAGCGTCTGAGGTTCCTTCCAGCCCTAAAGTTACCAACATAGCTTTATAAAAGTCCATTTTTATTGTTTTAATAGCAAGACATTGAGTCTAGAGAGTCATGAAGACCTGTGTTCAAAGTCTTTATCTGAAACACACTGACTGTGTGACCCTGCACCAGTCACCTGACATCTAAGTGACTTCTACTAATGCTATAAGATTAGAAGTTGCGGGGCAGTTGCCATCTGCATTGATGAAGGGAGCTTCATTAACAGGAAGACACTAATGAAATTACAAGTCCAGACCAAAAAAAGTTATTGCAAATCTTAGTTTCTACTGGGCTTTCACTTTCCTTACACTATTCTTTTTTTAAAAAAAAAAAAAAGATATATTTTACTTATTGCAGATTCAACTCTATCTCTTGCAATGAACCTCAGGGTCCTGAATCAGGAAGATCAAGCCAGGCTATCCCAGGAGAGGTTTAGTACTCTAAGAGGTGAGTTATCCTCTTCGTCTTGCCTGGAACCGGGTCTCCACATCACCTTCCAGTCATTTCCACCCCTCACCTCTCTCTTTTTGAAAAATTTAAAATTTATTGATTTTTTTAGTTTTCAACAATCACTTTTATAAGATTTTGAGTTCCAAATTTTTTTCTCCCTCCATCCCTCTTACTGCCCCCGCCAAGACGGCAAGCAATCTGATAGAGGCTATACATGTACCAGCATATTAAACATATTTCCACATTCATCATGTTGTGAAAGAAGAATCAGAACAAAAGGAAAAAATGTCTCGTAGAAAAAAAAACAAAAAAATGAAAATAGTATGCTTGGATATGCACTCAGACTCTATAGTTCTTTCTTTGGATGTGGATAGCGTTTTCCATCATGAGTCTTTTGGAATTGCCTGCCACTATTCTTTTACAGGAAGTGGCCACAATCTTTTTTTTTTTAATATGTCCTTTAAAATCCAAGGACACAAATGATTTTCCCTGTGCTGCCACATCACGGTGATGCTGGTTGGTGTGTGTGTGTGTGTGTGTGTGTGTGTATGTGTGTGCACGCACACATGCCGTGCATGCAAGCTTTGTTTTTTAAAAGCAATTCCCTTGTCTTCCTCATTAGAATCAGCTGCAACTGTCTCACAAGAATCCTGTTCTTGAAAGCATTCCCTGTCAACTTCCATTTTAGAAGCTCAGGCTATAAATAAGATCCTAGTTATCTTTTATTTGAACTGTGAAATCCCTTCCCCTAAAGGCATTCATAAAACTAATTCCTCCCATTTTTTCATGCAAACTCTTGAATTCCCTCTCTGCTACTCTCGACATTCCTCTCATTTATATTTCATCAACTATTTCTTCCTTATTCAATTTTATAATAGTGGCATCTCATGTTGAAGCCTCTGGGTGGTATAGTGGATTGAGTTCAAATCCAACATCATTAGAAATCATTACAAATCAATCATTACTAGACCTGTTACCCTGGAAAAGTCACTTAACCTCTCTCTGTCTCAGTTTCCTCATCCGAAAATGGGGATAAAAATAGTACCTACTTTCCAGGACTGCCAGGAGGATCAATAAAATAATATATTTAAAGGCTTTTACAGACTTTAAGATGCTATATAAATTTTAGTTATTATTTTTGTTTCTTTGTCTTCTAAAGGTCAAATTATCAGTCTGGCAAGTTGAGAATTTATCAGTTATACTGCTTTTAGTTTTTTACCAGTAGTTTCCCAGATAATTGAGGTCCTCTATCACAGTTATATCCTGCTTCCTTCTCAGAATTGCAAGAACCTATTATCTTCATAAGAAATGATGAGCAGGATGGTCTCAAAAAAACCTGGGAAAACTTATATGAATTGATGCAAAGCAAAGTGAGCAGAACCAGGAGGACATTGTACATAGTAACAGCAATATTGCACATTCATCAACTATGAATGACTTAGCTATGCTGAGCAATTCAATGATCCAACACAATTCCAAAGGAGTTATATTGGAAAAATGCTATCCACCTCCGATAAAGAACTGATGGAATCTGAATGAAAGCTGAAGAACAATTTTTGCACATTATTTTTCTTGCAACATGGCTAATATGTAAATATATTTCATATGATTTCACATGTATAATTGATATCACATTTCTTGTCTTCAGAGTGAGTGGAGGAAGGGTAGGAGGGAGAGAATTCAGAACTCAAAATTTCTAAAAAAATGAATGTTAAAAATAATATTTTTTTTAAAAAGACTCCAGTATCCAGTTTCTCCAGCTAACCTAGCAGCCTCTTGTATACTCCTACCATCATATTAGCTGTATTCTTCTCTCCTCTCCTAAGGCTTTCCATCATGCCTCACCACTCATGGATTTCCACTCATGGATTTCCACATAATTTTCTTATTTAAGTACTAATTAATGGCCATCTTTATGAATTTTCATGATAAATAAAAATGATGAAATGCTGTTAGTGAAAAGAATGTTAGCGTAGGCATCAGGAGATGTAGAATCTAATTCTGACTGTCTAATTTATTCATAAGGTTGCCTAAGGAAATAATTATAACAACTTATACTTATATGGTGTTTTTTATTTCAATAAAGCACTTGTTCAGTTGTACCAGACTCTTCATGACTACTTTTGATGTTTTCTTGGCAAAGATACTACAGTAGTTTGCCATTTCCTTCTCCAGCTCATTTTACAGATATTTACAGATTTTACAACTGAGGCAAACAAGGTTAAGTGACTTTCTAATGAGCAAGTAAGTAAGTATCTGAGGCTGAATTTGAGCTCAAGAAGATGAGTCTTCTTGACATCAGGTCTAGCCATTGAGTGGCTGCCATAATTAAGCACTTTACATGTGTTTAATTTTTCTGGGCCTCAGTTTTCTTATCTGTATTATGAGAAGATTGTACTCTTTCCATATTTAATATTCTATGTTCCAATAGCCCTTTTGAATCATAAGACTACATATTTAGAGGTAGAAGAGACCTTAGGGGTCATCTTTTCTATCACCCTCATTTTATAAAAGAGCAGAGACCAAGAGGAGTTAAGTAATTTGCCTGGGGTCTAACTGAGATACGAACTCAAACTCCAAAGACTGAGCTCTTTGCACTACACTATATTTCTCCTCAGAAAGTTGATGCTCATAGAAGTTCTTCCCCTCCCAATACCTCATACACCACAGTGACATTCTATTCAAGTGTTTTTTTCCAGAATGTTTAACTCTCTGGTTTTAAAAGTATTTAAAAACATTTGCTCATTTAAGGCTACTGTTGATTCATGGGGCTGGGATAAAGAAAGCTTTGGTGATTTTCTTTTCCTCTGGCAGAAATAACTTGCTGTTGAGTAACTGTGACTTCATTGGAATGGCTTAATTTAACCATTGTCTCATTTTGCCCTTACCCATTTCTTTCATGATGTGGCTGCTCCTGTGCTATGCCACCCATGGTCCAATTTTCTCCATGGAACAGGTGTACAGCAATTTCCACAAGTCAATGTGTTTCTGGAAAGTTATAAGGAAAGCATTCTTGTAAAGTGGATCATATTTTAAGGGCACCAGGGGAGCCCACTATGTAAAGCAAAACTGTGGCAAATCCTTTTGGAAAGGGAATAGTTCCCAGTACCATGAATCATCACCCTCTGAGTTATCTGTTCGTTAAATCTGGATTTTCATTTATTGGTGCCACTTAAAGTAGGGCACACTTGAATGCCTAGAGAGCAAACAAGCTGTAGTAAATTCTTCAGATTTGAAAAGGAGAAGCATGCTGATCTGGAAAATTCTTCTGGAAGCCTTGGGGGAAAGATTGAGCAGTAAATGGCATCCCTGGAAGTTTTCCCTTATCCCCTAGATAAGGCTTTGGCTTGGTAGAAGGAGAATTGGGGGGAGAGGAGGGAGAGAGGGGCAAGTTCACAAAATGATACAAAGCCAAGGTGTTTCTGGGATTAAGAAGCTAGAGAGTGGGACCCCCAATTTAAATTTCTGACACTTAACCTAAATTTAATGGATGACTGAGAATGAGGAGAAGTGGAGGTTGGTCCCAAGCCCTAATCTCAACCTTCCGAGGTAACAGGGTCTACCACATATATATGTATGTACGTGCTGTATATATGTGCATACATATATGGGTATAAGTATATATACATACATGTATATACATGCATACTCTATATATACATGTGTATGTATATATGTATGTATGTATATACACAAAGAGAGACAGAAGAGAAGGAGAACTGTCCTGAATTAGGTCTTGGGATAGCCAGGCCTTGGGTTTGGTCATACATTACAGAGTCAGTCAGCAGTTCCAATTAGAACAGAAGAAAGCCAGAAGCTAGCTTCTTCTCAGTTTCAGTATTTTTCTTCCTGATGCATTGTATCAATTTTTCCTTTCCCCTTAGAATTGGCATAATATAGCAAAATTTCCCTGGCACACAGTAGACACTTAATAAGTGCTTATTTACTTGACTCGGAGCCAAAATCTTGGCTCTGCTACCTACAACCTCCATGACTTTGAGCAAATCACCTATCTGTGTCAGGTCTTCCTCTAAGGTCTCCCCCAGCTCTAAAGCCTATAATCTATCTAGTCAACCAGTCAGGGGACAAATGCACCAAGCAGTATGCTAAACACTGAGAATACAAGAAAAAAGAAAACCAATCCTGTCCTCAATAAGCTTTTGTTCTAATGGAGGAAGACAACACATAAAAGGAAGCTGAAAGAGAGGAAGGAATAAGCATGCATTAAGCACCAACTATATGCCAACAACTGTGTTAAGTGTTTTATCAATGTTACCTCATTTGATTTTCACAATGACTCTGGGAGTCAGGTGTTATGATCACTCATTTTACAGATAATTACCATTTTACATATAGGAAAAGTAGAAAAGTGAATCAGGTCTGCAGTCTGTGGAGGAATAAAGTCGAGAATGCTAGATGGCTGGTGTTTCCATCTTCCTATTTGCTTGGTCTTCCCATCTGGTTCGCTTGACTCTAACATCTGCATTTATGCTAGGGGACATAGTGACAGCTTGTCTCAATTCCCTTTGGTTTCTTTATGGTTGGGTATATTTTGAGTGTTCTGTGCTAGTGCCAAAGTGATTTCCAAAATAAGTACAACATGTTCTCTCCTGTGGAGGGCCTGCTTGACCTTTACCTTTAGCTGATAACCAGTGCCACACTCATTATGGTGACAGAGAAAGGCCCAGGTAAAAACTGAATGACCAGAAACAGAACTGATTCCATTTCCAAGTCCACATATTAAAAAAAGGTTCCCTTCCCAGAGTCTGGGTAGACCCTCCACAGAGAGTTTCATTTGGGGGTAGACTGAAGAAGTTGAAACCAGTGACCTCACTGGCCTTGGGATTTTTATGCAGAGCAAGTTTGCCATTTGGAAACAAACAAGATGAAGGCCCCTGAACAGATGTGATGCTATTTTCTTTCCTGTGTGGGGTTCCGAAAAAAACACATCACATACGGTAAAGTAACTCACTGTCTCTCCATCCTCTTAGACTACAACAATTGATGAACTTGAGGCATTCTTTTCACCAGCACCTTCCGTCATCATTCAGTGATTTAAATTTTACAAATGGAATCAACAGCCTGATAAAGTCATTGCAGTTTATATATTAAAACTGCACCATCTTTCACAATACTACAGTTTGGAGGATTTCTTAGATAATAACTGATATTAGTATGGAACTTCAACATTTCAAGAAAATTTTATATAAGTAACTTCACATGAATCTCACATCACCCCTGGAAGGTAGATTCCCCAAATATTAGGTGGCATAGTGGACAGAGGCCTGGGCTTGGAGTCAGGAAGACCAGAGTTCAAACAGTCTCAGACGCTGATTAGCTTTGTGACCTTGGGGTACGTCGCTTAACCACTGTCTGCCTCCATTTTCTCAACTGTAAAATGGGAATGATGGTAATATCTATCTCCCAGGGTTGCTGTAAGGACCAAATGAGATGATATTTGAAAAGTGTTCAGCACTGTGCCTGGCAATTATTATTGCTAATCATTTATTAATTAATATATTTACATTATTTATTAACTTACTTTGTTCCTTTCTCATTTTACAGGTGAAGAAATTGAGGCTCGGAGAGGTTAAGTGACTTACCCAACATTGAGTTTATCAGAGGTGGGATGTAAGCCTGGATCTTTGGGACTCAAATTCAACATTTCGTATATCATGTCTCTCTAAGAAAAGCAAAATCTGCCATGGATTGTCTTGTCTACGAATTTCATAGTGAAGCTGTCTGATGACACCATTTGAAGGATGCAAACTTGATGTTTATAACTGCTCAAGATAAGACTGTACCAATGAGGCCACATGATCAAATGCCTCAAAAATTAACAGAACATGTTTTATAACTAATATTGTCCATAATATGTTCACAGAGCTTTTGCCAAGAGAGTCCACAGTATCTGCATATCACTTCAAGTTTATCATCAGCTCTCCAGTCTTCAAATGCTTATACAAGATATTTTGAAAGTCTTACTATGGTATGTATAGTTTTAAGCCACACCAAGACTTTTTGGGACGCTGTATAAATGCTTTGCTTTAATCCATGGAGTCTTAACCTGAAGCCTGAAGTCTTTAAAAAAAAAACAACTAGTTTTGGTAACTGCATTTCCATGTAATTGGTTTCTTTCATAATTCCACATATTTTATTTTATGCATTTAAAAGCTTTCCAGGAAGGGTTCTCATAGGTTACACCAGATTGCCAATGAGGTCTATGTCACAAAAGATGTTCAGAACCCCTGATCTAATCCAACTCCTTCATTTTAGAGAAGAGGAAACAGAGACCAAGGTTAAGTGACTTGCCCAACTTTATATATAGACAGTGGCTGAGTAGAGACTTGGACCTGTGTTATCTGACTCTCAAGTTCAATGTTTTAAGAAAGGCCACATTGAGAAAGTATACTCCTCAGAATCTATCCCAAAGAAGTCTAGGAACTCTCACTGAGGTTTACATTACCTATTATTCAATGACTTTCCTTGTTTATCTAAGAACAAAGCCAGGTCAGGGGTGGGGAACCTGTGGCCTTGAGGCCACATGTGGCCCTTTAGGTCCTCAAGTGTGGCCCTTTGTCTGAATACAAATTTCACGGGGAAAAAGTCCCCTTAATAAAAGGATTTGTTAGGTAAAACTTGGGCTCTGTCAAAAGGCTGCACCTAAGGACCTAGAGGGCCACATGCAGCCTTGAGGCCACAGGTTCCCCACCTCTGGTCCAGACTTTACATCAAAACCAAAGTACCAATGTCAAATACATCTCAGGACTTGTAATATTTGTTACAATACCCATAAATAGTCAGTAATAAAGGTAGAAGTTGCCTCAAGTATGGTAAATAATCAGAACACAAATCTCCCCAAAACCTTTGCCAAAGTTCTTGAATCCACCATTCAGACTCCAAGACTGCAGCAATTATCCAGTCAACTCTACTCAAATGAATTAGTAGTATGGAACTTGCACAGAGCAGTGAGAAGGTAGCACACATACAAGCTTCTTAGGGAGGAGTGGGGTCACACTACTGAGAATGAGTGCCCAGGGTTTGCATGCCATGAAAACAGTTGACTGTATTAAGTCATCAATAGATTTCCTAGGCAGCATCTCCCTTTAGATAAGTATCACTGAAGCACAGGACCAGGGCTGCTGCAAGGTAGTTGGAGCTATTTTTATAGGATTCTGGGTTAATTGGTGTACTACCAGGTTTTGGAGAAGCATAGGATGAATAGGATTGAATCCAAGAATGATCTGGGCGGACCTGGGCGGACTATGTGACTCAAGTGTGATATGATGGTGGCACAAATATTCAGGATGCTAGCCATCTTATATTCATTATTCTGAGTCCCAAGGCAATGGATTGAAAAGTCTTCTTTTATTTTAACCTTTATATTTTTACAACTCTCTTCCATTCTCCCTTCCCTCCCTCTCATTGAGAAGATAAGCAATTTGATAAAGGTTATATACGTGCAGTTATGCAAAATATATTTCCATATTAGTCATGTTGTGAAAGAAAGCACAGACAAAAAAGGAAAAAAAAAAAGAAAAGAAAATAACAGTATGTTTCACCCTGCGTTCAGATTCTATCAGTTCTTTCTTTGGAGGTGGATACATTTTTCGCTATAAGTCCTTCAGAATTGTCTTGGATCTTTGTATTGCTTGGAATAGCTAAGTCATTCACAGTTGATCATTGCACAATATTTCTGTTACTACGTATAATCTCCTGGTTCTGCTCACTTCACTTTGCATCAGTTCATGTAAATTTTTCCAGGTTTTTATGAGAGCATCTTGCTTATCATTTCTTATAGAACTGTGGTATTCCATCACAATCATATACCATGATTTGCTCAATCATTCCCCAATTGATGGGCATCCCCTGAATTTCCAATTTTTTGTCAATGGACTGAATTCTAAGGAGAAAGAAGATGCAGCTGGATGGGGCTGGGGCCAAGGGAAGGAGGGATGCTTCAGCAGAAAAGAAGCAACCATAAATATTTCTCTGGATACCAAAACCTCTGAAGTGAAATCACCTGCCAGTCCTATGCCCAGTAACATGTTACAGAAACAGCTATTAGGAGTCGGTCTGATGCTACTAGCTAGCCTGTTAACTCAGATTCTGGTTTGGAATGAAATGAGACACTCATAAGTCATAACTCTTAACAAAAGAAGGTTTACTTAGACCAAACAAAGCAAAGCTATATAGCAAAGATACAATGGCATTTACCTTCTATAAACATTCCCCACTTCCTTTTCATATGGAAATTTGTTGACTCAGCATGGTAGGTATGATGACTGACATGGTCTTCAGAGAACCATCAAATTGGAAGGTCCCAGCTCTATATGAATGGGACCTTATATACCCTTAGCAGAGCAGGAAACTACACCAAAGGAGACAGGAGCAGTTCTAGGGGATAGCTTTTAGGGAAACCAAATTCCTGCTGTAGGTGGAACATGGAGGGAATCTTGGTATACAGTGGTGCTGTCACAGATATAAAAGAGTATTCCCTGGCTAGATGAAAAAATTTCTGGGTAAGTAAGAAACAGGATTATTTGTGAATATCAGAGGGCACTGTGATGCTATTATCCCTCATAGTCTATCCAAGTATCCTGTACTTTTAAAATTTCAATAGAGGATGCTCTGACTTCTGAAGTAGTTCTGTAGAAATAAAATATAGGTGTCCTGAAGTCTTCTTCTTTACTTGTTTCTGATACCAGAACCAACAATTTTTTTTGTTCTATCTCAAAACTAGCACCTAGAGAATCTCTGTTTGGGTCATTTGCTTGACTTTGATTTTCTACTCCCTCTTTGATCACTGACTTGTGTATCTCCTTTACTCTCTTCTGTACATTTGCATGTTACTGTTCTTAGCTCTTGACATATGCTTTGGCTGTTCCAGCCCTCTGTTCTAGTTTGACCCCTGCCTCCAGCTCAGCCTGACACTGAGATTCACCACCACTCCTTTTTTGTTGGGTGTGCTCGTAGGGTCAATACATCACACATTTGAACAACTGTTATTTTTCCTCTTTACGTCTTTGAGTGATTTGTTAGAAGACTTTATTTATGTTCTCAACTTCAGATTATTTTCAATGGCATTGCACCAATATTTGTTCAATACCCACTAATTATAGTAGCTCCAGTGAAATCCAGTGAACTGAGTTAGTTTTCCATGATTGTATACAATGCTGGAGAATATATTAAATGAGATTGTATAAGAGTACATTGCTAGGTACATTATAACTATTCAATTATGGCTTGGAGGATGAAATAAAGCATATGTCCTTTGCCAATGAGGCTAATGAATGAAGGTAGCTGGCACCTTAAATACCCATTTTTGAAGGAAATTGAACTTTGCCAAGTAGAAAAAGTGAACAAATATAAACAGGACAAAGTTTAATACAAGCAAGAATTTTGGATAAAAAATTATATTTCCCTAATACAAACCATGAAAAGAGTAGCTTTGTGCAAGTATAGCAGAAACAAAGTGAAGATTTTGCATAATAGGTCACAAGTTAGATATGACTCAGATATAGCTCTGATAGCTTTCTGTTTGTTAAAAGCAAGTATGATTGCAGCACGTATTAGCAAGAGTATGGTCTGTAACTGAGGTGATCTTCCCACTCTGCTTCCCACTGCACTCATTTTTGGTCAGGATTTTATCAGATTATGTGGTCATTGGGGGAGGGGGTGTCCCACAACTTAGGTGAAATGGGAAGCTGTTGGAAAGATTTCAGGAGACAGCAGTGAAAGTGATTGCATGCAGTTTGTAAACCACAGAGGAATGGAGGCTATTTAGATTCAAAAAAGAGGTTGATAGAAAGGATATGTAATAAATATATTCAGTTACTCTGAAGAATACTTAAGGATGACAACATGCTGTTCACAATGTGCACAAATGAAGGAAAATAAGCTTACAATGGAGAAATTCTAGATTAGGTATAACTTCCTATTAAGTTTATGAAGCATTCAAATTCACGGCTAATCTTCTTAAATGATTATGATGAAGAAGAAAAAGATGGGTGAGGAATTTACCAACATAAATTGCATACAGATGGGATCAGGATCAAAGAGCTAAAGGTGGATGCAAAAGAATAAGTGGTCCCATAAAGGCAGTGCCAAAGGCACAGAAGCCCTGGGGGAAAAAATGAGTTGAGGCTGGTGATGAATGCTAAGGACACCAAAAAGGCAGTTTGTTTGGTTTTTTTATCTATGTTGGAAATAGAATTCCACCAGCAGCAACAACCACTCTCATTTGCATAACAACTTAAGGTTTACAATGTACTTTCCTCACAGCAATCATGTGAGGTAGGCAGTACCGATATTATTATCCCCATTTTACAGATGACAATTGAGCCCCAAAGAGATTGGGACTCAAATTAGGATTTGAATCCAGGCTTCTTGACTCCAAATCCATTGCACTTTTCACCATGAGAAGGTTTTTTAGGATTACTGCCTGGGCTAGATAAGCATATGACAATGATGGATGATGGATAGACTGAAGAATTCAATTCTTATCTTGCATTGTTCCTCTTTTAAAAATTATTGTTATTCAATCATTTCTGTTTTAAAACATTAATAATCACCTCCTCCAACAGAAGACCTTTTCAGAATGAACCATCAAGAAGAACCATCTAATTAGGACTGTGATTGATTATATATACATTTAATTTTTCACTTTAATAGTATTTTAGTCACAGTCATTTGGAAATCAACAATATCCATTGTATTTGACATAAATTGTCTATGTATCTTCTTCTACATTGTTGTAGTTATATTGGTTCTGTTTTCCTCCCCCTCCATCTGTTCATATAAATCTTCACATTTCTTTGAATTCTTCATATTTCTCATATATTCCATTGTATTCATATGATCTCATTAGTTCAGTCACTTTCCTCATCATCAAGTGCATGTTTCCTTCTATTTACTACAGAAAAATTGTCATTTCCTAAATATGAGATCTTTTATTCCTTCTTAATCTTCTTAGTGTATAACCCAAGGACATGGAATTACTGAGTCAGATGGATAACTAACATCTTGGAGGGTAGAGTCAGGATCTAGAAAAAGTTTTATAAGCTAGATTCCCGGGCTGAATTAAATGAGGTGAAATGTAATAGTGATGAATTTAAAGTTCTACACTGGAGTTCCAAAGATCACCTTCACCAAAAGAGGAAAGTGAAGGTGTAGCTAGTCAATCATTCATATGATAAAAAAAAAGTAGAGGTTTTGGTAGACTGCTGTTGTTCAGTAGTGTCTGATTCTTCATGATCTCATTTGAGATTTTTTTTGGCAAAGATGCTGGAGTGGCTTGCCATTTCCTTCTCTAGCTCATTTTACAGATGAGGCAACTGAGGCAAACAGGGTGAACTGACTTGCCCAGGGTTATTCACATAGCTAATAAGTGTCTGAAGCCAGATTTGAACTCATGAAGATGAGACTTCCCGATTCCAAGTCCATGTTCCATGCATTGTGCCATCTCAATATGTATAAACATTCCAAAAAAGATATAAGCATACTCTCCAGAATGAGAGAAGTATTACTTCTACCTTATTTTTCCTTGGTCAAAACCCCTCAGCTCTCTTGAGGAACACACACACACACACACACACACACACATATGTGTGTGTGTATGTATGTGTGTATAAATGTGTTATGTACATATACATAACACACATATACATATATATGTATATGTATGTATGGTTTGTGTGTGTGATGTATGTGTGTGAGCTTCCATTAAGTTTGGGGGAAAGATCTTTTTATCTAACATACCTCTCTGAACTCATCTCTTGAAATTGCTCTAACAAGTGGACACCATTTTCCATCCCATAGAGATCAAATCAATTCATGATGAATGTTGATTAATAACCTACATACGCATGTTTTATATATATATATATGTATATATACACTAAGATATGAACAAGGAACTGGGAAAAGTGATGCTTTTTCTGCTTTATTGTGTGTTGATACAATACATACAGCTGATACAGTACATATAGACAAGGCTGGAGTCAGGAAGACCTGAGCTCAAATTCAGCCTCAGACATTTACTAGTTGTATGACTCTGGGCAATTCATTTAACTTCTGTCTGCCTCAATTTCCTTATCTGTAAAATGGAGAAAACAATAGCATCTCCCTCCCAGGATTGTTGTAAGGATCAAACACGATAGAAATTGTAAAGCATTCAGCACATAGTAAGAACTATAAAATGTTAACTGTCATCATTATTACTTCTCAGGATTGTTGTGATGATCAAATGAGGTAACATATTTAAAGGACTTTGCAGACATGGAAAGGCTATGTAAATGCTAGTAATTATTGCTGCTATGTCTTCTCCCATACTTTATTATCAGGAAAAAAATGTGACTTATAACCATGAGGTCCTCTATTCAGAGGGAAAGTTAGTTTTGAGCTATGTGCAGGCCAAAAACTTGTTCCCAATAGTTATTAGGCAGAACAATGTAACCTCAGTAAGGCAAATCATGGTTTCTTCTGTGTTGTTCCTGACTCTGCCAGTGACAATAGGGAGTAATTACCAATTACAACAGAGTCTCTTTGCTTTCTACACACAATTCTGTGCCTTTTTCAATTTGGCATCCCCAGAAACTAACATAGAATACCTTATTATCACATACAGTGCCTAGAAGTTCTGAAGGAAGTTTCAGAGACACTGATTCTATCTCAGTAAGGAAAAAAATTGCCCACCACTTGAGCTATCCCTAACCAAAAGAAACTACCTTGGTACATGATGAGTTTCCTATACCATCAATATTCACACCAAGGATGGGTGACTATTTTGAAAAGGAGGTTGTAGTCAGGATTCATGTTTTGAGTGGGGAATTGGACAAAATTATCTAGAAAGTCTCTTCTAACTCTAAAATTGCATGATCTTTCTAGATGGTGTTTGGTAGTATATGAATCACTTGCACATGCATACTCTTCTTTTGATTCTCACGACAATCTCGTTCAGTAGTCAGGGACTAGTGGTTCATTTTTGTCTTCCTATGCCCAATGCCTGGCACCTATTAAATTCTTAATCAACATTCATCATGAATTGATTTGATTGCTATGGGATGGAAAATGGTGTCTACTTGTTAGAGGAATTTCGAAAGATAAATTAAGGAAGGTAGAGTAGAAAGATGGGCCTGTAAAAGCTTCCCCCACATAAAACACCTGTAAAAAATAACTCTGAACAAATTCTAGAGCAGCAGAAACAACAAAAAGACAGAGTGAAAGAGATTTTCATTCCAAGACAGCCTGGAAGGTTGAGAAGAAAGGTCTATCCCACCAGGCAGGGAGTGGAGTGCAGCCCAGTGTGGGTCACGTGCCATGGCAGAGAATAGGACCCAGAACAGCCTTCATGGTGCCACTAGCAGCAGCAATTCCCAGACTGCTCAACCCACAAAGCCCAAAAACAGCTTCAAAGGTCAGTGACAAAGCTCCTTCACCCATGAGAAGGAAACGTAGTCTGAACCACTGGCAGAAGTCACTGCAGCAGCAGCAGTCATTTTTGGAGCCCTCCACCTAAAGCCCCTATGGGAATTGAGCCCCTTATCTGAATCTCAGACCTGAGTCCAGACCTGCAGGGAGGAGGAGCACTGGCATGGTGGAGCTGGAGGTGGTTGTGGAGAAGGAATTCTGCTCACAAATTCTGGACAGAAAAGTTTTTGGTTGCTCCCAGACCAGTGCACAGGCCAGGAGAGGAATAAATTCCTCTCCCTTGATTGTTCCACCTTGGAGGAATTAAGAACCTACAGGTCACCAGAGTATACTCTCCTATTGACAAAGGACTCAAAATACAAGTAACTGGATGAGAAAATGCCCAAAAAAGGAGGGAAATAAGATTATAGAAGTTTATTTTTTTGGTGAACAGGTATTTTCTTCCATTCTTTTGGATGAGGAAGAACAGTGAATAGCCATACCATCAGAGGAAGTCAAGGCAAACCTCTAAAATAAATATGCAGTGGTCTCAGACTATGGAAGAGCTCAAAAAGGATTTTGAAAGTAAGAGAGGTGGAGGAAAAATTGGGAAGAGAAATGAGAGTAATGCAAGAAAATCATGAAAAGTGAGTCAACAGCTTGATAAAGGAGACCCCAAAAAATGCTAAAGAAAATAATAACTTTAAAAATAGGCTAACTCAATTGACAAATGAGGTCCAAAAAGCCAATGAGGAGAAGAATGCTTTAAAGAGCAGAATTAGTCAAATGGAAAAGGAGGTTCAAAAGCTCACTGAAGAAAACAGTTCTTTAAAAATTAGAATGGAGCAGATAGAAGCTAATGACTTTATGAGAAACCAAGAAATTACAAAAAAAAATCAAAAGAATGAAAAAATAGAAGATATTGTAAAATATCTCACTGGAAAAACAACTGACCTGGAAAATAGATCCAGGAGAGACAATTTAAAAATGATGGGACTACCTGAAAGCCATGATCAAGAAAAGAGCTTAGACATCATTTTTCATGAAATTATCAAGGAAAGCTGCCCTGATATTCTAGAACCAGAGGGCAAAACAAATACTGAAAGAATCCACTGATCACCTCCTGAAAGAGATCCAAAAAGAGAAACTCCTAGGAATATTCTAACCAAATTCCAGAATTCCCAGGTCAAGGAGAAAATATTGCAAGCAGCTATAAACAATTTGAGTATTATGGAGATACAATCAGGATAACATAAGTTCTAGCAGCTTCTGCATTAAAAGATCAAAGGGCTTGGAATAGGATATTCCAGAAGTCAAAGGAACTAGGACTAAAACCAAGAATCACCTACCCAGCAAAATTGAGTATAATACTTCAAGGCAAAAAGTGGTCATTCAGTGAAAAGAGGACTTTAAAGCATTCTTGGTGAAAAGACCAGAACTCAATAGAAAATTTGACTTTCAAACACAAGAATCAAGAGAAGCATGAAAAGGTAAACAGGAAAGAGAATCATAAGGGACTTTCTAAAGTTGAACTGTTTACATTTCTATATGGAAAAATAGTATTTGTAACTCTTGAGACTTTTCTCAGTATTTGGGTAATTGGAGGGATTATACATACTCACATACACACACACATACACACATATATGCACACACATAGAGATCACAGAGTGAGTTGAATAAGTAGGGATATCTAAAAAAATAAAATTAAAGAGTGATAGAGGAATATATTGGGAGGAGAAAGGGAGAAATGGAATGGGACAAATTATCTCTCATAAAAGAGGTAAGAAAGAGCTTTTTCAATGGAGGAGAAAAGGAGAAAGTGAGAGGAGAAAAAGTGAAGCTTATTCTGTTCACATTTGGCTTAAGGAGGGAATAACATGTTCGCTCAATTTGGTATGAAAATCTATCTTACACTACAGGAAAGTAGGGGAGAAGGGGACAAGTGGGGTGGGGGAATAACAGAAGGGAGAGCAAATGGGAAGAGAGAGTAATTAGAAGTAAGCACTTCTGGGGAGAGATAAGGCCAAAAGAGAGAATAGAATAAATGAGGGGCAAGATAGGGTGGAGGGAAATACAGTTAGTCTTACACAACATGACTATTATGGAAGTCTTTTGCAAAACTATACTTATATAGCCTATATTGAATTTCCTGCCTTCTCAGTGGGGATGGGTGGGGAGGGAGGAAGGGAGAAAAGTTGGAACTCAAAGTTTGAGGAATGAATGTTGAGAATTGTTTTTGCATACAACTGGAAAAAAGAAATACAGATAAGGGGGCATAGAAATCTATCTTGCCCTACAAGAAAAGAGAGAAGATGAGGATAAGGGAAGGGAGAGGTATGATAGAAGGGAGGGCATATTGAGGGAAGGGGTAATCAGAATGCAAGGTGATATGGGGTGGGAGAGGGGAGAGATGGGGAGAAAATAGAAAATAGACAGGGGAGAGAAGAGAGAGAGAGAGAGAGAGAGAGAGAGAGAGAGAGAGAGAGAGAGAGAGAGAGAGAGAGAGAGAGAGATGTTAGGCAAAAGGTCTTTTCCCCAAACTTAATGGAAGTGTCATCATACAGTGGGAAGAGAACATACTCAGACCAGTCAGAGAACCAGTCAGAGAACCAGTTTTAGAATTTCTGGTCCACTATTTACTTTGTGACTTTGGACAGTTGTGACATAACCTTCCTGGCCTTACTTTTCTTCATCAGAAAAATGAAGGGATTAGACTAGATGACCTCAAAGATCCCTTTCAACTTGAAAATTATAATCCTAAATTGCCTACTTTTTGTTGAAGCCCTGTTAAGCAGTTTATCTGTTGGTTTCTTTACTCTGTGCATAGAGATAGTGCTTCCTTTTTTATACATGTAGCAGCTATTGATTTAATCCAGACTTTCTGATAGTTTCCAAAACTCATTTGGCCTGTGGTAAGCATTTTCCATGTTTACCAAGGCAGTTTCTTCTTCATGTAGAAATTCTTGCTTGTGCTAAAAGAACACACACACACACGCACACACACATGCCCTCCAAAAACATGCACTCAGATATTCCCTACAAGTGGAAATACCCATCTCTTCTGGAGCAAAGTGATGTCAACAAATTCTTTAAGGTCACCAACTGACTTCAGGATTATGCTGACATTTTCCCATGCCTTGGCCAATTAGATTGGAATTGATGTTCATAACAGGTTTAATTCAAGTATTTATGGTCTGTTTCAGCTACATTAAAACCACAACAACACACCTTCATTTCTTTGCTATAGTTCAGAGAGGGAACTCCCAGATGAGAAACTTCCTCTATCAAGGGGCAAGTCAGTACCTTTTCTGCCATTTATAGTGCTTGAGTGTAGCCTACAAAAATGAGAACTTCCGTCACTTGTCCAGGGGCATACTATGCCAATATATACCAGAGATAGGACCTTTGCTAGATGCAGGTAATTTATGTTTTCCAAGCCCATGTATCCTCCATGTTTTCTTCCTGGTATCGTCACTATTTGTGAACTGCTCTGAATTTCTTTCCCCATTGAAGCTGGTTGGAGCTTTTTTTCCCACCTTAACTTTTGGGACTAAATTAATGATTCACCTGACTATAGGTTTTGCTTACATTCTTACTCTTTAAAGATTCTCTGACAGGATCGTTAATTTAGAACCAGAAACGAATCCTAGTAGACACTGAAACTCTGAAAGACCCTTAGAGGCCAGCTTCCTCATTCTACTGATGAGAAAATTGAGACAGTAGGAAATTGTGATTTGCCTATAGTCACTTAGCTAATACTAGCTAGTCACTGCCTAAAGCAGGATCTAAAACCTGGGCTTCCTGTTTCAAAAATCAGATCCACTGGTTGCCATTTTCATTCTGTTGAGTAGAATATAAATCTGAAGCCCTTATGGTCTTGAAGACTCAACCATGTTAAAGTCAGTTGCATCTTTTCCATTCTACAACCCAACAGCTGGAATGTGCTGTCATCCACTCCAGTGCCCCCATCTAATAGATCACATTAGGGTAAATAAAATTCCTGTTCTTGCAGGTATGTATTTAAAGACTCATTTGCCTAAAATGTATAAATGCAAAACAGGAAGCAAACCCTAAACTCATTTGTCCTTTTCTTCCCAAGTTTTAGAATGTTAAACTCATTGGAATTTTTTGACAGTCTTCCTCCTACTCAATGACCCCAATCTAAAAAATGTATTTACTTAGAAATGAGTGAAAAGCATTGGAAACTCAAGGTATGACAAACACATAAACTATGTGTGGTTCCCATAGAATTAAAATAAAAATAGATCATCAGAACAACAATAAGAATCCCATGGGATTGGCATGGTTTAGATTTCTTCACAAGGGCCAAAGTAAAACTTTTTTTAAAAGTGGTAACATAGTAAACCCATTTATCATCCTATGGGACTATAAAAGTCATTTTGGAACTGTCCCGATAAGTACTCAGGAGAAGAATACAGTCCATTGACCACAGCAAGGAACAACAATATGGTTACAAACTGTCCCTCCTCTACTGAAATTTCACCATTTATTAAACACAAACGATGAGTCTCAAACTGCTAATCTCTAAGCAAAATAATACGCACTACCTAGATACAACTCTGTTTTTATATATTGTCATAAATTTCCAAAATATCATCTCTAGTGGTGAAAAAATTTGTATGTTGTCAGAATCCAAAATGAGAATGAGTAGGGCAGAACATGCAGTATATTTGCCTTTCTTTTTAGTGAAGTTACTCCTACCTCCTCTATTGATATCCTTAAATTCTTATTGTGGTACTGAGGTTCCACAGGGTATTTGAAGACTATGTCATTGAAAGTAGATCTCTGGCATTTCTGC
Organism: Bettongia penicillata ogilbyi; assembly: GCA_023548195.1. Lineage (NCBI taxonomy): Eukaryota > Metazoa > Chordata > Mammalia > Diprotodontia > Potoroidae > Bettongia > Bettongia penicillata. The sequence goes on along the minus strand of JAJHZJ010000245.1, from coordinate 4,006,262 downwards.
CAAGCAAAAAGAACACAGGAATAGACATAATAGATAGATAGATGGATAGCAAGAGATGAATAGATCAATCAATACCTAGGTATATTATCTATATCTTATAGATAATATTGATTATATCAGACATAATCTATATTTTCTATAATAGTCATATAAAAATTCATATAAAATATAGATAATAAAACTATGCCTATAAATAATAATACAGATAATCTATATCTAGATAAATCTTGATAGATATCTATACGTAGATATATGCTATATGGGCTATAATCTATATTATATATAATGAAGTTATATCAGTAGATAGCTATACCTAGATAAAAATATATATTCATGTATAGATATCTATCAAGATTTATCTAGGTATAAATATATAGTAACATATATATAGGTTTAGATATATATCTCTATAGATTTATTGATTGATCAATTTATAGAGGAATCTATAGATTTTGTTTATAGTCTAGGAACCAACTTGGCTAAGTAGATATTGACCATGAGATTGGCTACAGAATGAAGAATTTTTCAGCATCAGCAACCTTCAGAGACTATTTACTGAGTTACAGAGGGGTGTGATCTGTGCTTGTGCCTAATACTTCTCAAAACTCTATTGGTTCCGAGGCATCTAGGTGGTACTGTAGATAGAGATGGGACCTAGAATCAGGAAGACTTGCCTTTACATCAGGCTTTATACAATTACTATCCATGTCACTGTGGAAAAATCTCCTACCTCTATCTGCTTCATCCTCCTCATCTACAAAATGAAGTAATTTTTATTTGTAACGTAGCTAGGGATGCAGAGAATAGAGCACTGGATCTGGAGTCAGGAAAACGTGAGTTCAAATCTACCTTGGGCACTTACTAGCTATGTGACACTGAACACGTCACTTAACTGCCATCTGTCTCAGTTTCCTCATCTGCAAAATGGGGATTGATCCTTGAAGTATATGCTTATTTATATGAATGAAAAAGAAAAATAAAAGTCCACTAGGAAATTCTCACACCTAGGATTTACCTACTTGGTGACGAGAGGGTGATCTAGTCAGATAGAGAGTTGACCTCAACCCCAGAAAGGTTTATCTGTGTCTGACACACACTGAGCACATCTTTAACCTCTCATTGTTCTAGGTAGCTGTCTGAGGTTATAAATTGTAAAAAAAAAAAAAAGTGTCAACCCGCATTGGAGAAGGAAGTTTCCTCTCTCTGGAATTCTCTATACAAATGAATTCACAGGTCCAGTCCTTATCCTGTTCCTGTCACTTACTTCAAAAACAGATTAGATAGAAAAAGCAATGTAAAAAGCATTACCAAAAAGATATATGGTCAGAAAGGAAGATGGGCCAGTGGTGTACTGAGAATAAGAGATAGTCCAAGTAGTGAATTATTCCCCTGGATGTGCTAGAAAAAGAAGAGGAAAGCCTTTATAACACGGAGTAAGTCCTCCATGAAGGATTCACAGGAAGACACTGAGGAAGAATTCCACAAAATAAGGAGCAAGTAGAGCAGAATTGGGCCTGGAATCAGGAGGACCTGAGTTCAAATCAGGCCTCAGACACTTTCAGTCAATTGACCTTGAGCAAGTCACTTAACCCTGTTTGCCTTGGCTTCCTCATCTGTAAAATGAGCTGGAGAAAGAACTGTCAAACCACTCCAGTATCTTTGCCAAGAAAACCCAAATGGGGTCATGAAAAGTCACAAATAACTGAACTACAACGTGTGCTAGGTACTGTGCTAAGTTCTTTAAAAGCATTGTCTCATTTAATCTTTATAACAACCCTGGTTTCACAGTTGAGGAAAATGAGACAGACAAAGATTAAATGACTTGCCCAGGGTCACAGTAAGTGTCCAAGGCCAAATCTGACCAAGTCTTGACTCCAGCACTCTATCCACTATACCACCTTTTATAGAAACATTCTGACAAAAGAACCATAAATTTTACTGGAGGTTATGCCTTCCTTCTCTATTCAACTCTTACTCCAATGTCTCATTGTAGCATAGAATTTGTAGAAAAAGAATGTTTAGAGTGAATACTCCCTCCACAAATATACCAAGCAATTGGTCAAAAAAGTAATTATTTATCACCTACTTTGTGCTGGGTACTGTGCTAAGCTCTGGAGATACAAAGAAAGGTAAAAAATGGTCCCTGTCCTCAAAGAGTTGATAGTCTAATAAGGGAAAAGCCCTCTGTAACTTTTTATTCTGTAAGATAACAGGGGTTAAGTGACTTCCCCAGGGTCACACATCTAGGAAGTGTCTGAGACCTGGCCCAGCATTTTATCTACTGTGCCACCTAACTACCCAGTCTAGCACATACTAGGTTTATAAGACATGCTTGGTCCTTTCCTCCTTTAGCATAAAGATTGCTAACTGGAGTACCATGAGTTTTTGGTGAGCTTGTCCCAAACAGAAACTGAATCCTATTCTAGATTTAAATGAATGCTTGAAGTTTTAGATTAAACTATTTTAATCCAACCAGTATATTTTGATGATTCTTCCTCTTCACAGGGAGCACAATTGACTTGATATCTATTGCTTAAATGAATAAGGTAGAAAAAATAGTTGCCTAGCATACCAGGGCAAAATGGAGTGTTGTACTCATTATCCACATAATTTAGTCTAAGATACCTACCATTAAAGAACAAGTGGGATATGTTTTGGTCCCAGATGTTTAAGGATAGTACTATAACACAGGAACCTCAGAGGTCATCTCTCCAACTCCAGCATGCTGTAAGAGCTTGAAAAGTTTATGTGGAACTTTTCTTTTTGAAGTAACATGGACCCCCTTACAACTTAGCAGGTCAGGGGGGTGACTTTTTCATTATTTCAAATGCATAACTCCAAGCCCTATTAGTGGATCTCTACGCTAGACCAAACCAAAATAAGAAATAAAAAGATCTATTTTTTTCCAACAACCTCACTTCCTCTTAGCAGAAATCTCCCCCTCCTCACTCTCAGGCTTAATTGATATTTAGGTTGAGAGAAGAAAATTCCTTTCAGCTCCTGCTATGCCCCAACTAGGTAGCAATTCCAACTAGAGTGGCCATTGTTCAAGGACCCCGAGCAACACTGGAACTTGTGATTTTTGCTTCACATTCCTGTAGTTACAGCCCAGTCACTGTCTTCCTTATGTTGAGATTATTGAAAATGTGCTAGCCACTTCAAAAAATCCAGATGCACCTCTAAATGTGCTCACAAAATCCATATTAACCTACAGAACCAGAGCCAAACACAATGGCCATGTTGACAAGCATAATAATATCTCACAGTTTCTTAATGTCATTTATTTCAAAGAAGCTCAAAATTCTTTGCAGACTTTGTTCTCACACACAGTCTTCTTGTAAAACATGTAAGGGACACAGATGGAGGAGACAAGGCAAGAGAAATGAATAAATGTCTCACCTAAGGTCACTTTGTTGGTGATAAAGCTGAGAACAGAACAGATGTCTCCTAAGATTCTCTGTCTGCTAGAACAGACCACAGTGTAGTTGAAACAAAGTTACTGAGTACATTTGCCTCTCTAAATTAGATTAAGTTCCCTGGTTAATACTATGTTTTCTATTCAGAGCTGCAGTTGCTAAAGATAGAATTTCCAAGAATGTCAGTATGGCTTCAAAGATCACTGTGTCACTCATTGAAAATATCTCACATTAATGCTCTGCCAACCAGCAGGTAAGAAATGGGAGACTTTCGCACCTGGCTTCACAGTCTCCTTCTGAATCAGCCACTAAGCATTCCACACTAATGCTGCCAAGTTAGAAGAACTTCAGGGTAACACAAATTGGTGTATGATACTTGGGGAAACCACATTACTATTGAGATCCTTCATATTGATGGATTTGACAAAAGTTGTTCAGGTATATCCAGTTGCTTTGCATTTTAACAATGCCACTTTAGTCTATATTTAGACGAATTTTATAGGTCAGAATACTTATACTAAACAGTGTTCCTAGACCACAGAAGATCCCAGCTTACCCAGTTTGGGGAAGAAAGTATCTCTAGACCTCTCACCCCTCTCCTTTATTCTTCATCCCTCACAGAGGCAAATTTAAACTAAGTAGGTTTTGAGTAGACCTCAGATCCTTAGTTAGTCCAAAATGTCAGAGAAATCACAAATGAGTGAATCATTCTGGATCAAACTTGGATATATTCCCTCCGTAATGGATCTCCCAAGTGGATTTGAAGATGAAAAGGGACCTCAGAACTTAATGGTGATCATTAAGAACAAGCATCGGTTTACCAAGAATACATTATGCCAAACTAATTTAATTTCCCTCTTTGACAGCTTACTAGATTGGTTGGATCAGGACCATGCCAGAGAAAATACCTATTTGGATTTCAACCAGGCTTTAGTCATGAGAATCGCATGGATATGGACTGAATGATGATACTATTAGATAGATTGGAGCTGGTTAAATGACTATACCCAAAGAGTGATGATTAATAGAACACCATCAATCAGGAAGGAGGTTTTTACTGGAATTCACCAGTATTTTTCCTTTGATCTTTCCCTGTTCAAAATTTTAAAAACTTCATTACAGTTTTAGATGAAGGCATAGATAGCATGTTTATTACATTTGCTGATGATGTGAATCTGGGAGTGACGACAAACATGACATATCACCGGACTGGGATCAGAGAAAATCTTAAGAGTCTAGAAAAATGGTCCAAATCTAATAAAAATGAAATTAAATAGGAACAAATGTAAAGTCTTAGAATGGATGTTTGAATATCAAGCATACAAGTATAATAGGTGCCTAACAAATGTTTATTGATCAACAAAAATGAACATAATAGTGAGAAAGTCCCCCAATCAATCCTTATTAGGATGATAATTAGAATCCCTTGCTCCCTTCAAAGCTTAGCTAAAATGTCACTTCCTACCTAAGGCCTTTCAAATCCTTCCAACTTCTACTGTCTCTCTTCCAAATAATTTTGTACATATGTACTTAGATGTGTACATGCTGCCTTCCCCTCTAGAATGCAAGTTTCCTAACAGCAGAGACTGTTTTATTAATGATTTTGCATCCCTCAGCACATCGCATGGTTCCTGTCAAACAGTAAGTATCTAATAAATGTTTTTTTAATTAATTTATTTATAGTTTTCAAAATTTATTTCCAACAAGATTTTGAGTTCCAAATTTTCTCCCCATCTCTCCCCTCTGCCAACCCCAAGATAGCATGCATTCTGATTACCCCTTCCCCTAATCTGTCCTCCCTTCTATCATACCCCTCTCTTCTCTTAACCTCTTCCCCTCTATTTTCTTGTAGGGCAAGACAGATTTCTATACCCCATTGTCTGTATGTTTTATTTCCCAGTTGCATGTAAAAACAATTTTTAACACTCGTTTTTAAAACTTTAAGTTCCAACTTCTCTCCCTTCCTCCTTCCACACACATCCCCACTGAGAAGGCAAGCAATTCAATACAGGTTATATATGTGTAGTCATGCAAAATACTTCCATAACAGTCATGTTGTAAAAGAATATATTTCCCTCCATCCTATCCTGCCCCCCATTTATTCTATTTCCTCTTTTGTTCCTGTACCTCCACCAAAGTATTTACTTCAAATTACCCCCTCCTCCCATTTGTCCATCCCCACCCCCCATTTGTTCCCTTTCTCCCTACTTTCCTGTAGTGTAATATAGATCTTCATATCAAATTGAGTGTGCATGTTATTCCCTCCTTAAGCCAAATCCAATGAGAGTACGGATCTCTCTTTCCCTCTCACCTCCCCATTCTTCCCCTCCATTGAAAAAGATTTTTCTTGCCTCTTTTATGCGAGAGACAATTAACTCCTGTTTTATTGCTCCCTTTCTTCATCTCCCAATATATTGATCTTCCTCTCTCAATGTTTTTTTAGTTGTCATCCCTTCATATTCAACTCACTCTGTGCCCTCTGTCTATATGTATATAATCCCTCCAACTACCCTAATACTGAGAAAAATCTCAAGAGTTACAAATATTATCTTTCCATGTAGGAATGTAAACAGTTCAACTTTAGTAAGTCCTTTATGAGTTCTCTTTCCTGTTTACCTTTTCATGCTTCTCTTTTCATGATTCTTGTGTTTGGAAGTCAAATTTTCTATTCAGCTCTGGTCTTCTCATTAAGAATGCTTGAAAGTCCTCTATTTCATTGAAAGACCATTTTTCCCCCTGAAATATTATATTCAGTTTTCCTGGGTAGATGATTCTTGGTTTTAATTCTAGCTCCTTTGACCTGTGGAATATCATATTCCAAGCCCTCCAGTCCCTTAATGTAGAAGCTGCTAGATCTTGTCTTATCCTGATTGTGTTTTGAATATTTGAATTGTTTCTTTCTAGCTGTTTTCAACATTTTCTCCTTGATCTGGGAGCTCTGGAATTTGGCTATAATATTCCTAGTTTTCCTTTTGGGATCTCTTTCAGGATGCAATCAGTGGATTCTTTCAATATCTATTTTACCCTCTGGTCTTAGAATATCAGGGTAGTTTTCCTTGATAATTTCTTGAAAGATGATGTCTAGGTTCTTTTTTTGATCATGGCTTTCAGGTAGTTCAATAATTTTAAAATTATCTCTCCTGGATCCATTTTCCAGATCAGTTATTTTTCCAGTAAGATATTTCACGTTGTCTGCTATTTTTTCATTCCTTTGGTTTTGTTTTATAATTTCTTGATTGTTCATAAAGTCATTACCTTCCATCTGCTCCATTCAAATCTTTAAGAAATTATTTTCTTCAGTGAGCTTTTGGACCTCCTTTATCATCTGGCCAATTCTGCTTGTTAAGGCATTCTTCTCCTCATTGGCTTTTTGAATATCTTTTGACATTTGGGTTAGTCTATTTTTTAAGATGTTATTTTCTTCAGTATTTTTGAGTTCCCTTTAGCAAGCAGTTGATTCAGTTTTTATGATTTTCTTGCATCACTCTCATTTCTCTTCCAATTTTTCCTCTACGTCTCTTACTTGATTTTCAAAATGCTTTTGAACTTTTCCATGGCCTGAAACCAATTCATATTTTTCTTAGAGGCTTTGGATTTAGGAGCTTTGACTTTGTTGTCTTCTTCTATTTGTATATTTTAGTCTTCCTGGTCACCAAATAAGACCCTACAGTATGATTCTTTTTCTGGTTTTTGCTCATTTCCCCAGCAATTTACTTGACTCTTAGGCTTTTTGTCAAGGTAGTTTTCTGCTTCCAGTAGGGGTTGGTGATGTGTACCATCAGCCACTTGATTTCCCCCCACAATCTGTGTGCCTAGACCTCCCGAAACAGCTACTGATGCTGCCACTTTTGCTGCTGGTGCAACTGCCACAAGCTCCTCCACTGCCTCTGCCACCCTGGGGCTGGGGCTAGACCACTCTACTCTCTCATACAGATCAGAAGATTCTTTTCCACTGAACTTTCAATTTGTCCTCAGTGTTTTGAGGTTGTGAAGTCTGGAAACTACCACAGGTGCCAGAGATTCAGTCCCCGCTCCCCAGCCCCAGGCCTGCTCAGATCCAGTCTGTACCTGCCCAGTCCATGTCTGACTGTACTCTACTCCAAGTGCAACATGCTAGACACTTCCCATCAACTTTCAGGCTGTCTTGGGCTGGAGATTTGCTTCACGCTATCATTCTGTGGGTTCTGTAGCTCCAGAATTTGTTTAGAGTTATTTTTACAGGTATTTGGCTGGGTTTGGGGAGAAAATTCTAGCAAGTCTTTGCTTTTACTCCACCATCTTGGCTCTGCCCCCTTAATAAATGTTTTTTGATTGAATTGAAGGAACTCAAAATTTTTAACCTAGAGAAGAAAAGACTTAAGGGAACCATTACAGTTGTATTCACATCTTTTAAAGTACTATCATGTGGAAGGATTATAATTGTTTTGTTTTGTTCTAGATCACAAGCCTATGGGTAGAAATGGGTGGAAGTTGGAAAAAGAAACATTTGGGTCAACATTTTGTAAAAAGTCTCCCTAATAATCAGATCTTTCCAAAAATGGAATGTACTACTTCAGGAGGTGATTGGATTGCTTGTCTTTGGAGGTCTACAAGAATAGACTGTCAGAGATGATATAAAGATGATTCTTATTCAAGTAAAGGTTGGACCAAATGATTTCCTTGGGGACTTGAAACTCTGAGATTTTATGATTCTATTTTATAGAAACACAGTCACAACTAAACATTTTTGGTACCTGAATTATCACATTGAAAAATTAATTTTTCCCATTGATAAAATAAAAATAACTCCAGGAAAGGCAACATATAAAACTTTATCATTTAATTTACAATTCTTTTGTAAATTGAATTAGTCAGATGAGAATAAGATTCAGAACTAAAAGAGACTTCAGAGTCTGCCAACTGATCAGGGGATCTTAACCTCAGACCCATTAGATAGATTTCAAGGGGCAGAGAAGTCTATGAACTTGAATAGGAAAAAAATACACTTTTCTTTTCACTAACTTCTAACTAAAATTTAGCATTTCCTGCCATTGTAAATATAGACAACAGACATTCTAAGAAGAGGCCCTTGGCCTCATCTGACTGCCCAAAGGGTTCATGACCCAAAAGAAAGATGAAGAATTTCATATCTAGGCCAATCCCTGAGCATCAGAGAGATTAAGGTGCTTGACCAGAGTTATAAAAGTAGGCAGTCTTGTATGAGGCAGAAGAGAATGAATTTCAGTTAAAAAAAAAAAAGAGGGGGAGAAGAGAAACCACAGATGAGAGGAAGCCAAAGACTAACTTCCCCACTTTAACAATCTTGCTTTGGTCTGAACTTGGTACTCACTCGATGTCTTCTAGGTCCTTTATATTATCTATCTTAGTGAAGAATTCTAGAGCTAGTCTTTTGAGAAGAACTGGGAAATTATAAATGGAATGGCATATTACAAAGGCCTCCTATATTTGGGTTATATGCTCCCCTCAGGATTTTCATATAATGACTCAAATATGGCAAGCTCTGGAATGAAATCCTAATAGCACCCTTTCCTCTGCTGTTAGTAATCATCCCATGACAATTGCCTTTTTCAGTCCTTTAGACTCCAGAGAGCAAACCTCAGACAAACAGAGCTGATTAGCTGTAGACTTTGGAAAAGAGTAGACTCTTCCTGCTGAAATTGGGTCATCCTATAATAATGATCCACAACTGTTCTTGGAGCTGTTTGTACATAAATTCTTCAAGGCTAATGTGTTGACAGATCTAGGTCTTCCAGGCATTGGACCTATGACTGGTTTCCTTCCTTCTGTCCTTATCAAGGCTAGTTCAGTACCATTAGCAACAGTGGCCACTTTGATAACCTTCCTATCGCTTTCTCCACTTCTAAACTTAGATGTGGTTACCCTTTCCTTTTCAGAGGCACCTCTGAGAACGTGACAGCTCAGGCAATGACTGAGCTGCGGTACAAAGCTAATTTCATCAAATTTCCAAAAGTAACAAAATGACAAAATTTGCAGCTAAGAGGTACTGATGTGATCCAATTAATTTTAGGGGCAATAGAGCAAACAGATATTTGAGAAGGGCCATGAGATACTTGCTTTTAAACTATTTTTAAAAAACATAGCTATTTTTACATTTATATGAGTCAACAAAGCTCAATTCAATTAAATAGATATTTATTAAGGACCCACTACGCTCAAGGCATTGTATTGGTTTAAACTATCACTTAGATCATATCTGAGATTTTCTAATCATGCTATAGCTTTTGGCCTAACACATTTTTTTTAAATTTTCTCCTATAAACTAAACTGACACCACAATTTAAAGTAATTGAAGTGCTTTGGTTTGTCTACAAGTTAGCCATGGAATTTAGAGGACTCCCCTCTTTAGAATATAGAAGGGCCAAGGGAAAATATATCTTGGCTGCTTACTAGGCATGAGGATGGAAAGCCAAGGAGAGCCACAGCATAGATTCCCAAATGCTCTTACGCCCTTTCAAATTCCATGCTGCTGAATCCCTCCAGCCACACTTCCCATTTTACACTGGCTGGTTGGAATGATACTTATTTTGATCTGTCACCCAGATCTCTCCGAGAACCTCCAAGTGGAGAGACATTTTATAGACCTTGCCCTATTCAACATCACAATTGCCTTGATAAACTTCTAGAAATTCATGGAAGAAATGCTTAGTATATATTTCAAGGATCTATGATTTCATTGTTGTAGATTCTCCCTGAGAAGTAAAGATCACAATTCCTCTATATGTTCTGAGTAGGCAGTCTTTGAGAGCTGCTGAGGCTGAAAAAGAATCCATCATCCTTCTGCCAATTTTCTCCTGATGTCTTTCCCAACTTAACTAGGTTAGTCCTTGGGAAAATAGACATTTGGTTCCATTGCTACATCATATTTGGAGTCTTTTTACCTAATGGAGCTGATGCTGAGCTGGCATAGCCTAAAGAGTCTGCGGTCATTCCTACATTGATTCATCACTATAGACAAAATGTGGCTTGTGGTAGGAGTCACCCTGGACTTGGAATTTTGGCCTGTACTGAAAGGTCTATGCCTTCTAAGAACAAGGAGATTATATTATATTCCCATCGTGCTGTACCCTCTTCAGACTCCACTTTTGTTCAGTTCTGGGCCCCACAGTTTAAGAAAGGTGTTAACAAGGCAAAGGGGGTCAAGAGGAGCCAGAATCATGAAGGTCATCAAGTCCATTCCATGTGAGGATCAATTGAAGGAACTAGCAATATTTAGTATAGAGAAGTGACTGGAGTGGGGAGACTGGACAAGATAGTTTTCCTCCAGTGTTTGATGAGCTATCTTGTGGTAGAAGGATTAGACTTGTTCTGTCTCCCTAGAAGAGGGCCTCTTAAACTTTTTCCACTTTCCTTTTCGAATTTTGGCAGTCCTTGTTGATTCCTGAGGGCATGTGTGCTGCAAAGTGCACACCTTTGTGTTCAGAATCAAGGCTACCAGAAACACCTCAAATTCACTATGCATTTGATTTTTAATTAATTATTGGTCATTGAACATTCAGAAACATTTTACTGCTGCCAAATTTTTTGGGACCCCATCTGGGGTTGTGGCCCACAGTTTAAGAAGCACTGCGTATAGAACCAGGAGCAAATGGTGAAAATTGGCAAATTTAAGCTTGCTATTGAGAAAACCTTCCTAAAGATTTATGTTGCTGTTCATTTATTTCAATCATGTACAATTCTTTATGACCCCATGGACCAACCGTGCAGTGGGGATTTTTTGGCAAGGATATAAGGGTTTTACCATTTGCTTCTCCAGTTTTAAGCAAACAAGGGATTAAGTGATTTACCCAGGGTTATGCAGCTAGTGTCTGAGGTCATATTTGAACTCTGGTCTTTCTGAATCCAGGCCCAGGACTTTATCCACTGTACCACCAACTGCCCCGTCCCAATGATTACAACTGGCCAAACGTAAAATGGGCTATCTTGGAGGGGGTAGGATTCTCCTCCTTGGAGGTCTTCAAGCTAAGGCTGGATGGTATATAACAGTACAGATTCCATTTGGGTATGAGTTATTGTACATAGCTTCCAAAGTCCCTTCCAATTAACCACTGCAAGAGTATATATTAACCCCATGTCACAATAGGTAGGTATTGAGGCTGGACTTGACTCAAGACATTCTTGGCTCAAAGACCAGTTCTCTAGTCAATTCCCCAGGTTATCTCTCTGGAGGAGTAATAACAATTTATGTTTATATGTGCATGTGTGTGTGTGTGTGTGTACACATACATACATATATATGTATATATATTAAATATAATACATATATGGAACTTTTTAAATTTAATTTTAAATAAATTAATTTTAATTTAATTTTTAATTGAATATACTTGAAAGGAAACTTGTGCATTAAGAAGAGAAGACATTACTAGCTCCATTTTTACAGATAAGAAAAATAAGCCTCAGAAAAATTAACTGACTTTCCCCAAAATCACATTTGCTCTAATCCCAACATCTGACAGTATACCTTTAAAGAACATTTGGCTATTAGGCAATGCCAAGTCATGGACAGGCCTAGAATTCAACACTCTTTGAACTTTTGAACTACCTCTGTTAGCATGGCAATGCCCACTTCACACACACACACACACACACCCTCTGGTTGGCAAGTTGGAACCTCAGCCAAGTCCTTGGGCCACCCAGCTCCACTCCTGGTTCTGAGCCTGGGCTCCCTTCCCAGTGCAGTTCATTGGTGTACCTGGTTTGATCAGCCCTTTCTCTGTCTTTCTTCTCCTTCAAGTACAGTGAGTATATATTTTGGACTTCCAGCTGGTAAGCACTTTAATCCCCTGCTGGAGGTGATAACATAGCCAGTTACTGGGGGACTTAGGACTCAGTCTGCATTTTTTGATTTCAAGTCATCTTTATGTTCACATCTTTCTAAGGGCTGGCAAGGGTAAACAGGAACCTCTACAGTAGCATAAACCCCAGTCTGTTTAATCTTTCCCCATGATGAATCATGAACGTTTAAATGATTGCATGGTTTCTTAAGGGCCTCAGATTTCAGAATATTTGCTGACCTGCTGGCCGCAGGAGAGAATGAATCTGAGTAAATGTGAGAAAATAATCATTGGGAAAAAATTCAGCAAATGTTAGCTGTTGTAATTGGCATCATTTGCCTTTTCCAATTTTAGCTGACCTTTTTAAGGAGAGCAACTGAAGTCTAATTAAATGCAAAAAGCTAAGCTTTCCTTCAAGAACTGACTTTTCAGTTAGGTTGTGATTTTCAATCTCTATGTTTGCTTATCTCTAATTGAAAAAAATTAATAGGAGAATTTTTAAAGTATTAGATGACCACCCCAGAGCATTCAATTTGCACTTTAAAAAAACCTTCTTTCAGTGTTTTTACTACTTTGAATATTAAAGAGGCATAATAAGTTTCCAAAAAATAAAAATAACTTTTCTAAGCCATCATACACTCATTTTTGCACAAAGAGGTCAAGACACTGTAACTTGCCCAGAAAAAAAAAAGTGTTTGGAACCAGATTGTACTTCTCATTTAAGACACAAAAGAGGAAAAAAAAATCCCAAAGCTCAACCCTGCAGGCTTTGCTGCCAGTGTCAATTCAATCAACAAATGATGTTGTCAGGGCCTTGATGGGAGATTAACATAATGAGCAGCAGGAACTCTGACTGAGTCCTATTCTCAGGCATGCTAACAGTGAAGGCAAACTATTCTTCAGACCAGGGGGAGGTCTTGTACTTTGTGGGACCTTGGGACAAAGGTGGTTTAGAGCCTGAACTAGTTGGCCCTGGATTCCTTTTCCACAGCAGCCCCGATGTCGTGCACCAAGTGAAACTTATGGTAAGTCTGGTTAATCAGTCCAACTAGCATTTATTAAACATCTCTGATTTGCCAAGTACAGTGCTATGTGTTGGGGATTCACAGATGAAAATGAGAGAGACCTTGCCCCTCCTAAAGAGGGTGTTTTGAGCAGTATTATTTAACCTTGAGCACTGGTACAGGTTCTGATTCCAAGAACTGGGGTTAGAGATGTTCCTATTCAGAAGAGATAGAAGAGTAGAAATCATGCCTCATGTCTCCCCCTCTTTCACAGTCTCATTCTCCTAGGTGTCATGCTACTTAAGTATGCAGTTGAAGTTGGAGAGGAAGACTTATTACACATAAAGAAGCCATCCGTTCATTTCTTTCAAAAAGTTCTAAACAACTGGGAGCTGTTGTAGCAACATGGGAAGACAAAATAGAACATTGTTTATTGTCACTATGACTGACATCAAGCTGTAAATCTCACCTATGTGTACAGGGTGTTATTCAAGCGACATTTGTCTACGTAGTGAACAGGCTTACCACTCTCCTTATCAGATTTTTCAGGACAAGTTAAAAGGTATTTTCAATTCTATTCAATTCAACAAACATTTTTTAAATATCTGCTATGTAGGAGGCACTGTGCTAGGTGCTGGGGATACAAACAATAGTTCTTGTTCCCAAGAAGTTTAAGTTGTCCTGGAGGATTTCCTAATTATGAGGTCATCAACCCTATTACCTTATATTTTACAGGTAGGGAATTGAGGCAGAGAAAATCTGAATGATTTTCCTGAGAATACTCAGCAAATCAGAGATGGAGAAGAGGAACAAAGTCTGAAAGGGAAAGTGACAAAGATGACCCAGGAAATGAAGAGGGAATTTAATATAACGAGGTAAGTATTTGAATGAAGAAATCTACCTTATAGTTAAAAAGAGAAAAAAGATGGAAAGGAGGGGGGAATAATGTTGGCAAGAACAAGAGAGAAAATCAAATTTATAGATCAAGACAACACCATAAATTAATATGTCCATCTACAAGATGCAAAGGAAAGCAGGGCAATCAGACCATGGGTCAGAAAGAAATTTCCCAGAATTCTCTCTCTATGGTCCACTTCTACAGGAATTTGATTTTGCTAGAGAATTGCAGAGTGATACATTTTTAAAGCTAAGTGTATGTGGAGCAAGCAGTTAGAGAGAAGGGATGTGGTAAAAAACCAAATGGATGGTAGCAATAAATAATTTAGATTTTGCAACTGGTCAATTTTTTAAGGATAAAAATTTGGCATGGGGAATAGAAATGGTTTATCTGCTCTATTGAACTAAGACAAGCTATGAAGATGATAAATGTATTTTTGCTAATTAAAATGGAAAAAATCAGCTATTACTTGATGACATTCCTGTTCTCACAGACTATGCCTCTTTTGATTCCTTTCTCCTCAAATGAATTGTGAGCTTAGAACCTTCTCTGATTTGGAGGGACGGTGCTAGGAAAACTACCAACCATTCCATAGAGCATAATGGCCCTGAATATTAACTTTGAATATAATCATTCTACAAAGTGGAATTAATTTTAATTTATTTAAGTCCTTCCATTAGGGTTCTCTAGTGCCGCATTGTAATGGGAAGGCAACGTTGGATTACTCAAAGGTTCTCTCAAGGCTTCAAGGATGGAATTGGGTTTGGACTGTGTACCTTTTATCTAAAAGCTATTTACTTAAATGTGGAGATGCTCATTATCAGGAGTCTGGTCACGAGGTGTTGAATTCTTTTGGCCACAGAAACTCAAGAACACATTCACTACAGCATGACGAAGGTTGTAATCTATTCCTATGGTAGGAGTTACCTACATAGGTGAAATCCACAGATCCTGAAAGTTGAAAGTATTTTACAAACTTAGAATTAGATGGTTTCTAGCAGAAGATACATTAATCTAATAGAACTAATGCAAACCATGCTAAAAATAGAGATTTAATGAGTCAGAGTAGATAGAGAGTTGGCCTGAGAATCAGGACAAACCTCATTTCTAATATATACTGGCTGTGTGACCTTGGGCAAGTCAATTAATCTCTATTCCAGGCTGTGTATTCAGGCAACCTTCTAAAACTATAAATGATGGGAAGCTGTTAATGTATATATTAAGTGCTTACTATATTCCATAAATTGGCAGTACTAGACACTGATACAAAGAAAGGCAAAAACAAAACCAAACAAAACTAAAGACTTTGCCTTCAAGGACCTCATATTCCAAAAGGGAAAGCAAGATATAAAATAACTATGGCCATGCTTCCTTCAGAAGCAGTGTTTGAACTGAGTTTTGAAGGATGTTGGGGAATCCAAGAGGCAGAGTTGAAGAGGGAGAACATTCCAGGGATGAGGGGCAGCCAGTGAAAAGAAACATTAGGAGAGATAACACAAGGTCAGTGTCACTGGATGATGTTGTGGAAGGACAGGAATCAATTTTTTTAGTTGGAAAAATCAGATGGGTCCAGGTTATAAAGAGCTTTAAAAGCTAAACAGAAGCTTTTACATTTGACTGTTGGAGTAATGGGGAGTCATTGGTGTTTACTGAGTGAGGGAGGATCAGACTTCTATTTTTTAAAAAATCATTTTGGCTACTGAGTGGAGAATGGATAAAAGAGAAGAGAGACCTGAGGCAGGGAGTCTAACCATAAGGCTGTTGCAATAGTCCAGGTATGAGATGGTGCTGTGTAAGTGGAGAGGAAACATAAAAAAGATGTGAAAGCAGAAATAAGACTTGGCATCATTTTGGATCTGTGGAGTGAATGTAAGAGAGGGGAGGGTAACTGGAAGGATGGTGATTTCTTAGTAACAGGGAAGTTTAGAAGATGAGAGAGTTGGGGAGCTGGGGAAAGATAATGACTTCTGTTTTTGGACATGTTGAATTTGAAATGAGGTGTCCAAAAGAGTTGGTGATTTGAGAATGAGCTCCGTTAGGGCTAGATATATAGATTGTGACATCATCTGAAGAGAGGTGCTAATTAAATCCATGAGAACTGATGAGATCACCAAGCAAGAAGGAGAAGAGAAGAGGACTCAGGAAAGAATCTTGGTAGACACTCACAATTAGTGGTAGGGATTTTAATAAAGAACTAGCAAAGTAGGAGGGAATCTAGGAGAGAGTAATGTCACAAAAACCTAAAGAGAAAAGAATAGAAGGGAGAAAAGGGTGATAGTGCCAAAGGTGGCAGAGAGGTCAAAGAGAATGAGGATTGAAAAAGGGTTATTAGATTGGGCAATTAAGAGACCACTGGACACACTGGAAAGTACTGTTTCAGTTGAATAATGAAGTCAGAAGTCAAAATGCAGACAATTTAGAAAAAAAGACTAAGAGAAGAGGATGTGCAGGTGCTGATTGTAGGTAGCTTTCTCAAGGACTTTAACAGAGAAGGGAAGGTGAGACATAAAATGATGGGGATTGTGGAATCAAATGATGGTTCTTTTAACTATGGGAGATATTTAGATGTGTTTATAAGTAGCAGGGAAGGAGCCGATAGGGAAAAATTCAAGATTAGAGAGAAAGATTGAATGATGACGGTAGTGGGGCAACCTGTTGGAGAAGATGAAAAAGGATGTGATCAAGAATGCATGTAGTCAAGTCATCAAGTATTTATTAAGAGCTTACTATGGGCTAAGTACTGAGGATACAAAGAAAGGCAAAAATAATTTCTGTTCTCAAGGAGATTACAGTCTAATGGGGAAACAACAGGAAAATAACTCTGTAGGAGTGAGATAGAGACAGGATAAGTTGAAGAGAATCTTAGAGGAATGTCACTAGCATTCAGGGGGAATCGGGAAAGTTATCTAACAGAAGGTAGGATTTTAGCTGAGACTTGAAAGAAGCCAGGGAAGCCAGGAGGTGGAGACAAGGAGGGAAGGAATTCTAGGCATGGGAAACAACCAGGGAAAATGCATAGAGCACACAGATGGGTTTGCTGTAGAAGAGTTTGCCCTGGCAAGTGGAAGGACCACCTCTTCATGCAAGAGAGTCCTTTACTGGCAGAATAAGTGTCTCACCTAGAACTCATTACCCTGATAAAATTACAGGTCCAATGCAAAAGAAAAAAATGAAACCTAATATGAAAATATATATTAGATTCGATTTAAACTGTATTATTATTATTCCAGTAGCAAATATTAAGCATCTATGTGCAATGAACTGTGCCACAGAGATGCAAACATAATTAGGAAGAACTTACATCAGCAAATATCCCTACTATGTATCCATTAATAAGTTATTGTCTATGCTATTATCAATAAGTTATCATCAATGACATTCTTAAACACAATATATGGTATTAGCCATAAGACACTGATACACACTAACATTATTTTTATTCTTAATAGCTAGAATATAATGGTAATAGCTCAAACATATATAGTGCTTTAAAGGTTGCGAAGCAATTCACACACATTATCTCATTTGATCCCCATTTGAATCTTGCAAGGCAAATGATATTATGCTCTCTATTTTTCAGACGACAAGCACTTATTAAACTAGCACTATATTAAAATTACTATGTGTCAGGCACTATACTAAGTATAGTATATATACTTATATACTATAAGTAAAGAGAAACAGAAAAAAAGACAATTTCTGCCCTCAGGGAGCTTTTGTCCTAACGGGAAGAGACAATACATAAAAGAGGAAGAGGAGAAGGGAAGGAGAAGTTAGGGGGGCTTGGTAGAGAAAATCCTGTGGTCATGAGTCAGGCAGGAAGCTTGGAAAGGATTCGAGATTTGAATGATTAGCCCATATCCAAACAGAGCATTTAAGAACACTGAATTTAGTCAGTCTATTAATACCCAATCCAGTCCAAACTCTGGTCAACTGCAGTTGCTGATTAAATACCTCCATCAAAACCTAGACACAGGAACTACATGAACATAATACATAAAATACTTTTTTATATAAATAAAACAAATAGATGAAGTAATATTTATTGTTCATGGGTGGGTAAAGTCAATATAATAAAAAAAATTACAATTATGCCTAAGCTATTTATTCAATGCGATCCCAATTAAAGTACTAAAAAATACTTACTGAGTTAGAAAAAAAAAGTTCATTTGGAAGAACAAAAGGTCAGGAACTTCAGAGAAACCAGGAGGAATATATGTAAAGGAAGCAGATTCAGCAGTATCAGATCCTAAACTATACTATAAGGTGAGAGAATTGTTGAAGTATAAAATGGGTAATTTCAATTATTTTAAAATTTTCTTATATAAATATAACCTATGTAGCCAAAAATAGAAGGAATGAAGAAAATTTGGGAAGAAATTCCATAATCTCTCAGATAGGATGTGATTGGGTTGGAATATTGCTGTGGTGTAGAAATGATGAGCTGAATGATTTAAAAAACATGGTAAGACTTAAACTTATGAAGGAAGAGGCTATGCACCTTCAGAAAAACAGATGACAAGTGGAAATAAGCATAGTGCTGTCTTATATATGTGTATGAGCGTACATGTATATTTATAGATACTTATGTAAATATGTACATGTATATATACATATACACATATACCTATATTGTATGTAGGGGTGTGTACATTTGTATGTGTGTATGTATTGCCTTCTTTAGGGTGGGGAAGAGGTGGGGGGGGGGAGTGAGGTAAAAAAATGCACAGCAGAGAACAAAAGAAAACCTACAAGGAAACAAAGAAAAGCTCAACAGCTTTGAAAATAATGTGTATCATTTATTATATAAGTTTTCTTGAAATGGAAATTTATTGTTATATATTGAATCCTCTTATGTTCTGCTATTTATATGGCAATTTTTTTCCTTTCTTTTCTCATTTTGTATTTAAATTTAAAATAAATTTTAAAATTTACCCAAAAAAATCCTATATGTTTGTTTTTGTGCCCTAAGGTGCCCTAACCCCTGAGAACTATAGCATTCTTTATGAACAGTCTATAACCAATAGCTTAAGCAACTGTACTTTATTATCTCAAGGTTGTTATAGAAAGATTACATGACAACTTTATTGATCTATTCTTTTCAGAATAGAGCTGATGTGGGAAAGCATGCATGAATCAGTTCATCTGCAGTTGACTTCTCCCATTTTGTCCAGGTTGAAGAAGGCTCAGAAGCTGTGGAGTCAGTTACAAATATTGATTTAGCCCCTACTATGTGCCAGGCACTGTGTTAAGCATTGAAGATACAAAGAAAGGCAGAAGCAGGCAATCCCTGCTCTCAAGGAATTCCTGATCTACAATTATCCCTTCCTCATTGTGGAGGTTAGGGGGACAGTGCCCCAGAAATCTGGAAAATCCTCATAAAGACATTTGGCCCTCCCCTTCTACCAGAGAAGAAGGCTGAATATTTTCTTTCTTTTTTATGGAGTGTTCACACTGCCTTATTGTAAAATTTGGGCAAATATTTGTCATATCTAGATAGAAAACAAAAAGTGTAAAATGGATAATTTTGATTACATTAAATTGCAAATTTTTTGCACAAACAAACCCAATGAAACCAAAATTAAGAGGGAAGCAGAAAACTGGGAAAGAATGATTGTAACTAGTGTCAGTGATAAAGGCCTCATTTCAAAAATATAAAGAGAACTGAGTCAAATGTACAAGAATACAAGTCATTCCCCAATTGATAAATGATCAAAGGATATGAACAGGAATTTTTTAGAGGAAGAAATTAAAACTATCTATAGTCATATGAAAAAACGCTCTAAATCACTATTGATTACAGACATGCAAATCAAAACAACTCTCAGATACCTCATCACACCTATCAGATTGGCTAACATGACAAAACAGGAAGATGATAAATGTTGGAGAAGATGTGAGAGAATTGGAACACTGATTCATTGCTGGTGGAGCTGTGGGCTGATACAACCATACTGGAGAGCAATTTGGAACTGTGCCCAAAGGCCTACAAAAATGTGCATACCCTTTGACCCAGCAATATCACTACTAGGACTATATTCCCAAGACAGCATAAAAAAGGGAAAAGGTCCCACATGTACAAAAATATTTATAGCAGCTCTCTTTGTGGTGATCCAGAATTGGAAATTGAGGGAATGCCCATCAATTGGGGAATGACTTAACAAATTGTAGTATATGAAAGTAATGGAATACTATGGTGTTATAAGAAATGATGAACAGGAAGACTTAAGAGATGCCTGGAAAGACTTACATGAACTGATGCTGAGTAAAAGGAGCATAACCAGGAGAACACTGTACACAGTAACAACCACAGTGTGCAAGGAATTTTTCTGGTAGACTTAGCCCTTCACAGCAATGCAAGGACTTAAAACATTCCCAAAGGACTGGAGGCAAAATGCCATCCACATCCAGAGAAAGAACTATGGAATTGAAATGCAGAATGAAGTAAACTATTTTCTCTTGCATTATGTTTTGGTTTGGTTTGATTTTTCTCATAATTTTTTCCCATTTGTTCTAATTCATCTATGTAACATGACTAATGTGAAAATGTGTTTAATAAGAATGTATGTATAGAACTCATATAAGATTGCAGCCTTCTCAAGGAGTGAGAAGGGAGGGAGGAGGAGAAAATTTAAGACTTAAGGAAGCGATTGTTAAAAACTGAAAACAAATTAATTTTATTAAAAATTCAGAAAAAAATATTTGGTTATATCTTGACATTAAAAAAGAATTTGTGTATATCTATGGTATTAAAAGATAAAATATGTTGATATTATGTAATACTGTACACATATTTAGTGCATTTCTGTATTTCCAAACTTTTTCCATGTTGTCTGCAGCTTCTGCAAAACTCCCAAAAGATTCCCACTTAATTTCTTATGCCAATACATGATATATAAGAACCATGACAAGGAAAGTCATGATATGGCCTTCCATGATCACTGTAATGTGGAAGACAACATGCAAACAACTGAGATTGAAATGAATGATAAAGGTACATATTATAAAGAGGTGTCATAGTGTAGTGTCCAGGGTACAGAACTTTATATCAGAAGTTCTGGTATGGGGTCCTGGACCTGCTATTAACTGACTGTGGGATTAATCTTTATGGGTTTCAGTTTCTTTGTGTATAAAATGAAGACAATAATATGTATACTATCTACTTTACAGGGGTTTTGTTTTTTTTTTTTTTAGGAAAACACCTTATGAAGTGTAAAATAGTATCTACATAAATACTTGAAGACCTCGTAGATCCTGAGCCTGAATGATCACTTTCCTGGTGTATTATCATGGGAATTTAACCAAGTAGTATTGGTTGATTATTCTGGTTGTTTGTTCTTAAAGAGGATAAATGATATCAGGAGGGTGATGTCTTGACTTGTAAGTGAATTGGATTTGAGCGTGGAGCAGGGCTCTGCAAAGTAATTAGCCTCATTCTCCTCCAGAGACACCAGAGTCCAGTGGCAAGATAGGCTAAGACAATAGGCAATAGCCCCAGATGCAGTGGAAGACCTTGGCCTTTTTTTAAGCTAAGGTCTTTCCCTTATCTCACTTTATCTGAAACAATACCTACTCTGTAATTAAAGGTTAGGTAAGAATGGAGACAGAAGATGGCCCAGTTTAACTTCTCAAAAGAATTTGTCTGGGATGGGAAGACCTTCAGAGTTTCTGGCCCAAACCGGTGGTTGAAATAGATGGCTTTTGAGGTCCCCTCCAACTCTCAAAATTTTGTGGATCTGTGATTCTCTAAATATGAACTACTATTCTACTAGAAGGTGTCCCCAAAATCTTAGTACAGTTTTAAGCTGAGACTTTTGGGAAACCCCATAAATGCCTGTGTAAAAGAGAAAATGCTAAGGGGACATATTCACTGTGGTGGGGGTAAATACGTTGGGTAGGTTTCCTTTGGGAGAGACATACTTAAGTACAAATTATTGCAATTTGAGGGATTTTTATGTAAGGATAAAACCTGCTGGGGGGGATTATGAGAAAAAAAAGCAAAATCAAGTGAAACTTCCCATTTTTTCCCCTCAATAGCTACTTCCAGTTCTCAGTTCTTCTTTTATCCTATTATTCTTCAGAGCAATTACAGAATCATTAAACAATTCCATGAAAGCTAAGTTAATTCAAAGGATCATGGCTAGATCAATTCAGTTATTCACTAGCTGAATGGATTATTTTTGTGGCTCTGCCAACAATTGCTCAGGTGACTTTTACGTTTGTCAGTTCACCTCACTGCATCTCCTTTTTAATGAGATATCTAATATCTAATACACTATCTAATCACTAGATAATACACACTACTTCCATAGATCCCTCCTTTGTAGCAAAGAAAAACAGTTAAGCAAAACCAGTCACCACAGTCATTGCATCTGGCATTCCTACATCCTCACTTCTCCACTAAGAGGAGGGACCTGTGTTTCATCTTCTGTCCTTCAGAACTAAGATTTGTCATTGATCACATTTAATCAGAGCCCAACTGCCTTTTAGTACTATAGTCATTTATATTTACATTATTGTAGTCATTTATAAAATGTTCTCATATTCTACTTTCTTCTCAATTTCTTCAAAACACACTTACCAATTTCAATGCTATCCAACTCCAGAGAAAGAACGGATGAACCCTGAGTGCAAATTGAAGCATAACTTTTTTACTTTATTTTTCTCTTTTTTTGCAACATGGATAATATGAAAATATTTTACATGATTTCACATGGTATATAGTTTGCCTTCTTAATAGGTAGGGGAAGGGCTGGAATGACGTAGAGAACTTGAAACTCAAAAGAAAATGTATTGTTACAAACAAATAAATAATGAATTTAAAATGGGCAAAAGAAATATCATCTTAAAAGTGCCAAGAGTTGTTGAATGGGCATGTTCCACTACATAATGCAATGAATTTTTTTTAAAAGTCTTACCTAATTATCTCTATGAAGTAAAACTTTTTTCTCTAGGGCAGCAAACTGGGTGCAATGAATGGAGTACCAGGCCTGGGGTCATGAAGACCTGAATTTAAATACAGTGTGAAATACATATACTTGTGTGACCCTGGGCAAGTCACTTAACCCTGTGTGTCTCAGTTTCCTCATCTGTAAAGTAAGCTAGAGAAAGAAATGGCAAACCATTCTCGTATTACTGCCAAGAAAACCCTAAACCCAACAAAGAGTTGGACATGAGGAAAAAAATTATTGAACAGCAGCAAGAAGTTATCTCTAAGTAATGTTGGAAGTATCCATAGGTAATGTGAACTATAGCACCAAAGACATACTAAGAGCACAATAAATATTTATTCACCTTGAATTTTATGGAACATTCAAGAATGTTGAATTTCTATAAATGGCTAAAGGAAAAAATGACAGTAAGACTATGTACAGAAATGTGTGGAATTGAGTGGAGTGGAGAGGGATATGATGAAATACCAACTGGATACAAATATAGAAAATGAAGGACAATAGCACATTATATAAAGCAGCAACTAAAAATAGGAAAAAATCTGGAACTATAAGAGAAGTCATTATGATAATTATTAGGTCTTAGATATTCTATCAAATTATGACTTCTCCCAAACATACTGTCTATACACGCTAAAAGGCTGGTCTTGTGCCATTCTCTCAACAGCAGCATATAATGGGATATGAGCAAAATAGGAAGTATAAATATAGAGTCATAGAAGATGACAGTGTGGACTAAGAATCTGGAGGACAGCTCCCAGTTCTGCTACTTACCTTGGATTCTCTGGACTTCAGTTTTCTCATTTATAAGAGGGAATTGTATTATATTACAACTATGGTCCCTTCTAGTGCCAACCATCTATGAAACCTAGTTACTGTAACCGCACTGGGTAATTCAAAAAGGAAGGAGGAAAGGTATTTCTGGGATAATGAGGTAGCCTACTGCTTTAACCAATGTATTCAAAGGAAGGCCAATGGGTGTGGGGCGGGTGGAGAGAAGGGAGGAGAGAAGGTACAGCGTCCGAAGGGAAAGCATCCAAAGAACTAATTGTTATTGAGATGGGATGAAATCCAAGTGCCTACTTAAGGATTTTTTTTTCTGGGAACCCAGACTATTAAATCACTAGGGAAGTCTCCAAAAAATGTTTGCACTGATTTAGATGCCAGGGGTGAAAGAGCAGTACTGAAGCTTCAGGCATGGGGCAATATTTCATTTGTTTTGGAGAAAACATTTCAAGAAAAAGATTGAAAACTGCCAGCTGGACTTTGTAGTCAGAGCATTATGTCAACTAAAGATTAAAATAATTTATATATTACTTAGGAACGAGTATTGTATGTACACAGTGTGGTCTATAAAAAAGAACACTGAGATCAGGAGGCCCGAGTTCCAGCACCAGTTCTGCCAAAATATTGTCTGTGTGACCTTTGATAATTAATCAGTCAATCAATCAGCTTGATCTAAACCATACTGCCTCTCTAATCTGCAGTTGTAAGAAATGAAGCATTCAAAACTTAAATGACTAGATAGAGGTATTCTGGTAAATATTTATCAAATTACTTTCCTCCAAAAAAAGTGATTATGACATACCTTTAAATATATCTGTATTATTAGCATTTTTCCTCCATTATTTTCTTAAGTCTAAACAATCAATAAAACAATAAATCAAGCCCTGATTGGTAGCATTTGTGAATTTCTGAAATATTAATGATCACGTTGAAAATTTAACAATCGGTTCTTTACTGATGTAGTCAAAATTACAAGGAAAGCAGGAAATTGAGGAAGGAAGGGAGAGGGATTTTTATAGCAAGTTTTTTTTTTTCTGATAAAGGCCTCATTTCTCAAATATATAGAGAACTGGGCCAAATTTATAAAAATAAGAGCCATTCCCCAATAGACAAAGGATATAAACAGTTTTCAAAAGAAAAAATAAAAGTTATCAATAGTCATAAGAAAAATGTCATAAATCACTAATAATTAGAGAAATGCAGACTAAAGCAACTCTGAGATATCATTTCACACCTATGAGATTCGCTAACATAATTGAAAAGGGAAATGATCCTAGAGGACATGTGGAAAAATAGGTACACTAATGCATTGTTAGCAAAATTGTGAACTGATCTAACCATTCTGGAGAACAATTTGGATCTGTACTCAAAGGTCTATTAAACTGTGTACACCCTCTGACCCACCAATATCGCTACTAAGTGTGTATCCCAAAGACATCAAAGAAAAAGAAACAGTGTATATGTACAAAACTATTTATTGCTGCTATTTTTGTGGTGGCAAGGAATTGGAAACTGAGGGAATGAATACCCATCAATTTGGGGAATAGCTCAACAAACTGTGATATACATTTGTGATGCAATAGAAATGATGAGGAGGATTATTTCAGAAAAACCTGGGAAAGCAAAGCGAAGTGAGCAGAGCTGAGAAAACATTGTACACAGTAACAAAAATATTGTAATGATAATCAGCCATGAAAGATTTAGCTGCTGTGATCAATATATGATCCATGAAAATTCCAGAGGACTCAAGAGCAATGCTATCAGCTTCCTTCAGAGACAACTGATGAACTCTAAGCAAAGAATGAAATATATTGGTTTTCACTTTATTTTCCTTATTTTTTTTTGTAACATGACTTTAATGGAAATGTATTTTCCATGACTTCACATGTATGAGTATCCTATTTCTTGCTTTCCCAATGGATGGATGAGGGACTAGAAGGAAGGAGAGAATTCAGAATTTAATTTTTTTTTAAAAAAATGAATGTTTGAATTTTCTTTTTAAATCAGGTCTTGGGAACTGATACGATCTGGCTGCAGCATGCTTTTGTAACTAGCCCATATTAAAATAACAAACTGTGGAAGAGCTCAATACTATCTACCAACACTCAATCTAGTCCAAGTTTTATTCAAGACCAGTTGCTTATTGATCTGAAAGCCCATTCCAAAACCTAAATAAGCTTGTTTTTATGCCCTCACCCTTGCATACAATGGCATCTTTCATGGACATCCTGTATCAAGAGCCTGAACAGTTATTAACTCTGCAGGCCTGGAGAAGTTAATTACTTGCTCAAAGTCATGTAGGCAGTGAAAGAAAGGCATAGAACTCTCACTCATGCCCTCTGATTCAGGTAGTGACTTATTTAATCCTCTCGGTATCAGAGTATATTCTCTTGCTTATATTTCAGAGTCCATGTAGAGTTGGACACAACTGAAAAGAATGAACAACAAAAATCCCACATCTCCCCAGCGCCTTATTCTTCTAATAAAAACCAATGCAGTTTCGTCAACTACAGACTTCTCTGAGAGTTAGAAAGGATGCTGGAGATATCTAAAAGCCCAAAACCCCGAAAGGTTAAAGAGTTTACCTTACCTCGGGTCCTCAGCAACTCTTACCTAGATTGTTCCAACAGCCTCTTTTTTTGTCTACCTGCCTCAAGTCTCTCCCCACTCTAATTCATGCCACACATAGTAGGTGCTTAATAATTGTTCAACTTAACCAGTATGCATTTTTCAGTTGGTAGTAAAAGTTTCTGGACGTGTTCTGTGGATTCTTTTGATAAGCATTTTGTTTTCTGTGTTCAGGAGATGTAGGAAGTTTTCTTGTATTTATTTTTTTGCATCATAGTGTTTAAGTGTTTTGACTTGTCAAATTCCGGAGATTTGTAATATTTAAAGACACATCCTGTCTTTGAAATAAATATTTTTTTTATTATTTTTTTTAATTTTATTTATTTATTTATTTGATTTTTTACATTCATTTTCACAAATATTTGGGTTCCAAATTTTCTCCCCTTTTATCCCCTCCCCCCACCCCAATACCCCAAGCAATCTAATTTTCCCTATCTCCAATCTTCCCTCTCTTCTGTCATCCCTCCCTTCTCTTGTCTCCATCTTCTCTTTTCTCCTGTAGGGCCAGATGATTTTCTATTCCTCATTAACTGTATGTCTTCTTTCCTAGTTACAACAACAATATTAAACAGTTGTTCCTAAAACTTTGCGTTCCAAATTCTCCCCTTCCCTCCCTCCCCACCCATTCCCTTTGGGATGGCAGGCAATTCAATATAGGCCATATCTGTGTAGTTTTGCCAATGACCTCTCTGATAGTCGTGTTCGGTAAGACTAACTGGATTACCATCCCTCCTAACCTGCCCCTCATTGTTTCTCTTCTGTCTCTTGAACCTGTCCCTCCCCAAGTGTTGACTTCAAATTGCTCCCTCCTCCCTTTGCCCTCCCCTCCATCATCCCCTCCCCTGCAATATCTCCTTCTCCCCCATTTTCTTATACTGTAAGATAGGTTTTCATACCAAAATGAGTGTGCATTTCACTCCTTCGTTTAGTCAAATGTGATGAGGGTAAACTTCTTGTTTGCTTTTTTTTTTTTTCTCAGCTCTCCTCTTTTTCCCTCCACTAAGAAAAACTCCTACCTGCCTCTTAAATGACATATAGTTACCCCCTTCCCTTTCCCTCTCTTTCCTCCCCCTACATTTCTCTCTCACCATTTACCTTAGTTTCTTTTAAGGTATGGTCCCATCCTATTCAGTTCAATCTGTGCTCCCTATCTCTGTATGTGTGTGCATGTGTGTATGTGCGTGGATGCGTGTACATGTGTATGTGTGGTCCCACCAACTACCCAGATACTGAAAAGTTTTAAGAGTTAGAAATATTGTCTTTCCCTGTATGAATGTAAACAGTTCACTTCTGGTAAGTCCCTTAAGACTTCTCTTTGTTGTTCCCTTTTTCATGCTTCTTCTCATTCTTGTGTTTGAAAGTCAAATTTTCTTTTCAGCTCTGGTTTTTTCATTAAGAATGATTGAAAGTCCTCTGTTTCATTGAAAGACCATATTTTCCCTTGAAGTATTATACTCAGTTTAGCTGGGTAGGTGATTCTTGGTTTGAGTCCTAGTTCCTTTGCCTTCTGGAATATCCTATTCCACGCCCTTCGATCCCTTAATGTAGAAGCTGCTAGATCTTGGGTTATCCTGATTGTATTTCCACAGTACTGGAATTGTTTCTTTCTAGCTGCTTGCAAGATTTTTTCCTTGAGCTGGGAGTTCTGGAATTTGGCCACAATGTTCCTAGGAGTTTCTCTTTTTGGATCTCTTTCAGGTGGTGATCGATGGATTCTTTCAATACTTATTTTGCCCTCTGGTTGTAGAATGTCAGGGCAGTTTTCCTTGATAATTTCATGGAAGATGATGTCTAGGCTCTTTTTTTGATCATGGCTTTCAGGTAGTCCCATAATTTTTAAATTGTCTCTCCTGGATCTATTTTCCAGGTCAGTTGTTTTTCCCATGAGATATTTCACATTCTCTTCCATTTTTTCGTTCTTTTGGTTTTGTTTGGTGATTTCTTGGTTTCTCATAAAGTCATTAGACTCCATCTGTTCCATTCTAATTTTGAGAGAACTATTAAATTCAATGAGCTTTTGAGCCTCTTTTTCCATTTGGCTCACTCTGCTTTTGAAAGCATTCTTCTCCTCATTGGCTTTTTGAACCTCCTTTGCCAATTGAGTGAGCCTATTTTTCAAAGTGTTAATTTCCTCAGCATTTTTTTGGGTCTCCTTTACCAAGGTATTGACCCGTTTTTCATACTTTTGTTGCATCTCTGACATTTCTCTTCCCAGTTTTTCCTCCACCTGTCTAACTTGCTTTTCAAAATCCTTTTTGAGCTCTTCCAGGGCCTGAGCCCACCCGCCTCCCCCCTGGGGTGTCTGGGGTACTGAGGCCCCGTCCTCCATGTCTTTTCCTGATGGCAAGGATACGTCCTCGTCATCAGATCCGAAGGTTGGGATCATTTGCATTTGTTGGAAAAAACTCTCTATAGTTTTATTTTTCTTCCCTTTTCTATAGGCATTTTCCCAGCCAGTTACTTGACTTCTGAGATTCCTTTCCACCCCCGCCTGGATCCGCCCAGCTAGTGCTTGGCCTCTGAGATTTAAATGGGCTTTCCTCCTGCTGGCTGTCAATCAGTGAGCTTTAGTTCAGGTGCTGGGGTGGGGGCAGGGCCTCCTCCCAGACTCTGATCCCTCAGGGGCTTTATGCAGAGACTTTCAGGAATGGAACGGGTGGGGGCGGGGTGGGGGGCTCCCGCCTCCCAATCTCAGTTCCCTTGGGGGCTTTGAGCAGAAGCCTTCAGTAATAGAGTGGGGTGGGGGCAGGGCCGTCTCCCAGGCTCAGCTCCGTCAGGTTTTATGTGGGAATCTTCCGTAATGAAGATCCTGCCTGCTGTTGGGGGATTCCTGAGTCCTGGGCCGCTGCCGCCTCAGCCACTGCCCACACCTCTGCCTCCGCAGCTTCCTGCCCCGTCTCTGCCGCCGCCGCTTCCTCCCGAGGGGGCCCAAGTCACGGAGACGCCCTGCTTCCCCTCTCCTCCAGCCCGGCCGTCTCTCTCACTGACCTGTAGCTTCTGTGGGTGGAGGGACTTTCCCGGCTGCCGGAGCTTCCGTCTCTGAAGCCTGCTCGGATCAGCTTCTCTGGGGCCGCGGCCAGGGCAGCGCTGGGGGTGGGGTCCACTTTCCGGGGCACGCCGGACCCTGGGGATGGGTCTCCAGGGCTCCCTGGAATGGAACTCTCTTCCACTCTGCTTCTGCACACCTTGTATTGCCCCAGAAGTTATGGGGGACTCTTTTTACATTAATTCTATGGGCTTTTGGTTTCGGAGCTCGTAAACATGCGTCCTTCTGCTCTGCCATCTTGGCTCCGCCCCTTGAAATAAATATGTTTTGCTTATGTGGAGATCATGATTTCTTTTAACGGGTTTTGTTTTTATTATTATTTTTCTTCTAGATTGCCCTTCACCTTTTTGTATTTGTATTCTCAATCAGTTATTTCTCTCTTTTGTTTCTTTGATCAGACTTGTCACTATGGATTTAGGTTTTTCTATTCTGTCAATTATTTCGGTAGTAAAAGCTATAAACTAACTTTGCTTTCACAATTCTTATTTCTCTTTTTATTTATTTATATTATTCTCTAATTATCTTCTCTCAGGAACATGTTGCTCTGCTTCCATGATCTCTTGAGAATTCACAGGTTCCTCTGTCTCATAAGGTGTAGATTCACTTTTCTTTGTCTTACAATATTTATTAATAGGTATCAAGTTTTCTTAAGCTCATCTTGAGGCTCATTTATTAATTTCTCCCTATGTTATTAATATATTTCCTACTGGTTTATCTGTTTATGTTCAAGATCTTTAAGTGAGTTTTCTTCTTCATGATATCTTTGGTCATATTAGTTCTTTTTTTCTTATATTCCTATATTGTTCATTTTCTGACTCTTTCTCCTTTAATTGTGGTTTCCCTGAGGGAGAAAAGGGGAAGGGCTGGACCTCAAAGCCATCTCAAACTAGACCCATAATTCTAGCTTTATTTCCCACTTTTCTTCTTCACAAATTCTTTATTCCAGCCAAGCTGAAGGACTAACTGATGTCTCATTTTGGCCTTCTAAATCCTCACTCTCTATATTCACCTACTCTGTCTCCATTTATGAAACATACTATCTTCATCTCTCTATCTGCTGAAAAAAGTTTCCTCCCCCTATGTACATCTTCAAGGGTCTCTGGCTTTCCTGATAGCCCAACCTAAAAATTATCTCTTTCTCTTCAAACCTCCTTATAGTACTTGGTCTGTATCTATTTTTTGCCCTTATAACATTCTACCTCTTGTTTTACTTATTTAGGTACTTGCCTCACCTCCACACCTCCGATACCCATGCCCAAGATAACAAGTTCCTTGAGAGTAGTGCCTGTCATTTTTTAAAATCTTCACATCCCCATCCCTTAATACAGTAATTTACATGTGATCTAGCCAGTCAGTATTTATTAAGTATCTACTATGTGTCCAACTTCTAGTAGATGTTTAACAAATAAAAAATTAAAAATGTATATTTTTAAGCTACAAGTGAAAGCTTTACTCATAAACTTACTTGAACATTCCACAATTTAGAGGAAGGAAGAAATGATGACTACTTTAAAAGTCAGAAGACAATTATTTTCAAGATTTTTTTTAAATATTAGAAATTTTAGCAATATATTAGAAGAAAAGAAATATCAGTTTTCTGAAGATTATTCAGAAAACAGAAATAAGCAATGAGTAGGTAAGAAAATAAAAAAGTAATTCTTTTCCAAATTGCTTATACTCTCCTTTCAGAGAGATTTCTGAAAAGGAGAATCTTTTTATTATTTTTTCAATAATATTGGATGACAGACATTTTTTGTTGTTTTTATTTGGAGGTCCAGAATTTATTGATGTGGGAAATAGTGTATCCGGAGTGAAAAGTAGTCTTATATTTAATGTTCATGTGTGAAAGATATGAGGAAAGACA
This sequence comes from Bettongia penicillata ogilbyi, assembly GCA_023548195.1. Classification (NCBI taxonomy): domain Eukaryota; kingdom Metazoa; phylum Chordata; class Mammalia; order Diprotodontia; family Potoroidae; genus Bettongia; species Bettongia penicillata. The sequence goes on along the minus strand of JAJHZJ010000245.1, from coordinate 3,974,874 downwards.
GAAATCCTGTAACTAAAGAACTAACCCCTCATTTTTTAAAAATAATTCATTGACCATTAAATTAACTTGTAGAAGTAGTTTCCAATTGGACTGGAAAAGGGGGAGATTACAAAGTCCATGGGGTGCTTGTGTTCAAGCCCCCACCCTAAGATGTATTTATGTGTTTATTTTGTGTTATTCCTGTTATATTATTTTGAAGTTATGTAGATACCAGTTACCCCTAAACTCCCATTGACCTATTAATGGACATGGAAGATCTTGGAGCTGAATGCAAAGATAAGGAAATTTGAAGATCTTCTCTGCTCCTTAATAGGCCCATGTGACCTTCTTTGAGCTTTGGCCCAGCCTACATCCTGAGTTACATGGATCCAATGGTGGGAAGAGCTTGCTGAATGGGTGGAGCAGGAAGGGTGGAGCAGGAGAGAGAGTAAGGCAGGGCTGGGAGCGAGCAGGCAGAGCAGAGAAGAACAGCTAGTGTGAGAGAGACAGGGAGTGATTTTACCTAAGGGAATTTGCTTGTGGGGAGGCCTAATGGAGGGAAGGTGCAGGGATGGCCATGCTCCCTGCATTGATAATGTGTATAGATTTCTTTGCTACTATGATGGATTTGACTTTCTAGTATCTGAATAAATATTTTGGTTTCATCTTTGAGGAAGAAAGTTCATATTTTGTGAATTTACCCTGGAAATATGCATGCATATCCATGGTGGCTGCTGTAGGTATCACATTGGCACGAAAGTTTTTGACTATTTTATTTCAGGAGGAGGAGTGAGCAGATAATAGTTATTTCAGGCTCTTAACATTATTGAAACCATGATTTTTGAATACATATTTTTGTCATCATTTTATTGAAAGAATTAGTGTTAGTAACACAATGATGTATGAAACCCCCAACTTATACAATAAAAATATGACTACTGACTTAGTCACCTTAAAAAAAAATAAAGAAGCCAACATAAAAGGTGGAATTAACCTGCAATTAACCTTTGACCTGTGGTCAAAAGAAACAATCAGTTAAACTTAGCCTGTTCCCCAATAAAAGGAGGAGTCAGACCTAAAGAAAGACCAGAGGGGCAAAGGAAAGTCCTCAATTTGATTTCTTCCTCAAAACAAGGGAGAACTAGAAGTCATCTTCTTAAGACCACATAGAGAAAAATGAGTTAACAAGTAAACAAAAAACCGAAAGGACAGGACTTATTTCATGTTATGAAATAAATGACCAAGACACAAATCCTGAAGAGAAAAACTCAAAAACACCTCCAACTAAAACATGAAAGAAAATAAAAAGTTTGTAAACAAAAATAATTAGAATTACTTGGGAAACTTGTATGAGTATTTTTAAAAATATTATTAAAGAAAAGAGAGGTATGAGGGAAAGACTTGGGCAAAGGAATAAAAGTTTAACAGAAGAGGTACAAAACTCACTTTAGCAGCAAGATCCCTAAAAAAGAAACAAGAATTATCAAAACAAAGCTACAGAACTGAGAAAATAGAAGAAAATATGTTATCTCTCATGAGAAAAAAAAAACTGATCCAGAAAGCAGATGAAGGAAAAATATCTTAAGAATCACTGGATTATCTGAATCCATGACCAAAAAACAAAATACACAAAACAAAACAAAAAAATACCATGGATATCATATTTTAAGAAATCATTAAAGAACATTACTTAGACATATTAGTACAAGAAAACAAGGTGAAAATAGAATCTACAGATCACTAAAGAATCTCCAAAATATTTTTTAGCAATACCATTGCCAAAATCCAGAACTTTAAAAGAAAATATACTGCAAGTATCCAGAAAGAAAGAAACAAAATGTTGAGGAACCATTAACAGAATCACCTAAGATTTAGTAACTATCACTATAAAAACACAAAGAACATGGAAAAAGATATTCCAAAAGGAAAAGTCTATAACCAAGAATAACTTACCTAACAAAACTGAGTCTAATTACACACACTTGAAGAGTTTTGTGAAGGAACACATTCCACTATACAGGCATATAGATAGGATTAGGAAAAGGTAAATGAACTGAAATAGAAAGGAATGTGCATATTTTCAGCTGACTTTGGCACATTTACAAAAATTGTTATGTCTCAGAACATAAAAACTTCACAAACATGCAGAAAAGCAGAAATACTATACATACCCTCCAATGACTACAATGCAATAAAAATCATATTAAATTAAAGGTCATTGAAAAAATCATTAAAAAGCAATTGGAGATTAAAAAATCTTAAAATAACTTAAAATTGGTAGGTTAAAGAATAAATTGTGGGAAGGATAGATAATCACATTGTAAGTAATTACAACAAGGACCCAACACTCCATAATTTGGGAGATGAAGTAGTCAAGGAAGTCCTTAGGGGAAAAATCATATATTTCTAAACATTTTCATTAAGAAAAAGAGAGAGAGAGAGAGAGAGAGAGAGAGAGAGAGAGAGAGAGAGAGAGAGAGAGAGAGAGAGAACAGATCAAGGAATTGGGTGATCAATTAAATTATGAGAAAGCAATAATTTTTTTGAAAAAATCAAACACCAAAGAGGGAAACTCTGAAAATAAGAGAGAGATCAACAAAATTGAAAACAATAGCAATTTATCAAGATCAATTAAAACTTGGAACTTTTTTTGATTCAATAAAATATATCAACCATTAAGTAATTAATTTAAAAGAAGAGAAAAACCAAATTATCAACATTAAAAAGGTAAAAGGAAAATTCACAACAAATGAAGAAATAAATGTTAGAAAGCATTTTGCCCCTCTCTGTCATTAAAAGTGACAACTTAAATGAAATAATGAATATTTATAAAAATTATAAAATACCCAAATTAATAGAACAAGAAATAGAAAAATAAACTCATTTTCAAGTAAGAAACTGAACAAAGCATAAATGAACTTTCAAAGGGAAAAACACTAGGACCAGATGAATTCACAAGTGAATTCTGTCAAAAACTCAGAGAACAATTGATTTCATAAAGTATTTGAAAATATACGTAAAGAAAGTATCCTATAACATTCTTCCTTTGATATAGATATAATCTTCATATATAAACTAGGGAGAGTCAAAACAGAGAAAGATTATACACTAAGGCTGGATTTATACTAGGAATACATATTTGGTTTAATTTTAGGAAAAGTAAAATTTAACCATATTAAGTTAACCAAAAATCATGTTATTATATGAATAGATGCAGAAAATTATTAAACAAGATATAATCTCTTTTAAAAACCTCTGGAAATAATAGGAATACACTGATTTTTCCTTACAGTATAAGTAGTATACTTCTAAAAGCAAGAACTGCCATTATAGATAGCAGAAATAAACTAAAATAGTTTATTTTAAATTTTTATTTAAAAGTTTGATCTCCATATTCTATCTCTCCCTCCCTACTTCTCCTTCCTCTCCCTGCCATGGTAAGCAATCAGATTACACTTGTACAATTATGTAAAACATTTCCATATTTTTCATTTTGTATAAGAGGACTTGAATAAAAGAAAAAAGAGTGAAAAATATCATGCTCCAGTCTGTATCCAATCAATATCAGTTCTTTCTGTGGAGGCAGATAGTATACTTCATCATTAGTCCTTTGAGATTGTCTTGTATCATTGTATTGCTGATTATAGCTAAGTCATTTGCAGTTCTTCATCAAATGATATTGCTGTTACTGTGTACAATGTTCTCCTAGTTCTATTCACTTCATTATGGATGAGTTAATGAAAGTCTTTCCAGGTTTTTCCAAAATCATTCTGATTGCCATTTCTTACAGCACAATATTTCATTACAATCATATACCACAACCTGTTTAGCCATTCCCCAATTGATGGATTTCCCTTTGATTTCCAATTGTTAACCACCAAAAAAAGAGCTGCTGTAAATATTTCTGTACAAATATCTTTTTAGATGTCTTTGGGATATAGAGGATATGCTCAATTTTGTAGCCCTTTGGGCTTAGCTCCAAATTGCTCTCCAGAATGGTTGGATTAGTTTAAAATTCTACCAACAATGCATTAGTATCCCAGTTTTCCCATATCCCCTCCAATATCCAATATTTTCCTTTTTTGTCATGTTAGTCACTCTCAAGGAGGTAGTACCTCAGAGTTGTTTTAATTTGTATATCTGATCAATAGTGATTTAGAGCATTTTTATGTAAGTATAGAGAGCTTTTATTTCTTTGTCTGAAAACTGCCTGTTTATATCATTTGGCCATTTATCAAGTGAGGAATGACATGTATTTTTATAAATTTGAACTCAGTTCTCTGTATATTTGAGAAATTAGGACTTTATTTTTTTCCAGTTTTCTGCTTTCCTTATAATTTTGTTTGCATTGGCATATTGCAAAGTGCCAAAACTTTTAAATTTTTTTATTAATTAATTTATTTTTAGTTTTCAACATTCACTTTCAAAAGATTTTGAGTTCTAAAATTTCTCCCTCTTCCTTCTCTCCTCCCACTCCAAGATGGCATGAAATTTGATATAGGCTCTACATATACATTCATATTAGACATATTTTCACATTAGTCATGTTGTAAAGAAGAATTAGAACCAATGGGAGAAACCATGAGAAAGAAGAAACAAAAAGAGAGAAAGAGTAAATAGTATATTTTGATCTGAATTCACATTTCATAGTTCTTTTTCTGGATGTGGATAGCATTTTTTAGCAAGAGTCTTTTGGAGTTGCCTTAGATCCTTATATTGCTAAGAAGAGGTAAGGCTATCAAAGTTACTCACCTCAGGTGTTGCTGATACTGTGTACAATGTTCTCTTTATTCTGCTCACTTCACTCAGCATCAGTTCATGTAAGTATTTCCAGGTTTTTCTGAAGTCCGTCTGTTCATCATTTCATATGGAACAATAGTATTTCATTCATAAACCACAACTTGTTCAGTCATTGCCCAATGATAGGCGTCCCCTTAATTGCCAATTCTTGGCCACCACAAAAAGAGCTTCTACAAATACTTTTTCACATGTGAGTGGGTCCTTTTCCCATTTTTATGATTCCTTTGCAGTACAGATGTAGAAGTAGCATTCCTAGGTCAAAGAGTATGCAATAGTTTTTATAGTCCTTTGGGCATAAAAACTTTTTAATTTTACGTAATCAAAAGTATCTATTTTGCATTTTTAATGTTTTCTCTCTCTTCTTTGGTCCTAAATTCTTCCCTTATCGCTCTCATTTCTCTTCCCAGTTTTTCCTCCACCTGTCTAACTTGCTTTTCAAAATCCTTTTTGAGCTCTTCCAAGGCCTGAGCCCACCCGACATCCCCCTGGGATGTCTGGGGTACCGAGGCCCCGCCCTCCACGTCTTTCCCTGATGGCAAGAATACGTCCTCCTCCTCGTCAGATCCAAAGGTCGGGATCATTTGCATCTGTTCAAAAAAACTCTCTATAGTCTTATTTTTCTTCCCTTTTCTAGGCATTTTCCCAGCCAGTTACTTGACTTCTGAGATTCCTGTCCACCCCCGCCTAGATCCGCCCAGCTAGTGCTTGGGGTCTGAGATTCAAATGAGCTGCTATTCAATGTGAGCTTTAGTTCTGGTGCTGGGGTGGGGGCAGGGCCGCATCCCAGGCTCAGTTCCCTCAGGGGTTTTATGCAGAGACCTTCAGTAATGGAGCGGGTGGGGCAGGGCTGGCTCCCAGGCTCAGCTCCTTCAGGTTGTTTATGCAGAGACTTTCAGTAATGAAGATCCTGCCTGCCTGCTTAGGGAGTCCCAGGGGCCGCTGCTGCTGCCTCTGCTTCCACCGCTTCCTGCCCCCGTCTCTGCCGCCGCCGTTTCCTCCCGAGGGGGCCCGAGTCACGAAGACACTCTGCTCCCCTCTCGTCCAGCCCAGCTGTCTCTCTCACTGACCTGTAGCGTCTGTGGGTGGAGGGACTTTCCCGGCTGCCGGAGATTCCGTCCCTGAAGCCTGCTCGGATCAGCTTCTCTGGGGCCACGGCCAGGGCAGCGTTGGGGTGGGGTCCGCTTTCCGGAGCGTGACGGACCGACGGCTCTCCAGGTTTCAATGATAGGCGTCCCCTTAATTGCCAATTCTTGGCCACCACTCTCTGGAACGGAAATCTCTTCCACTCTGTTTCTGCACACCTTTCAGTGATCCAGAACTTATGGGGATCTCTTTTTACATTAATTCTATGGGCTGTGGGACCGGAGCTTGTAAACGTGCGTCTTTCTACTCCGCCATCTTGACTCCGCCCCAATTCTTCCCTTATCCATAAATCCAACAGACAAACTATTCCACGCTCTTTTTATTTGTTTATGGTATCACCCTTTATGTGTAAATCATGTACCCATTTTGATATTATCTTGGTATATGGTATGAGATGTTGGTCTATACCTAGTTTCTATCTACTGTTTTCCAGTTTTCCCTGGAGCTTTTGTTAAGCAATGAGTTTTTGTTCCAAAAACTTGGATCTGTAGGTTTATCATATATTAGATTACTCTGACTATTTATTATAATATAATTTGTACCTAATCTATTCCACTGATCCACCACTCCAACTAGAATGCTTTTAAATAAAATCAGAGGTGAAACAAGAATGTCCTTTATCACTTCTATTTGACATAACACTAGAAATACTGATGATTGAAATAAAACAAGAAAAAGGAGGTGAGGTAATAAGCACAGGCAAAGACGAAACAAAATTATTACTCTTTATTGATATGATAGTCTATTTAAAGATGATATGATAGTGTTTCCAAAAAAGCCTAAAAAGTCAGCCAAAAATATTAGTGGAAATAGTAATAACTTCAGCAAAAAAAGACAAAAAAAAAAAATCCACTCAACACATTAGCATTTTTATACACCAATAAAGCTGCAGTGGTTAGAGTTTCCAGGCCTGGAGTCAGGAAGAGCCACCTTCCTGAATTCAAATCTGGCCTCAGATACTTACTAGTTGTGTCATCCTGGGTAAGTCACTGTTTGCTTCAGTTTTATCATCTGCAAAATGAGCTGGAGAAGAAAATGGCAAATCACTCCTGTATTTTTGCCAAGAACATCTTAAATGAGATCATAGAGAGTTAGACATGACTAAAAAATGACTGAACAAAAACATGACACCAATAAAACCCAGCGAGACAGAAAGAAATGCCTTTTGAAATAATTCCATAACATATAAATACCTAAGTCTACCTTCCAAGATACAAACAAGAACTGTAGAAATGCAACTACAAACCACTGAGAGTGACTGAGGTAGACATGTAGTCATGGCAGCTAAATTGATGATTTGAGAGATTAGGTATGTTTGAGAGAATATTACACCAAAATACAAAATGAGATCTCCAAGTATGAGGGCAGAGGTTGAGGTGAAGAAAAAGACTATGAGTCACAAACTGAATTGCTTTGCAATTCCACAGATTGGAGAATTCTACTCTGTGCCTGGCAAATAACCAATAGATTACAGCTGCCAAGATTCAAGCTTGGTGTCATAGACAGATGGAATGAATCTCAAAGGAGAAGATAATGTAGAGTAACGGCTATAAGTGGAGGGTCTGGAGGTGGCACCTCAAGGATGAAATATAAACTCCTTTTTTTGACTCTTAATGTTCTTCATAACCTGTTGCCTCTTTGCCTTTCTTGTCTTTTTACACTGTAGTGTCCTCTATGCAGACAGTTGATAGCTACAATGATTTACCTGCTATTTCTTGAACATGACATTCAATTTCTTGACTCCATAACTAGTTGCTGCTGTCTCCCATGCCTGGAATGCTCTACCTCCCACCTTCACCTCTTAATTTCTCTGGCTCCTTTCAAGACTCAGCTGGAATCACATCTTCTTCAGGAGACTTTTCCTGGTCCATCCAGCTGACAGCACCTTCTCCTCTGAAAATACCTTCCTTAGGAGCAACTAGTTGATGCACCAGATAGAGTGCAGGGCATAGAGTCAGGCAGACCATAGATTAAATATGGCCTCAAACAATCGAAGTAGCTGGACAAGTTACATCTGTTTGCCTCAGTTTCCTCATCTGTAAGGTGGGGGGGAAATAATAGTACCTACTTCTCAGGGTGGTTGTGAGGATAAAATAAGACAATATATGTAGAGTGCCTAGCATAGTATCTGGCACATAGTGGGTACTATTTAAATGTTAGCTATTGTTATTTTCTACTCTGTACCTAGTTATTTACATGCAGTTTAGTAGGCTAGAAATATTTAACCATAAAGCAAATGCTCTAAATAACTGATAATTAGGGAAATGCAAATTAAAGAAACTCTGAAATTCTCCCTCATACCTAGAAGATTGGGAAAGATGAGAATAATGACCCTACAAACAACAGGTACACTGATGCACTATTTGTGAAGCTGAGTTGATGTAGCCATGCTATAAAACAATTTGGAATAAAGACTGGAAGTTTACAAACTTGGCAAATCCCTTGATCCAATGATACCACTATTAGGTCTGTAGGCCAAAGAGAAAAAAGAAAATGAGGAAAAAGACCCATGGGTAGAAAAATATGCAAAGTAATTTTTTCCATACTAGCCCAAAACTGAAAAATTAAGGAGTGCCCCCCTATTGGGAAATGGATAAACAGATTATTTTGGATGAATGTGATGAGAGTTAATTGTGTCATAAGAAGTTATGAAATGGACAGTCTCAGAGGAAACAAGGGAAGATCTCAGCGTACTGATGAAAAGTGACGAACTAGGTGAACAACCTATGCAATGACAACAACATTATTAGAAATAAAAACTTGGAAAGATTCCGGAACTCTGAACAATGCAGTGCTAACCATAGGTATAGAGGACTAAAGATGAAGCATGTGACCCACCTCCAGCCAGGTGCATGAGGAACTTAAAATGAGACACACATTTTTGGATCTGTCATGGTAATTCATTTTGCTTCATTATACCTATTTGTTGCATGGATTTTCTTTGTCCTCTAGTTGGGGAGGGGATGTAGTTCAATGGAAAGGGAAATTAAGAGGGAGAGATAATCAATGCTTGTAAAAATGATAAAGTTGGGGGGCAGAGCCAAGATGGAGGAGTGAGAGCAGCGACTCACCTAAGCTCTCGGACAAACTCTTCCAGGTACCTCTGAAAGGAGAATCTGACCAAATTTTGGAGGTGCAGAATCGAGTGGGAGACAGACGGTGATGGATTCGGAGCTCAGGTTGGACTGGAAGGTCCACAGGAAGGATCTGTTCCACGGGGGTGAGCCCACAGCGCAGTACAGCCGGCACAGTGGAGCAGAAGGGACCCGAGAAACCAGAGCAGCAGCATCCGGGGTGGGAGACAAGCCAAACCGAGTCAGTGAGAGCCGCGGAGCTCCAGATTATCAGCACAGCAGTTCCTGAGACCTTCAGCCCGAAGATCAAACTTCGGTAAGTCACCTACTTGAACTTCTGGGAGCCAGGATGGCGGAGTGATCAGTAAATGCTCTCTCCTCCCCCCTCAATGACCGTGAAAGAACCATAAAATATCTCACCAGAAAAATCCCAGAGCAGTAGAAATAGAAGAAGGAGACCAATAGTCTCATAACACCTGAGACGAGGAAAATAGCTAAGGGGGATTCCTTCCAGGGTGGCAGAGGCAAACCAGAAGGACAGAGGACCAAGGGCAGAGAAAACTCGCACTAGGACCCAGGCAAGCCTCAGCGCCAGGAGAGGAGCCCCAGGAGGGGTAGGAACATGCATTAGCATCTAGGCATGCCTCAGCTGTCCAGGGGAATCAGAAAGACAATAGGGCAGTTGGGATTACCAGCCCCTGAGCTTGCCTTTGCCTCAGTTCAGCTGAGGAGATCTCCTGTGACCAGACTACTTCATCCCCACACTTAACAAGCTAAACCCAGGGCTGATCAGGGAAACACCAAACAAAAACCTGCTTTTAGCTTTTTCACACATCAGCTCAGCAAAAAGTTCTCTAGCTTCTGACTGAAAGAACCAGAAGCCACAACACTCAATCAAAATCATGAACAGGAAAAAGCAGAGGGCCGAAAGAACCATAAAACCTTTCTGTGGGGATAAGGACCAAAACACTAAGCCCAAAGAGGTCACAGCTGAGACTGTACTTCCATCTGAAACTTCAGAAGGGACTATGAACTGCTCGCAAGCACAAGCTGCTCTCCTGGAACAGCTGAAGAAGGAAATAGAAGATAAACTGGCCAATGATTTTAAAATTATTAAGAAAGAATTCACTGATGAGAACATCTCCTTGAAAAGAAAATTGAACAAATGGAAAAAGAAGTTCAAAAATTAACTGGAGAAAATAAATTCCTGAAAGGCCAAATGGAAAAGGAAGTACAAAAATTAACTAGAGAAAATAACTTCGTAAAAGGGCAAATGGAAAAGGAAGTACAAAAATTAACTGGAGAAAATAGCTTCTTAAAAGGAAAATTGGGCAGATGGAAAAGGAGATACAAAAGTTAATGGAAGAAAACAATTTGATGAAGATTAGAATTGGGCAAGTAGAAACTAACGACTCAATGAGACAGCAAGAATCAGTCAAACAAAATCTAAAGAATGAAAAGATAGAAGAAAATGTAAAATATCTAATTGGAAAAACAAGTGACCTGGAAAATAGATCCAGAAGAGAAAACTTAAGAATTATTGGCCTGCCAGAAACCCAGGATGGTGAAAAGAGCCTGGACAATATCTTCCAGGAAATCATCAAGGAAAACTGCCCAGAAGTACTAGATTCAGAGGGCAAAATAGTCATTGAAAGAATCCACCGTTCCCCTCCCAAAAGGGATCCCAAACTCAAAACCCCAAGAAATATAGTTGCCAAATTCCAGAGCTATCAAGTGAAGGAGAAAATATTACAAGTAGCCAGAAAGAAACAATTTAAATATCAAGGAGATACAATCAGGATTACACAGGACCTTGCAGCTTCTACATTAAAAGATCGAAAGAATTGGAACCCAATATTCTGCAAGGCAAAGGAGTTGGGACTAAAACCAAGGATCAACTACCCAGCAAAGTTCAGCATAACATTTCAGGCAAGAAGAAAGTCATTCAACGAAGTAAGGGATTTCCAGAGTTTCCTGACCAAAACGCCAGAACTTAATAGACAATTCGATCTTCAAATGCAGGTCTCAAGAGAATCATAAAAAGGTAAACAGTGGGGGGGGAACAACTTACTACTCAATTAGGGCAAATTATTTACCTCCCTACAAGGGAAGATGATATCTGTTTATCTTGAGAACTGTGCGTCTATTAAGAAATATAAAAGGGATAAGCATAGGGGGAACGGGTATAAAGTAAATGATATCATGATAAAAAATATGATCTAAGTATGAGAAGGGAGTGTAATAGGAGGTGTGAAAAGGAGGAAGCAGAAAATGGCAAATTACATCACAAGAAGAAGTACAAAACCATAGTAGAGGGAAAGAGGGGAGGGAGATGAGCATTGTGTGAGAGGTACTCTCATCGGGTTGGTTTAAAGGACGGAACAATAAACTTAAGTAGAAAATCCTAACTAGCTCTATAAGCAGTGGGAGAGGAAGGGGGAAGAAAGGGGAGGGAGGCAAAAGGGAGGGAAGAAGCAATAAGAGTAAAGGGGAGTTAAAGGGAGGGGGGCTAAAAGAAAGAGGGGAAGGAGGCAAGAGGAGGTGGTGAAAAGTGAATACTAGTGAGGAGGGGAAGGGAGACAGCAGAGCTAAAAGCACAAACGGTGGGAAAGAAGATGGAGGGAAATACACAGATTGTAATCATAACTGTGAATGTGAATGGAATGAATTCTCCCATAAAATGGAGATGGATAGCAGAATGGATTAAAAGCCATAATCCAACAATATGCTGCTTACAAGAAACACATTTGTAACGGGGGGGGATACACATAGGATAAAGGTCAAAGGATGGAGTAGAATATATTGTGCTTCAGCTGATGTAAGAAAGGCAGGAGTAGCAATCCTAATCTCAGACAAAGCAAAAGCAGAAATAGATCTAATCAAAAGGGATAAGGATGGAAACTATATCCTGCTAAAAGTCACCATAGACAATGAAGCAATATCATTACTAAACGTGTGCTCCAAGTGGTATAGCATCCAGATTCTTAGAGGAGAGGTTGAGGGAGTTGAAGGAAGAAATTGACAGCAAAACTATACTAGTGGGGGACCTCAACCTCCCTCTTTCTGAACTTGATAAATCTAACCTCAAAATAAACAAGAAAGAGGTTAAGAAGGTAAATAAAACTGTAGATATGATAGATCTTTGGAGAAAATTGAATGGGAATAGAAAGGAATATACCTTTTTCTCAGCAGTACATGGAACATTTACAAAAATTGACCATGTACTAGGACATAAAAATCTCAAAATCCAGTGCAGAAAGGCAGAGATAATCAGTGCATCCTTCTCAGATCATAATGCAATAAAAATTATATTGTAATAAAAGGCCATGGAAAGATAAAGCAAAAATCAACTGGAAACTAAATAATTTAATCCTAAAGAAGGAATGGGTTAAAGAAGAAATCATAGAAACAATCAACAACTTCATTCAAGAGAATGACAATAATGAGACAACCTACCAAAACCTATGGGATACTGCAAAAGCAGTTCTTAGGGGAAGTTTTATATCTTTGAATGCCTACATAAATAAAATAGAGAAAGAGGAGATCAATGACTTGGGTATGTAGCTGAAAAAGCTGGAAAAAGAACAAATTGATAATCCCCAAGAAAATACCAAATTAGAAATAATGAAAACCAAAGGAGAGATTAATAAAATTGAAAGTAAGAAAACTATTGAATTAATAAATAAAACCAATAGTTGGTTTTATGAAAAAACTAATAAAATTGATAAACCTTTGGTCAATTTGATTAAAAAAAGAAAGAAGAAAATCATATTACTAATATTAAAAATGAAAGGGGTGAACTCACCTCCAATGAGGAGGAAATTAAAACAATAATTAGAAATTACTTTGCCCAACTTTATGCCCACAAATTTGATAATCTAAATGAGATGGACGAATATTTTAAAAAATACAAATTGCCCAAATTAACAGAAGAGGAAATTGAATACTTAAACAACCCCATCTCAGAAAAAGAAATTGAACAAGCCATCAATGAACTCCCTAGGAAAAAATCTCCAGGACCAGATGGATTCACAAGTGAATCCTATCAAAACTTTAAAGAACAGTTAATTCCAATACTATATAGACTATTTTTGAAAATTGGGGAAGAAGGAGTCGTCCCAGTTCTTTCTATGATACAAATATGGTTTTGATACCCAAACCAGGAAGAGACAAAACAGAAAAAGAAAATTATAGACCAATTTCTCTAATGAATATAGATGCAAAAATTTTCAACAAGATTATAGCAAAACGAATACAGCATCTTATCAAGAGAATAATACATTATGATCAGGTAGGTTTCATACCAGGAATGCAGGGCTGGTTCAATATTAGGAAAACTGTAGCATTATTAATCATATCAACAACAAAACCAACAAAAACCACATGATTATCTCAATAGATGCAGAAAAAACTTCTGACAAAATACAACACCCATTCCTATTAAAAACACTGGAGAACATAGGAATAAAGGGAACTTTCCGTAAAATAATAAGCAGTATCTACCTAAAACCTTCAGCAAGCATTATATGCAATGGAGATAAGCTAGATGCATTTCCAATAAGGTCAGGGGTGAAACAAGGATGCCCATTATCACCATTATTATTCAATATGGTACTAGAAATGTTAGCGGTAGCAATTAGACAAGATAAAGAAATTGAAGGAATAAAAATAGCCAAAGAAGAAACTAAGTTATCACTCTTTGCAGATGATATGATGATATACTTAGAGAATCCCAGAGATTCAAGTAAAAAACTACTTGAAATAATAAACAACTTTGGCAAGGTTGCAGGTTATAAAATAAACCCACACAAATCTTCTGCATTCCTATATATTAGCAACAAAGTCGAACAGCAAGAGATAGAAAGAGAAATCCCATTTAAAGCTAGAGTAGACACTATAAAGTTTACATTTAGGAGTTTACCTGCCAAAACAAACCCAGGGATTATATGAACACAATTACAAGACACTTTTTGCACAAATAAAGTCAGATTTAAGTAAGTGGAAAAACATCAGTTGTTCATGGATAGGCCAAGCTAATATAATAAAAATGACAATTCTACCTAAATTAACCTACTTATTTAGTGCCATACCAATTAAACTATCAGATAATTATTTTCTAGAGCTGGATAAAATAATATCAAAATTCATTTGGAAAAACAAAAGGTCCAGAATATCAAAGGGACTAATGAAAAGAAATGTTTGGGAAGGTGGCCTAGCGCTACCAGACCTCAAATTGTATTATAAAGCAGAAATTATCAAAACCACTTGGCATTGGCTAAGAAACAGAGGGGTAGACAAATGGAATAGACTTGGCACTCAAGACACAGTAGGCAAGGAATATAGCAACCTCCTGTTTGATAAACCCAAAGATCCCAGCTTCTGGGATAAGAACTCACTGTTCGACAAAAATTGCTGGGAAAACTGGTTAACTGTGTGGAGGAAATTAGGCATAGACCCATGCTTGACACCATACACAAGAATAAAGTCAAAATGAGTACATGATTTAGGTATAAAGATTGATACCATGAATAAACTGGAGAAGCAAGGTATAGTGTATTTATCAGATTTATGGAGAGGGGAAGAATTTTTTTCTAAAGAAACGATAGAAAGCATTATGAAATGCAAGATGGATAATTTTGATTACTTTAAACTGAAAAGTTTTTGCACAACCAAACCCAATGCAACCAAAATTGAGAGGGATGTAGTAAATTGGGAAAAAATTTTTACGGCTAAGCTCGGGGATAAAGGCCTCATTTCTAGAATATATAGAGAACTGACTCAAATATATAACCATACAAGTCATTCCCCAATTGATAAATGGTCAAAGGATATGAACAAGCAATTTTCAGGGGAAGAAATCAAAGATATCTATAATCATATGAAAAAGTGCTCTAAATCACTATTGATTAGAGAGATGCAAATCAAAACAACTCTGAGGTACCACATCACACCTGTAAGATTGGCAAACATGACAGAACAAGAAAATGATAAATGCTGGAGAGGATGTGGGAGAGTTGGAACACTAATTCATTGTTGGTGGAGCTGTGAGATCATCCAACCCTTCTGGAGAACGGTTTGGAACTATGTCCAAAGGGCTACAAAAATGTGCGTACCCTTTGACCCAGAAATAGCGCTACTAGGACTGTATCCCCAAGAGATTATAAAAACAGGAAAGGGTCCCACGTGTACAAAAATATTTATAGCAGCACTCTTTGTGGTAGCCAAAAACTGGAAGTCAAGGGGATGCCCATCAATTGGGGAATGGCTGAATAAATTATGGTATATGAATGTAGTGGAGTACTATTGGGCCATAAGAAATGATGAACAAGAAGACTTCAGGGAGGCCTGGAAGGACTTATATGACCTGATGCTGAGCGAAAGGAGCAAAACCAGGAGAACTTTGTGCACAGCAACGACCACAGTGTGCGAGAGTCTTTTCTGGTAGACTTGGAACTTTGTAATAACACAAGAACTTACTGAGAAAAAAAAAATCCTAATGTCGGTCTTCTAAGGCAAAATGCCTTCCACACTCAGAGAAAGAAATATGGAAGTCATTCGCAGAATGTAGCAGATTATGTTTGTGTGTGGGTGGGTTTCAGTGTATTATGTTTTGATTTGTTATATGATTTCTTCCATTTATTTTAGTGTGACTACATAGCATGACTATAATGAAAATGTGCTCAGTAGGAAAGTATATGTAGAACCTATACAGAATTGTATGCTGTCATGGGGAGGGAGGCGGGTATTGGGGGAAGGGTGGGGGGGATAAAATGTTAACTTTAAGGAAATGATTGTAAAACATTAAAAAAAATTAAAATTAAAAAAATGATAAAGTTTATGAAAAAGGAAAAAATTCCATTTTTATACTAATATATCATGGTATTAAGTTCAGAATCAGGTATTATATTAGCAATGGCTGAAACGTGGTCTCTGAAGTAAATAGAATTTGATGGATAAAAAAATAATTAGACAATAGAATGGATGATCTGCATTTTAAAATGTTTTAGGCATTCCTTAATTGTATATGACCCTAGGAAACAATATTATTTATATATATATGTCCTAAGGGTTTATATATATATATATATATATATATATATATATATATATATATATATATATATGTCTTTTTAATAAAACAAAACAGAAATGAAACCTTTGAAGATTCATGAATAAAGTATTTGGACCTCTTCAGATGAAAAGTGCTTTCAAAGTGCCAAGTCTTTTTTATCACTACTGTTCTCCTGTTCTGGGTTCCACCAGAAGCAAAGGCTTATATCGTTATGCAGTTAAGTCAGCTGGGGAAAGCCAGACTGTCAGGCCTTGCAAGCTGTGATGGGATGCTCATTGTCTTTTAGGGAAGGCAGCCCTATGGGAAAAGGCTATGTCGTCACCAACTGCTGCCTCTCAGACTTTGGCACAGAGCCAGTAATCTGCCGCATGGAAGCAGCTGCTCTGGCAACAGCACTGCTGTAAATGGGTCCTTTCAATACCAGGACATCACTAAATAGGCAAAGATGGCAGGGCTGTGAGGGCAATGGAGAATGTGGTATTTCCTCTAAGTGAGCCATGTATGTGAGAATCTCACAGGTAAGACTTCCTGTATTTTTAGTTCTCAGAATTCACTGTATTTGGATGCTCTCATTATTTCACTCTGTGACCTTTTTTTGACATGAACATACTTGATTCAGGGACTGATCTATAGGTATGTGCTCCAATACTAGGAAGTCTAGTTTAAATGCGTAAGTTTCCACAGGGAGAAATCCTCTAGTCATATGATTTTTTTTTGGTTATAATAAACTCAGCTTCTATCATCCTAATAATTCCCTGCCTCCCTCAATTATTTCATATCCCAAACAGCGTACTTGACAAAGCACGTAACTTCTTAAGTGTAAGAAACTCTTTAAATATATAGGTCGTATCAGGATGTACTGCTAATATATGAGAGTTACTGTTAATAATACTGCTATTTTTTATGCCTAGATTATTTGAAAATTGGAAAGGTATGGGTTGTCATGAGTTCTCCCAACAGAAAATGCTACTGATGCCTGCCCCTCACCCAATTTTCTTGTATGTGCTCCATTCTTTCTTATTGATCCCACCATATCTCCTTATTCACCAAAGGGATGGAGGAATCCCAGTAACAGATGCTGGTGACAGCATCTCATTCTTTGTGGGTGACTATTGGTGGCAGATGTGAGATGTACCCCATTACTCTACCCTTCCTATATCTGACTAGAGGTTGAGAAAAGTTTGCTGAGACTTAAACCCAGATGTTGTGACTCCAGAACTAGTGTTCTTCTTACTACAACATATTTGATGGAAGACTTCAATCAGCCCCATGGACCCTGCTCAGCCTCAATTGTGTATTTATCTATGTACATGTTATTTTATCCCAGTAGAAAGTAAGGTCCTTGCGGGGAGGAACCATTTCACGTTTGTCTTTGCATCCCTAGAACAATGTCTTGCAAACAATAAGGCCTTGATATGTGCTTGTTGAATACAACAGAATAGAATTAAATGATGGGCTCCCACCTTGGACAGAACTGGGACACATAGCAATGACAGCTCTCCAAGTATGTATATGTGATCCATAATGCACTTCTAGTAGAGTTCTCAAGTGTTATTTCAGTTATATCTGTGATCCATAATGCACCTCTAGTAGAGTTCTCAAGTGTTATTTCAATTATATCTAACTGCCATTTATGATATCACTTCTATGAAAAAAGTTCTCAGAGAACGCTGTATAATTTATCTTTCAAGTCATAGATAGTTCCATTGGGAAGGTGATATATTTACATAATATGGGAATAAGAGTACCTTTACCACCCACTTCACAATTATTGTGAAGGCCAAATAAAATAGAAAATACAAATAAAGTGTTAAATCAAAATAGAAAATGCAAATAAAGTGTCAAATCAAAGGTTAAATATCATTGGCATTTTGATTCCCTTATGCAGATGTAAATGCAAGTCAGATAGACTGAGTCTGAACTGGATTGAATCTGAGCACCTTCATGGAGGTGAGATGGAACTCAAATACAGAAAAAAACTGAGGGAAGAATCCAGGTGTTGCCAATTATTCTGGGGTCCCAGGGATGCTTTTGATAGGGGTGGTCAACCTGGAATGTCCAGAGGTCTTGATGGGAATGACCAGTACCTTGGAGTGAATACAGATGGAATCTAGGGAGGATCTTGATGGGAGTGACCAGAAGCCCAGAGAATGGGATTTTGATAGGATCAAGGGTGGGGAGTACAACAGAGATTTGGCACAGTGGTAATGAAAAGCTTATGGGTCTCAAGAGACTGCCCAAAGATTCAAGGAGATTTCAAGGAGGTTCCCAGAGAATGTACCCCATCAGTTCCATATTGTTCTCCAATATGTTCGGACCAGCTCATAACTCCACCAATCATACATTTGTGTCTCAGTTTGTGTCATTTTTCTCTTCTGTCAAATTAACCAATCTGATGGGTATGAGGTAGCTTGGGGATGTCCTATAGGCAGTTAGAGATACAGATCTGGAACTTAGAAGAGAAGTCAGGGCTAAATATAGGAGAAGTAATTAAAACCATAAAAGTGAGTGAGATTGTGAAGACAGAATACGTAGATAGCTAGATTTCTAAATCTATGATCCTATACTCCTTTTTTTGGCAAGAGAAGTCACCAGAATTCATTCTGGTTCCCATTTTACATATAACAAAACAGTCTCAGAGAAGTTAAGTGAATTGCCTAGCATCATCTACTCAGTTAGTGATAGAACACAGACTTGAATCCAAGTGTTCCATCTAGTGCTACTTTCATTGCCTTGTACTGTCTTTTAGAGGTCATGTCTCTATAGATGGAGAAAGTTACTCTATGTCATTTACTCTATAAGGCACTAGAGAGTATAAAACTATTGTCTGCATAAGGATTTTCTTGTGATTTTCCCTTTATGTGTGGTACTAAACAAACAACAAGGTTCCTGTTCTTTAAGAGTTCATGTTCCAAAACAATGTTCTCCTAAACATGGCTTGGGGCCATTAGTGTTCCAGAAATTCTTTAAAGGTCTTATAACGTCTTCACCCCTACCTTTGCTGGTGTATGACTTCCCTCCCCTTGATGTTATGTCCTTGATAATGATCTTAGTAGGTAGGTCATTTGGAACAGAAAAATAAAAAATCAAGAAATAGCAAATGTTTGAAATAATATAAAAGGAAGAGTAATAAATTAAGTTGACTAGTTATTTAGACATACACAAGTGATAAATGTTTATGGACATCCTAAATGATACACTACAAGTACCTCTAGTTCTTCCTGGGACTACAAGGAACTGGCGCTTGCTTTCAATTTATAGGGTACAACCAACCTTTTAAAACAGAGGCTCTATTTGATTAGAATTCAAAGTAAATAATCCATTCCTTGAGTAATTTCAGCCTTTCATGGAACAAAACTCTTCCTGGAAGAAATTATTTACAAAGTTATAACCATCCATACTCTGGCAGTTGCAATAATTTATCTTACCCCCAGGCTAGCCTTTTCCAGTAACACTATGAAAACTTTGAGTTCATCCAAAATACTATGCTATTGATCTGATTAACTTCTGTACTATTCTAGTTTCTATTTTTTTGTACCTATTTTTTTCTTACTTGTGTCTTGGTCTTGTGATAAAGACACAAACTCAGAATCAGGACATCTAGGTTCTAGTCCTAGCTCTATAAATAATTAGCAGGTAACTTTGGGTAAATTATTTAAAGTATGATAGAATCTCCAAATTTAAAGGGATATGAGGGGCTACTTCCACCTCCTGAACCCTCACCTATCCTTTCAATATCAAACCCAATTGTTCTTTCTTCCATAAAACCTTCCTCAATCCCCCCAACACTTTAATTCTTCAACACACTTATATTATAATTTATATTTTTATGCATAATGTCTCTATGCACAGGGTTATAGTAGTGAACTTAAGAGGCATCAGGTTAAACTGTTTCATTTACAGATATGGAAACTGAGGCTCATAGAGATTACGTATCTTTCCCAAAGTCACTGAAGTGGCAAAGTCAAAATTCAGACATCTGCCTCTAAATCTAGTGCTATGGGAATTGTGGGAAGATGGCAGAATAAGACAAAAAAATTACCTGATTCTCCCAAATTCTACCACAAATAACTTGAAATAATGCCTCAAAGTAAATCTTAGAGTAGAAAAAAACAACCAAAAACTGGGGTAAATGAGATGTCCAGCCTGACAAGATGAAGGGACATTATCAAAAATCTGACCCTCTAGGGATAGTGGTCTGACCTGACTGAAGTGCAGAGTCAACAAACAGTGAACTGGGGGCCACTGTTTAGGCATCAGCCTTAGCTTCAGGAACTTTCATCCCACACATCAGGGGGTCCGGCAGTTGCTCAGAAGTTTTTTGGGAGAAAGTAGGGTACCTCTGCTGATGTTGTTCATGGGGCCCAGATCTGCTGATCAGATGGGATTCCAGACTGTAACTACAGGCAAGGAGGCTTGAGAACACATGCTGAGAAGTGTAGTCACAGGGGAGCAGTTCTGCTGGTTGTGAACCCTAGCAAGGAGTGGAGTCTCTAGTTTTGGTCTCAGAGCAGAGAGGTGAGGGGAAATTTGCAACTGCCAGAAGGACCACAGGGAGCAAGAATATAAGTGGTGGCAACAGTGCTAGGGGCCCTGGTCAAGGTTCAAGGGTGGAGAGGAGCGCCTGAGGTCACTTACAGACTAAAACGTGAACCAGAAGATCAGTGACCACACTTGGTCTTGTGTTATAGAACACTGGAAGAACCAAGAGGTCAAAGGCCCCCAGACAGAGCTCAGAAAACAGCAATACAAAAAACCTGAAGTCTGAGACATTATTTCCCATACTTAGAGATGTTAACAGCCAAGAAGTAGGATGTTTAAAAATGTATAAAAATGGAGAAAGAATTCAACTATAGATAACCACTATAGAGATAGAAAAAAGCAGAGTTCAAATAAGAAAAGAGACAAAACATCTTCTTATAAAACTTCAAAGAAAAATATAAAATGATTGCAAGCCCAAAAAGAATTCTTGGAAGAGCTTAAAAGGATTTTAAAAATCAAATAAGAGAGGTTGAAGGAAAATTGGAAAAAGAAATAAAAGTAATGCACAAAAAGCAAGAAAGTTATGAAAAGGAAGTCAACCAATTTGAAAAAGATCCAAAAACACAGAAGAAAATAACCCCTTAAAAATTAGAATTGGGCAAAGGGAAGCTATTGACTCAATAAGACATCAAATAAGCAATAAAACAGAATCAAAGAATGAAAAAATATAAAAGAATGTGAAACATTTCATTAGAAAAAACAACAGACCTGGAAAACAAATCGAGCAGAGATAATATAAGACACAACTGGACTATCTGAAAATTAAAAATATATATACTGCAAGAGATTCTTAAAGAAAATTGCTCTGAAGTTCTAGAACTAGTGAGTAAAATCAAAATGGAAAACAATCACTACTTGAAAGAGGGCCCAAATTAAAACTTACAGGAACATTACAGCTAAGGTTCAAAGTTACCAGGTTAAGGAGAAAATACTACAGGCAACCAGGAAAAAACATTTAAAATATTGTTGAGTTACAGTTAGGATAACACAAGATTTGGCAGCTTCTACAATGAAGGACCAAAGGGCATGGAATATAATATTCCAGAGAGCAAGAGAGCTTGGTTTGCAACCAAGAATAGTTGAGTGTAATCCTGAAGGAAAAAATATATGTGTACACACACATTAAATATATAAATATTTAATAACCTAAAAGACTTTCAGATAATCTTGAAAAAAAGACCAAAATTGAACAGAAAATGTGACTTATAACCATCAGGAGAAACATAAGACGGTAACATGAAAGATTAATTATAAGGGATATAATAAAGTTAAACTGTTACTTATATGGGAAAATGATATTTGAAACTCTTAAGAATGTTATCATTACTAATGCAGCTTGAAAGAGTATATATATATATATACATATATACATACATACATATGTGTTGTGTGCATGTGTGTGTGCATACATGCATGCACGTGCATGCATATGGTATATGGCATATGGCTTGGGTTTGAGCTGAATATGATGAGATGATCCTAAAAAATAAAATTGGATAGGAAGATGTAAAAATGGAGCAAATTATCTCATGCAAAAGAGGGGTGAATAGAAGAACTGTTACAGTAGAGGGGAGGATAAAGTGGAGGGTGGGTAGTGTGGGAATCTTATTCACATTAGAACTGGGTTAAAGAAGGAATAACATATAACATAGTAGAATAACATAGTACAGTATAAAAATGTTCTTAACTTACAGAGAAATAGGAGGGCAAGGGGAAAGGATAAATGAGGGACTTTTAGAAGGGTGTACAGATTAGGGAAGTAATGGGAATAAAATTATGTAAAAATATATAAAAGTTTTGGAAGAGCCAAGATGGCGGAGTAGAAAGACACACGTAAGCTAGCTCATAAATTTCCTGTAAGAAGAACTCCCCACAAATTCTGGATCACTGCAAGGCGTGCAGAAACACAGTGGAAGAGATTTCTGTTCCAGAGAGCCCTGGAGAGTGGCCCCCAGGGATCCGTCATACTCCGGAAAGTGGAGCCCACCCCTGAGCTGTCCTGGCCATGGCCCCAGAGGAGCAGATCTGAGCAGGCTTCAGGGATGGAATCTCTGGCGACCAGGAAGGTCCCTCTGCCCACAGACACTACAGGTCAGTGAGAGAGACATCTGAGCAGGCCGAGAGGGGAGCGGGGTGTCTCCGTGGCTTGGGCCCCCTCAGGAGGCAGCGGCAGAGGCAGCAGCAGAGGCAGCAGTGGTCGGGACTCCCCAAGCAGACAGGAGCTCCATTACCAAAGGTCTCTGCATAAACCCCCTGAGGGAGCTGAGCCTGGGAGGCGGCCCTGCCCCTACCCCAGCACCAGAACTTAAGCTCACATTGAATAGCAGCTGCTCCCACCACAGATAGCCCTGAGACTGGGAACCAGCATTTGAATCTCAGACCCCAAGCACTAGCTGGGCAGATCTAGGCAGGGGTGGAGAGGAATCTCAAAAGTCAAGTAACTGGCTGGGAAAATGCCCAGAAAAAGGAAGCAAAATAAGACCATAGAGAGCTACTTTATTGGGGAAGAGATGTTCCTTCCTCCTTTCATTTCTGATGACAAAGTACAATGCTTGCCATCAGGGAAAGACGTGGAGGTTGGGGCCTCTCTATTCCAGACATCTGAGGTGGATGTCCGGTGGGCTCAGGCCATGGAAGAGCTCACAAAGGATTTTGGAAATCAAGTTAGGCAGGTGGAGGAAAAACTGGGAAGAGAAATGAGAGAGATGCAAGAAAAGCATGAAAAACGGGTCAATATCTTGGTAAAGGAGACCCAAAAAAATGCTGAAGAAAATAACACCTTGAAAAATAAGCTCATTCAATTGGCAAAAGAGGTTCAAAAAGCCAATGAGGAGAAGAATGCTTGCAAAAGCAAAATGAGCCAAATGGAAAAAGAGGTTCAAAAGCTCACTGAAGAAAATAGTTCTCTCAAAATTAGAATGGAACAGATGGAGTCTAAAGACTTTCTGAGAAACCAAGAAATCATAAAACAAAACCAAAAGAATAAAAAAATGGAAGAGAATGTGAAATATCTCATGGGAAAAACAACTGACCTGGAAAATAGATCCAGGAGAGACAATTTAAAAATTATGGGACTACCTGAAACCCATGATCAAAAAAAGAGCCTAGACATCATCTTTCATGAAATTATCAAGGAAAACTGCCCTGATATTCTAGAACCAGAGGGTAAAATAAGTATTCAAGGAATCCATCGATCACCACCTGAAAGAGATCCAAAAAGAGAAACTCCTAGGAACATTGTGGCCAAATTCCAGAATTCCCAGGTCAAGGAGAAAATATTGCAAGCAGCCAGAAAGAAACAATTCCAGTATTGTGGAAATATAATCAGGATAACACAAGATCTAGCAGCTTCTACATTAAGGGATCGAAGGGCGTGGAATAAGGTATTCCAGAAGTCAAAGGAACTAGGACTCAAACCAAGAATCATCTACCCAGCAAAATTGAGTATAATACTTCAGGGGAAAATATGGTCTTTCAATGAAACAGAGTACTTTCAAGCATTCTTGATGAAAAGACCAGAGCTGAAAAGAAAATTTAACTTTTAAACACAAGAATGAGAAGAAGCATGAAAAAGTAAACAGCAAAGGGAAGTCATAAGGGACTTACCAAAGGTGAACTGTTTACATTCCTACATGGAAAGACAATATTTGTAATTCTTAAAACGTTTCAGTATCTGGGTAGTTGGTGGGACCACACACAGACATATACGCACACACACATGTACATGTGTGCACGCACACACACATACACACAAGCATGCACACACAGAGACAGAGAGCACAGAGTGAATTGTATAGGATGGGATCATATCTTAAAAGAAATTAAGGTAAATGGTGAGAGAGAAATGTAGTGGGAGGAAAGAGGGTGAAATGGAATGGGGTAAATTATCTCTCATTCAAGAGGCAAGCAGGAGACATTTTAGTGGAGGGAAAAAGAGGAGAGCTGAGAAAAAAACATGAAGTTTACCCTCATCACATTCGACTAAAGGAAGGAATAAAATGCACACTCATTTTGGTATGAAAACCTATCTTACAGTACAGAAAAATGGGGAAGAAGGAGATAGGCAGGGAGGGAGGGATCATGGAAGGGAGGGCAATGGAAGAAGGGAGCAATTTGAAGTCAATACTCTTGGGTAGGGACAGGATCAAAAGACAGATAGAAACAATGTGGGACAGAATAGGATGGAGGGAAATACAGTTAGTCTTATACAACACGACTATCATCGAAGTCATTTGCAAAACTACACAGATATGGCCTATATTGAATTGCCTGCCTTCCCAAAGGGAATGGGTGGGGAGGGAGGGATGGGGAGAATTTGGAACTCAAAGTTTTAGGAACAACTGTTTAGTATTGTTCTTGCTATTAGGAAATAAGAAATACAGTTAATGGGGAATAGAAAGTCATCTGGCCCTACAGGACAAAAGAGAAGATGGGGACAAGAGAAGGGAGGGATGATAGAAGAGAGGGCAGATCGGGGATAGGGAAAATTAGAATGCTTGGTGTATTGGGGTGGGGGGAGGGCATAAATGAGGAGAAAATTTGGAACCCAAAATTTTGTGAAAATGAATGTAAAAAGTTGAATAAATAAATTTAAAAAAATTAAAATAAAAATAAATAAAAGTTTTGAAAAATTTATATAAAATTTAAATTAAAAATTTTATTTAAAAACTTTAAAAATCCACCACAACATAGCATGTATTAATTCATCCAAGTTACAAACATTTGTAGGCTGACTTAGGTGCAAGGACCCTAAACCCATAAGGGACTATTCTATAATTACTTCTCCTCCTAAATGTTATGCCTCCTAAAGTAGTGTTAGGGTGGAAATCTTCCTGGGGAAAACCTGAGTGTGTAAAAACTATATAGTCTGAGAATGGGTGAAGGAAGTGAGGAAACTGTCAGTCATTCCCCTACCTCCTCTCAGAGTGTTCTATGTGGCTAGCATGCTTCTTCCTCTGATTCAGAGGTCAGTCTCCTGAGTTCCCACCTATTATAATGTGCAGAACTGGAATGCAAAGATTGAGCTGCAATCCTGACATCTCCTGATCAGTGAGTGAGTGGACTGCATCCCACAGTAGACTGGTCAAGTTCAGCCCTCTACCCACAGCAGCTCAAGGAAACTGACAGATCTCCTTTTGCAGTTTCCTATCTGTTTACTTCTAGCTTTCCACGGCTCCTAAGGCAATCCCAAGTGAAAATCCCATGGAACTCTGATATCCTAAGAGTTCTTTCTCTAGTTAACACTGTCTCCCTTCCTTGTCTATTATGAGCATTTAAAGTTATGCTAAAGAGTTCAGGCATGGATAAAGGTGATCTCTACCCATATCGTCAGTATTTTAAAAAGCTGTAGAACAAGGTAATCTGTGAACTCCCACTGCAAAAAAAAAAAAAGTCACTAATAGGCAGAATCATGGAAGACTTCTTGGGAGTGTTATAATTTGTGCTGGATACTAAAAGATGGGTAGGGATTTACTAAAGTAAAAAGGAAGGAGGACATTCCAAATTTAAAAAACTGCATGAGAAAAGACACAAGGCAAGAAAACACAGGAGATGTTTTTAGAATATATAACATTCCAATTTGGCTAAAGCTAATAGTACATAAAGAAAATAATTTGAGAGATAAACCTGGAAAGATAATGGTGTGTCACATCATGGGGTCTTTGAATGTCAAAGAAGTCTGAATTTTACTTGATTGGCAATATGGAGCTATAGGAGTTTTTTGCTTGCTTGTTTTTGTTTGTGTTCTTAACCAAAAGGCCAAGAATAGAAGGCTGTACTGGCAGGCTGGAATATGGTCAAGATCACAAGAAGAGGAATCCTTCAGAAATACCTGATAAAGAAAACATGGTGTAGTGGACAAGGCACTCAAGTTGGAATCAAGATGCCCTGGGTTCAAATTCCCTCTCAGACACTTGCTAACTGGGCAAACCACTTACCCTCTCTGAGACTCAGTTTCCTCAACTACAAAATAAAAGTGTTAGCCTTGATGGTCTCTAAGGTCTCTTCAAGATCTAAACTGACAATCCTATTTGTAAACGTAAGTAAAAAGAAGAGAATGAAGTATGATGTAGATGTTTGGGAAATGAAGAAAGGAACCTGAGGGAGGAAGTAGTTTGAAAGTAACCTTCAGTAATGGGGTGAGGTTGTACCTAGAGTTTCAAAGAGGGCAGTAAAAGATTTGGGTCAATCAATATAAGGAATGAGGCTAGAATGAGATAGGTTGTCAAGGAGAACATAATAGAAAGAATAAAAACAAAAATGACATTACATACCTGCTCAGATTATACACAGAAAATGTGTAGTGGGGAAGTTAACTGAATTTTACTATTTTACCCAGCAGTGCTCATAAAATATTAAAATTATAGACCGTGATATTAAAACTAGGTAGGTATGAAAGTGAAGCCAGAGTCAGAGAAGTAAGCAAGTAGAAAAGGGAGCGGTAAAGTTTGATTTTAAGAGTGAGAAAGGGGCAAAGGTCAGAAAGTTGTCACCTTAGAATAGAATATCAGCACCAAGAGCCTTGGAATGGTGCGGTTCTGAGGGTTGGAGATGTCTAAGTCATGACCATGTCATTAATAGCTAAGTGGCATGGAGGAGGAGGTCTTTGGAGCTGACTGAGTTCAGAAATCATGCAATCAGCTTGCAAAATGGTTGCCAACATGAATATTGAGTCTACCGGGATGGCGGCAGGGAATGGGATGGAGAAGAAATGGAGAGAGAGACCACAACCCAGGTACTAAAGTAAGGACAGTATTAAGAACACAATCTCAAAATGACCTGTGACTGGTAAATAAAATTAAATACAACAAAAGTAGGTTCTTTTCCGTTGGTTATTTTCAGCTGTATCGAGGGAAAAGATAGGATCAAAAAAAGACAAACTGAACTTGATGTGGAAAGGATAATAATAAGTAACAATAAAGAAAAGCTTCATTTTCCTCTGTTTTCTCTGCCCATAAAGATACTCCTTTGCCTAGTGTGGTATGGCTAATGGAGAGTTAATACCCAAGATAATCAGAGAGATGGTATGTAGACATGTAGTTGCCCGTGATGAATTTAAGTCACTCAGCCCAGATGAACTACACTCCCAAGGATTGAAAGAACTGGCCTTTGTGACTACTGAGCCACCATGAAAGATTACAGAGAGTGGGAGAAATACTTCACCAATGGAGAAGGGCAAATGTCCTAATATTCAAAAACGGAAAAAAGGGAGTCTAATTTCATGGCTAGTGAGCTATGCTTCATAACTGGAATGAAGGTTAGAAAAGGAAATGGTTATCCCAAGCCAGCATGGTATTGAGTCAGGACAGACTAATGTTATTTCCTTTGCTTGATAGGGTTACTAAAGAGATAGATCAGGAAAATGTGACAAATATCACTTACCTAGATTTTAATGAGCACTTGATAAAGTCCCTCATACTATTTTTATGGAAAGATGGGAGTATGATAGATACATTCTGAAAGAATTGAATGGCTTGACCCAAATATTAGTCATTAATGGTTTAATCTCACCTTAGGGAAGATTCCAGGGTAATGCCCAAGGGACCTGTGCTTGGATTTGTATTGTTTAATATTTTTACAATAACTTGAATAAAGGCATGCATATAGCATGCTTATCAGATTTTCAGATGGCACTAAACTGGAAAGAATAACTAACACACTGGATGACAGGTTTCAAAAAAACGAATGACTGGCTAGGCCATAGGACCAAATTTAATAAGATAAAATTTCATTAGGATAACTCTCAAGTCTTAAATGTGAGTTCAGAAAAATCAGTTTCATAAGGACAAGAGGGGAAGGATAACTCGACTTCAGTTTGTCTGAAAAAAAGGATTTTAGTGCCCTTCATCAGTCAAGAAAACTCATCCAATCTAAGGCTTCGTTAAAAGAGACAAAGAGTCTAAGGGAGTATACTGTACTCTTGCCCTCTGCCCTTCTCAGATCACATGTGAAGTGCTGGGTTTAGTTCTGAAGATCACATTTTAGGAAGGACAGAGACATAATGGAGCATATTCAGAGAAAGGAAACCAAGACGGTGAATGACCTCTTGCTCATGCCAGTTAAAAGAATTGGCAATGCTTAGCTTGGAGAAAAGACTTAGTGTTTATTGTGATAACTATTAAGCACCTACTGTGTGCCAGGTGCTTTGCTAAGTCCTGGAGATATCTTGACAAAACTGAAACTTTTGCCTTGAAGTTTATTACAACCATGATAACTTCATGTAGTTGAAGTACTTGACATCTGGAAAAGGGATTAGTCTGATTTTTTGGGTCCCAGAGAAAAGAACTTTCCACCATGAGTGGAAGTAATGAAAAACTTCCAAACAATTAGAACTATCTAAAAATCTAATAGGCTTTTTCCTTTTCTTTCCTGATGACTATGTTCAAGTGAGGAAGTAAGGATTATTTTCAACCCTCAGGAAAGAGGAAAGTGATCTCAAGCAATTTATCTCTGCAGATAGGCTGCTTCCATGTGGCACTTGGCCTTGTGCTGCTTCTATGTCCTTTGTGTCTCTTGGTGAAAGAGTAAATGGAAATAACTACAGTCTTGGGAGCTTCAAATGGATGGAACACAGTGAACACCAGATGTTTAGGCGCTAGAGTCCATCCCAGAAATTTCCAGAAGCTGAGCATGGATGCAGGGGGCAGCTGTGGCCATGAAAAGTGACTTGCTTGACTCTAGCTCATCCTAGTAAAGACAAGGACTCATTTATATATCAGCTACTCTACCTCTGGAAATGAATTTGGTGGGATGAATGCTTTGTAGTAAATGTTTTAAGTGGAAACCCACTCTTCCCAGTGACTGAGGTGATAGATGGGAGAGCATCTACCCTCAAGTGGAGGAGGGTGAGATGCTTTGTAATTTGTCTTCTTACTATATGTTTTCAATGAATATCTTTTTGTAAAAGCTAAAAAACAATTGTGAAATGGGAGATCCTTCTCACCAGAAGACTTCAATCAAGGTTGGATGATATTTGACAAGTATGTTAAAGATGAAATTCTTATTCAAGTACGCTTTGCATGAGATGACCGCTGAGGTCCATTTCATCTTGGAAAATATGTGGAGTTCTTTATATAGGGCTACTATTATGCTAGTATTTGTATGGGTACAGAGTACTTCACTGCTATTCTACTGAAAAAATAAAAAGACTTGCCTTTACAAAAAGGGTTAGCAAAACATAGCTTAATATAATCTGTATTTTTCAGTATATGTGCAGTTTGTTTCTGGGGTGGGGGGAGAGCGAGATAAGCAAGAAATGATATAACCCTAAAGCATGGAAAATAATGATCTCTTCTCCCAAGACAAAAGGTAACTTTTAAAGGGTTATAAGAGAAATGAAATATTTTGCCTGCTTACATTGTCACTTAGTAAAATCATTCTTCCCTTTGGAAACTAGGTCCTTGGACTCCCTGGACAGCTGAGTGACAGTTAAGCTGCTAGGATTGGGAAAAAAAAATCTAAAAAAGGAAACTATAGAAATAGGAAAGCAATCACGAAACAAATGGAAGATTCCATTAAAATTCACTTAAGTATACTGTTGAGTGTTTAGAAAATAGCTTCAATATCCTCTTCAGTATAATGAAGGGCTTTCAATGGATATGATTTTCTAGACTGAATTCCATGAAACCCTGATGTTCTGTGCTCCTCCCAACTCACTCAAGTCTCTTCTCATCCAAGGGGACCTGTGCATGGTTGTGGACTACCCCAGATTCTGCACTAACTCTTTTGTATTAAGTTCACAAGAACTGCCTATTGAGACACCATCCACCTCCATAAGATGACTCTTCTTCCCCTCTCCCCGCTGCCTGCCAAGGGACCAAGGTCTCAGTTGTGAAGCTCTGAATTTAGGGATTCTCTTTGTATATTTCAAGTGTCAATGTAATATGAGGGCCAAAGTAATTTGAGAAAGGTTGATTAGGTCATTTCCAGGGTCTCTTCCACTAAAAACAAAGCAAAACACCCTCAAACTGATCTAAACTATGATTCTTTCCTTTCTGTCATTCATAAGAAGAGCCCTAGACTTGGATTTACACTGTGGTTTAATTTATTTAATTTTAGTTTTCAACATTCACTTCCATAAGTTTTAAATTTTCCCTGCCTCCCTCTTCAAGATAGCATGCAATCTGATATAGACTTACAGGGTTATTGAAAAGAAAGTAACTTATAAACTGCAAAAATCGTGTGCAGATTTAACCTGCTATCATCACTGAGGATAATCTGGGTTTTATGGCTTCCATACTAAATTGGTACTCAAGTAGTTAGGATTCCCTAGTGGTTACAGAGATATCAGCTACATGGTCCTTTAAATCAATAATTACAGGAAGCTAAGAGCTCTAGCAACCACATTTTATCCTGAAGAATCTGAATTTTTTTATAGGATATGGTGCAATATCATATCTCTCTTACCACTAGGGAACTCTAACTCCCTGCTGGTTGGGAATTAATTAAAATTTATCATTTATTCAAAACATCATAGGAATATTGATCTCGAGTTGGAAGGACCTCAGAGTCCCTCTAAACCAGCCTTTATTTTATAGATTAACTTAATATCCTTTCAATTTCAATTTAATTCAACAAACATCTATTAGGGGTCTACTGTGCACAGGTTAAAATAACTGAAATATAACTAGTACTTTATAGCAAAAGGCAGCTAGGTGGTGCAGTAGATAGAGCACTGGGCTTGGAATCAAGAAGACTCATCTTCATGAGTGTAAATCCAGCTTCAGGCACTTACTGCCTCTGTGACTCTGGGCAAGTCATTTAACCCTGGTTGCTTCAGTTTTCTCGTCTGTAAAATGAGCTGGAGAAGGACATGGCAAATCACTACAATATTTTTGCCAAGAAAACCCTAACTGGGGACATAACTGAAAGACGATAAAAACGCACAGTTTAGCATAACTGAAATTTTAGTGGTGTAATTATAACTGGTAGAACCTTAATCATTTTAAGTAAATAGTGTCAGGACATACAAATGTGGGTGAAGACATCAAAGTATGTTGACTCAAATCAGACTTTTCCTCATAGCGGCAGGGATTTGGTTGTTCTTTCAAGAAGATTGTCCCTGGAACAGTTCCTGCCTATGGATGGTTTGTGATCTGTGTAAGTGAAGGGAGTATCCACACTATTGAGGTCATACATCCTTTGAAGTACTAAAGGGAGAGTTTATGTCAAATGGTACGAACGTTCTGAAGTTAGAACACTAAGAGCCTATTAATTTAAATTTGAAAATATTGAATTCGACTTTGTAAAAAAGAAAAACATGCTTACATATCATCAATTTGCCTAACCATAATCCTTTCCAACATCCCTATAATTGCCCTGTCATTTTGTATGTTATCACTACAGCTTGACTCTGCATTGCTTTCTCCAGACTGTACCCAGTGTAAAGAACTGTCATAAGATTAGTGCCATGATCATGTTTGCACATAATCGCAATAATTCTCCCCACCTTCATCACAGTTCCTTAAAATCACAAACTTTAGCACTAAAAGAAACTTAAAGTAGTCACATAATTAATTTTCCTTATTTTATCCATAAAGAAACAGACACAGAAAGGTTAAATGACTTACCCAAGGTCACACAGTTATCAGAAGCAGAATTTTGGGCATCCTACTAGTTTTTCCACTATACCATGCTTGTTTCTATGAAAAGGATTTCGTGTCTCTTTGAAGCATTATAGAAATAACAATGCAGATTTTGCAGTATTCATTACATGAAGAAGTAGTGTGCTTAATGAATGGAGTGTTAGACTTGGAATGAGCAAGACCTGGGCTTCAAATCCCTGTCTTGGACATGCATTTAATTGTATGAATCTGAGCAAATCACTCAGCACTACAGAACCTCAGTTTCCCCATCTGTAAAATAGGAATAATGATATCCTATGTCTCACAAGGCTGTTGTGATGCCCAAATGGGATAATGTTTGTCATTTCACTTGCAAAAATCAAAGGGCTATTTAAATGTCAGCTATTATTTTCTCCTACCTCACAGTAAGTAAGTTCCTTGAGGTCATGAACATATTTTTCAATCCTCTTGGAATTTTCTTACCTCACTGAGTAGCTGGCACATAGGATGGATAGGAGCTAGAGAGTGCCACAGTGCACAGAGAACTGGGCTTGGAGTGAGGAAGATGTAAGTATAAATCCAGTCTCAGACATTTACTATGACCTCAGATAAGTCACCTTCTCTCTACCTGTCTCAGTTTTCTTATCTGTAAAATGGAGATAATAATATTACTTACCTCCTGGGTTGTTGTGGGGATTAAATAACATAATGATTGTAAAACATTTAGCACACTTCCTTATACAGAGTTAGCACTATATAAATGCTAGCTATTATTAAGTCCTTAGTAAAAGTTTGTTTAAAACTGAATGAAGTATATAGAATGCACTTGCTATCCAACTACTCAATTACTGTTACTTCCATGACATTTTAAAACATGTATGGTAGGTGTAAGAAAAAGTAACACTTTTCAGTGTTCTTTTGCTTTTCTCATGTTGCTAAGGTAGGGTGGTGGGGGAAGGAAGTGTTTGACACTGTCAGAAATATAAACCAGATACAGAAAGAGTTCAGTGGTTGACTTAGAATTTCTTCTTTTAAACGTCATCCTTAAAAAATTATATCCCAGATAGCTAGATCTGCAAGGACAATCTCACGTGACGTCTCATAATCTTTATGTTTTTTAATGTTTGCTATTTACTGTATACAAAGTAATAGCTAGAGAGATGTGAATATTCTGCCATTAAAATGATGTAAATATTATCTTAGTAATTATTTTATGCTGAGAATCAAGAACTATCTTATTCAAACATGGCTGTCATCCTTTTCGTGGATTTTCATTTTTGTTTTGACTTTAATTGAAATGATGCTGAATTTAGACATTGTAAATTGCTTATCTGTGGAATTGATTCTTTCATGAAGGTAGTTTTGATATCGAAAATGGCAGTAGTTTTACTTAAAAAACACTTGAATAAAGTGTGTGCTTTCACCGTGCACATGCACACACACATGCATCACCGTGCACACGCGCACACACATGTGCACATGCATTATTTCCCTTGATTTAACATAAGTTCCTTGAGGGCAGGGACTTTTTCATTTACGTACTTGTATCCCAAGTATCCAGTATATTATCTTGCCCATGGCAAGAAATTGTTGATTGATTGATACAAAATAAGTACAAGGGAGGCTGGAAAGACAGGTTGTGAACTGATTGTGATAAACTTTAAAAGGCAAATAAAGTTTCTATTGGATCCTAGAGTCAATATTCTATTGCTGGTGTTTCTTGAATAGTAGAGTAACATGATCAGATTATACTTGAGAAAAATCACTTTGGCAGCTGGGTGGTGATTGGAGTGGAGAGATTTGAGGCAGGAAAACAAATTAGGAGGCCATTGCAATAGTTCAGTCAAGAGATGATGAGGGCCTGAAGTAAGGTGTTAGCCGCTTGAGTGGGTAAGGATGCAATAAGTATTATGGAGATAGAAAAGTCAAGATCTGGCAGTTGACTGCATATGCGGGGTGAAGTGAAAGTGAGGAAAAAGAATGGTGATGTCCTCAAATAAAATTGGAAAATTAAGAAGATGGAAGAGTTGGAAAGAAAGATAATGTAGTGAGATCTTGAGTAGAGTTTGCAGCACAACTGTGCCGTCTCTTGTGACACTGTACTACCCGGAAAGAAAATGGCAGCATGTGGGAGCTGCTCACTGGAGAGGTAGTCAGAGTGGGTGAGCATTGGAAAATAAAGGTGTGCTTGTGTTGGAGACACGTTTAAATATGTTCTTTGTTGATTCCCAACTTGAAGAAAACAGTTTCAACTTTGGTATTCATTTTACAAAGTTAATAGAATCATGTCTTTATTTTCACATTGGAATACCCACACAGGAAGTACCTTCTGCCCCTGAAATCTCTTCCTCTGATTGGATTATTCTTTCCAGAGCCTCTATATAAGGTGAGCACTCAAACCAGCCAGATCTCATTCCTTCCTGGGCTGCACTCTGGACCTTCTCTACCATGCCCTCACAGCCTTTGTTCCATACCCTTTTTTAACTTCTTTTTACACATTATCTTTCCCTATCATGAAGTGCCCTCTTTGAGGACAAGAACCATCTATTCACTTACACTGTGTTCTCAACACTTGGGGCAGCTAGGTGGTGCAGTGAATAGAGCACCAGTGCAGGAGTCAGGAGGACCTGAGTTCAAATCTCACCTCAGATACTTGACACTCACTAGCTGTATGACCTTGGGCAAGTCACTTAATGCCAGTTGCCTCATCCTGGGTCATCTCCACTCATCCTGATGAATATCTAGTCACTGGATTCAGATGGCTCTGGAGGAGAAGTGAGGCTGGTGACCTGCACAGCCCTCCCTCACTCAAAAACAAAAGTCAAGTGCAAGTCATGTCATTATTTCTCTGATGGCATGGTCTTCTTTGGCAACAAAGGATGAACACACATTCTCAACACTTAACAGTGTGCTGATACATAATAAGCACTTGATAAATGCATGTTGGCTGCTTTCTATATTATCAAATAACCTATCAATGTTGTCAGAGAACAGGAATCTTCATAAATTAAATTATTTTGATATGGTAGGAACAGTATAACTATATATTCATAAGATCATAGATCTAGCGCTCTAAGCAAACATTGAAATATTATATAACTGCTCGTTATTATCATCACCATCACCACCACCATCATCATCATCTAATCCAATCTCCTCATTATTACAGATGAGAAAAATGAGACCCCATTGAGGCTCATTGACTTGCCCAGGGTCATACAGGTACCTTACAAGGTAATAAGTATCTGAGGCATGATTTGAATCCAAGGTTTCTGACTCTAAAACTAATGGGCTTTCTAATATGCCATGTTGTCTCTCTTTAGATAGATAGATAGATAGATAGATAGATAGATAGATTTTATGTATTGATTTGATATAACATTTAAGGTTTATAAAGCACTTTTTATATAGCATTTAAGGTGTACAAGAACTACAAGGTATCCCAAAAGTCTGAGTGCAGACTTTGGGGACATCCTGTATTATCTACCTCTATTTTATAATCCAAGAAACACATTTAGGGAAGCTAAGTGATTTATCTAGGATCACACTCCTAATTACTATCAGATTTAAGATTCTGTTTGGAAATTCTCTGTTAAGATCTACACTTAGTATCAGGAAAAAATACTAATATAAATATTACTCATACATTAAATGAACGACCTCCTTCTCCCCTTGCCTCAAGGCTCACAATAAAACTATATTACTTCAGCAAGGATTTGTAAAACATCAGTATGTGCTTAGCACAGTGTCAGGGTCATAGGTGCTTATTAAATGTGTACCAAGTACCAGGCATAATTCTAAGTTTGGGGGAGATACAAAGACAAAAATGAAAACAATTGTTTCCTTGAAGATATTCACATCCCATGGGGTAGCAGCACATAGCCTATTAAATAAATACCAAATATACATACAAAGCAGCAGCAAGTGGGAAGGATCAAGAATGGATTCATGTAGAAGGTGGCATTTGAGTTGATCTTTATAAGGAACTAGGAATTCCAGGAGCTGGAAGTGAAGAGGAAGAGCCTTCCAGGCATAATAATTAGCCTGTGCAAAGACAAGGAGATGGGAGACAGAATATCATGTGAATAACTTTTAACTATAAATCATAGGATTATAGATTTGGAGCTTACAGGGACCATGCAGATCATAATCCCTCTCATCACCTTAATCTTGGTAAAACAATGATAAGAGGTTACATTCTTTTTCCTTAGAGATATGTGTACAGAGTGAACCTTGGCCTAATTTTAAAAAATATTTTGTATCTCATTTTAAAGTTTGTATATGTCAATATAGTTGAATTGTTGATTTTTTAATTAAAAAATTACATTCAGTTAAGTTTAAAAATTTAGTGGTTTCATTTTATTTATATTGATGAAAACATCACTTAAACTGAATATTCAATAAATGCTTTAAATATAAAATTCCCTGAATGCATCCACTAATAAAATGTGATGTACATACTCATTCTTTTCCTCCTTCTGCCCAACTCCTTCTCTTCATTTTACTTCTTTTGAGTTGTGGGGTTTCAAAATTCCTAAGCCGTCCAAGTTTTTAGTTTTCACGAATCTTACACACATTATTACACTTGATCTTCACAAAAGTCCAGGAAGGTGAGTAGAAGATTTATTATTATCTCTCATTTACAAATGAGGAAACTGCAGATCAGCGAAGCTGTGACTTGACCGAGCTAATACAAGTAAGTGGCAAACCTGAAATCCAACTCGGGCAGTCTAATTCAGAATCTAATGTTCTTTCATGCTGAATGACATTTTAAAATAGTATTATTATGAAGTTGAAACAAAATGGAAGTAGCTAGATGATGTAGATGAACAGAAAATATAATAATGAGGTAAGGTCACAAATAAGGGCAAAGCTATTACTTGGATTGATTTACATGTAAGTGGTGTAGGGGAAAGAATGTTAGAATGAGTGTATTTAGGGTGCAGGTTCTACTTCTTTGAGAGATCTTGGGCGATGTTATAGAACTGTTCTCTGCCTCAGTTTCCTCAAGAAAGAAATGAGAGGACTATACTAGATATACTTAGTAGGACTTAAGATCTCTGCCCACTCTAAGTCTGTGATCCTATTCAGTGATTTTCTACCAGTCAGGAATCTTTAAACACCAGAAGGGAACTATTTCCTCTTTTGTGTGGGTGGACACATGCATGAAACAGGATGAATAAGCTATCTTCAACTACTTATTTACAAAGACATGCTGGCTAGGGAGAGTAAAATAAAATATTACAGTATAAATGTTGCAAAAATATTTTATGAGCTAAATAAAATTTTCTTTGACACAAAACTCAAAACCTTCAAACAATGTATAAATCTCATTCAAAGGGAAAGGAAATTGGTGAGAAAATCCACTGAAAAGTCCGATTTCTCTCTATAGTAATAATAATATAAATATAGTGCCTTGAGATTTAAAAGGAATTTAAATCACATCACAGTGAGGTTAGTACTGCAAATTGTAGAATACCTACTTCAGAATTAGAGGCTAAGAGACTTATCTATGGTCATAGAGCCAGTAAGTGTTCAAGGTAGGATTTCAATTTAATTAAACAAACATGTATTAAGAGCCTGCCATGCACAAGGTCCTGGAAATAAAGATGTTAATACCTTTAAAAAGCTTATGTTCTACTGGATTTGAACCCAAGTGCCTTCTGATTCTTAAGCTCTGTGCTTGTTTCACTATATACCCCTGGTGTTTCTGTATAGTATCACAGCATTATCATGTGATGACAATGCCATCCAAATCAGAATGTAAAACTGGTCGTTTTAAATCCAGACCAGGCAGGCAAATTGTTTTGTCTGTGAACATATCTGTTGTTGCTGATTCATTTTTCAGTTGGGTCCAATTCTTTGTGACCCCTTTTGGGGTTTTCTTGGCAAAGACACTAGAGTGGTTTGTCATTCCCTTCTCCAGTTCATTTTACAGATGATGAAACTGAGGCAAACAGGATTTAGTGACTTGCCCAGAGTCACACAGCTAGTAAGTGTCTGAGGACAGATTTGAACTTGGGAAGATGAGCCTGCCTGACTCCAGGCTCAGCGCTCTATCCACCGTGATACCTATCAGCCCCCTTGGGCATCTCAGTTAACTTTTTAATCCCACCTTCCAAAACAGAGAGAGTGATCATTGGGCACTTGCCCACCTTGGTAATTGACTCAAAATTAATGGTACATACTGAGTTGAGTTGATGGAGTGCTGGACATGGAGTCGTTAAGATGTGTTTAAGTATGGCCTCAATCATTGTGTGACCCTAGGCAAGTCACTTAAACTCTAGATACCTAGATAATAATAGCACCTAAGTCCTAGGGTTTCTAGGAGGATAAAATGAGATTAGAGTTAATAAAGTGATTTGAGAATTTTAAAGTAGTCTATAAGTGCTATTATGAATTTAGCTGCTTTTGTCACAATCGATAAATGTCGGTCCCCTAGATACACTGGAGTGTGGAAAAAAATGTGAAAAGAGAGGGTGCAAAACATGAAATTGGTTAAAGGAAATATGAAAGCCATTAGAGGGTAATGGAGAATGAAGAGAGGCGAGGGAAATAGGGAAATAGATTATAAAAGTTAGGAAGCTGTCAAGGTGTAGGGCCATTACATTGGATAAAAGAGAGCGGTATAAGTACAAAGCTGCTGAATACTTAGTGTTACCGATCTCGTTATTACTTCTAGATTCCAGGAGAAAAATATGTTGAAAAGGAAACTATGCAGATTTGCCCAACATCCACACGAATGTAGACAGATTGCAAAGGCTTACGGTTAGGGAGGGTGGTGTTTCTGACTTTTACCGCAGGAGTTGCGAGTGCAGAAATGCCTGAGGATTGGGCCGGCCGGAATGGGAATGGGTCTGTGAGCGGTGGGCTACGGAAACCAAGCACAACACAGGTCTCTGAACAGGGCGGTGGAGGCGCAGGCACCACTCGTCTGGGCCGCCCTGGAGCATCTGGAGGACAGGGAGAAAAGGTGGATGTGGGAGCGCCCCGGCACCGCCCGCGAGCCTCTCCCGCGGGCTGGGAGCCCCGGCGGGGCGGTGGTTGTCATGGTTTCGGGGGTCACATGGATGGGCGCTGCGCCCCCTCCCTCCGGCGGGAGCGGGCGGGGCGTGGGCTGGGCTGGGCCGGGCTCTCGAGGGGGTAGAGGAGAAGGCAGGGCGGGCGCGGGAGGAGCTGGAGATGCTGCCGCCCCTCCGGGGCCGTAGTTCGGTGACTGCAGCTCGCTGGGAGCCGGAGCGCGGGCGGGCGAGCCGTCGGCGGCCGGGGAGCGGCCCTCACCTGCTCGCGGCTCGCTCGGCTGCCGCAGGTCCGCCGGCCTCGCCCCGGGGCTGTGGGCTGCTGTCGTCGCCCCGGGGCAGGACGCGGTGCCCGCCGAGTCCCGCTGCCCGCGGCGGCGGGGGCCCAGGCGGCCGGCGCGATGAGCAGCATCGAGATCCCCGCGGGGCTGACGGAGCTGCTGCAGGGCTTCACGGTGGAGGTGCTGAGGCACCAGCCCGGGGACCTGCTGGAGTTCGCCCTGCAGCACTTCACCCGCCTCCAGCAGGAGAACCGGCCCAAGGGAGGCCCCGGCGCTGAGCTGGCCGGGGCCGGAGCCGCTGGGGGCGGCACCCCCAGCCGGGCCGTCAACTTCGCGGAGGAGCCCGTGCAGACCGAGTCCGAGAACGGGGAGGAGGAGGAAGAGGAGTCCGGGGAACCGGGGGCGTTCAGTGGTGAGCACCTTCCCTTCTCTGACTGTGCCTTGGATGGACCACAGACCCCCCCCAGCCCTGTGAGGTCCCCCCCAGCCCTGTGAGGTCCCCCCGACCCCCACCCCTGTCTCCTTCCTTTACCCTGTCCACCCGCTGCTTTCGCTTTCCTTTCATCCTTCACTTCTTGCGCCCACATCATTCTCCCATTCTCCTACCTTTCCATCTCCTACCTCCTCGTCACCCATTTCTGTCACTTCTCTTCGCCCACCTGCCATTTCTTCTCTCCTTGGTGTCACTACCTCCTTCTTTCCCCGCTTCATCTCTGGGTTTGGAAGACGTGAAAGAAAGAAGGCTCTCCCTTGTCCTTCAGCCTTTAATTTCCTGATTTTAGAGAGGGTCTGGAGAGAAGACAGTCTAGGAGAGCGCTTGGTAATAACTTTTAATGGGGCGGAGAGATCTGTGATAAAAGATAAAAACCCCCTTTTGTGTATGGAGAGAACTGGGGAAGTTGCTGGGCCCCGCTGCCCTTTTGGGGGGGCACCGGGAATGTCCAGAGATGAAAAATAGGATTGACATCAAATCCTTTGTTGCTGCTGTCAATACCAAAGATTCACCAGAAAGCAAGGAGAAGGCAATCAGGAGCATTTTGTGAAAGTGACTTAACTGCCTTTGAAACAGGATAATTCATTTCTTCCCAATATATCCGTTCTGTTGGATTTTTGAGCTTGGGACAAAAGGAAAGCACCTTTGATAGCCTGCAGCCCTTAGAATGGAGAAAAGGAGAACTTTTTCAATTTGAATCATACGTTGAATGTAGTGTTGTTTTCTACTTAATGTGTGAAGGGGAAAAAAACACTCCAGGTGCCTTCTAAAGCTTTAGAATGGAAGGCTGGTGAGTAATTGTAAGGGACCGTGCCAGACACCAAAACTAGGAAGAGAATGAATGGAAAAGAAAAAGGCATTTTTGCAAATAGCTGCTCCTGGCAAGCCCCACCCCTTCTGCTTACACTGCTCAAGTTCTACCACATACTCACCCTCTTCTATTTACACGATATGACTGAATTCCATCTATTTCACTTCTCAAAGTTAGAATAATATGCTGTGTATGCGTTTTCTTTGTGGTGTGTGTGACACATATAAAAACAGCATTGCATCGCGTTTTATTTTCTCTGTTGTAACACTGCAAGTGTGTATAGGTCTGCAGTGGATGCATTTTAATGTGGGTCTTTTGAATTTCTTGCATGGTTTCAGAAAGACTTTTCCTTTCTTTACAGAATCATATATTGAAATGTATTATAATGTTACTGAAAAGCCCATTATTTCAAGGTTGTTCATAATATGCTGAAAGTACTGTTGTATGAGGAGAAAGAGAAGCAAGTTTGGTGTCACCCTTTTTCAGTGGGGGAATTATTTGTGACCCTTTTAATGTCTGTTAGCTCAGAGCAGTTAGCATTGTTTTTTTTGTGGAGGGAGCTGTTGTGACCTTTTTAATGTCTGTTAGAGCAATTCATCTTATCTTTTTTTTTTCCACAGGATTTAAGTTTTCTTAGCTGGAACAAGAGGGTAAAGGAAAATGTTGTACTTTTATTTTATGGGAAGGAAGAACAAATAATAGATAGAATCAAAAAGGCAGAAGCAAGTAATGCTTCTATTCTCTCCTTGGAGGAAATTAGGAAAAGGGACTAGATGGTCAGATTGTAAAACTGGAAAGCCAAGTAGAGAGGGAAGACTTGGTGGGTAACTATAATGTACATTTTCTATATATACTCTAATATCAATAATGTTTTAGAGTTGCAGAGTGCTCTTTTGAGAGTCAGGGTGGTTAAGTGCACAGATAGCTAACTTTGGAGAAAGGAAGACCTGGTTTAAAATCCTGCCTTTCATACCTACTAAATGTGTGACCATGAGCAACTTGATTAACCTTTCAGCCCTCCCAGAGAGCTCTGCAGAACAACGAATTTTAAATAAATTGTTGTTCTGCATGTCAAGGAAGGTTTTACATAGATGAAAACAAGTTTGAGGGAAAAGAAATTTTTTTTACTCTTTTTAGCATTGTGTGCATATTATTTCATTTTTATCTTTGCAAAAGCAGATCAACTTATTGATGAGGAAATATAGCCATGATTTAGAAACTGGAATCAAGTTGTAAACTCCTTGAGGGCAAAAATAGTGTCATAGGTTGCCAGCACATAATAAGAATTTAGTAAGTATTAATGGAGTAAGATATTTAAACACAACTTGTGATTTCATTGGTATGAGAAGCTCCTCCTGCCAATACTGATCAGCATGTGCTTTAAAATTTATAGTTTGGATTAATTAGAGTTGCCCAGAACTCTGAGGGGTTAAGTGGCTTGCCCAAAGTAATACAACCCTTCAAAAAATTAAATTACTTGCCCATCCAAAATTCATTGGACTTTATTATTTGCATCATAGTATACTAAAAGAATTGGCAAGAATTTTTGAAGGGCTACTCATTTTGAGAACAGAACCATGAACAGGGAAATGTCCAGGAAACTGTAAAAGGAAACTAGGGGGAATATGTCTAAAAACTTATGGTCCTATAAATTTGACTCTTGTACCCAGAAAAATTTCAGGAAAAAATCATAATGTGAATTTGTAAATCACCTTGAAGACAAATGAGTATTGAATAAACAGCAGAACAGAATAAAGAAGAAACCTAATCTAATTTACTATGACAGAGCAGAAGGCCTATGAGATCAAAGCATAATGATAGATGTAATCTAGCTTGACTTTAGCATTTAAGCCTTTTTCAAAGTACATGCAAGATGTGCTGGTCTTCGTCCATGAAAATGACACTGCTGACCTTCAGTTGAAGCATTTGCTTTTAATTGTTTTTCTAGGAGAGGTGAAGAATTTGGGCTCATCCATCTATACTTTCTCTTTTTATTTCCCTTGTTTGAAGTGTTGAGTGTAATATATGGCCATGGAATTAACTGCTTCGAGTTGGGAACAAGTATGTGACCTTGACCACACTGGTACTGGGCTTTGACCAAATAGTTAAGCAGTCTAGATCATTAATTGGAGAAGTGTGGTCTAGTCCAGGATTTAGCAGTTTAAGGCTATTGTGACCACAGGCTCCACAGATTTAGAGATGAAAGGGATCTTAGAGACTATCTAGTACACTCCTGTTACTTTATAGATGAGGAAACTGAGTCCCAAAGAGATTAAAATCACAAAGGAAGAACATAAATAGGCAAAATATGCATGCAGATCAGATTCCCTAACTCCCAAGCTTAATGCTCATAATACTCCTGAATCTAAAATCAGGACAGGAAATTTGACATTTTTTTTCCCTTTGGTTTTCACATTATTACTATCAGTTGACTTTGAGATCTGTACTGCCTAACAAAACCCAGGACCCTACCCATATTCCTACATATGGGTCAAGATGGTAGTTGAAATAATTTTGAGTAGCAAAGCCAAAGTTGGTCCTAGAAAATTATAAATAGATGAGTTTTCTCTTTGGCATCATCCAACATGACTTTCACAAGCCCAGTTTCTCCATTCTGGCCTTCTCCTTTTTCCCTAGTTCCATACTTTTTTTCACTACAGTTGCCACATATCCTCCTTTCCCCCACTCCCTGTGCTTAGTTGACTGTCAACTAATTCTTGATAATGTGCTAAATCATAATTCAGATGTTAGCTGATAATGATTTTAAGTGTGACTTCCCCCAGGATAGTGAAAAAATGGAAGAACTGACATGCTGCCTCTGAAATGCTGATCTGGAATGAGTTTTTAGGATGTATAATTGGATGAAA
Organism: Bettongia penicillata ogilbyi; assembly: GCA_023548195.1. NCBI lineage: Eukaryota > Metazoa > Chordata > Mammalia > Diprotodontia > Potoroidae > Bettongia > Bettongia penicillata. Next base: position 3,931,232 of record JAJHZJ010000245.1, on the reverse strand, counting down.
AGTTGAATCAGTACTGACTTGGGATGGAAAATATTATATTAGTCATTTTGAACTTTGGTATTGTTTAATATTTTCACCATTTACCTGATGGGTAAACTAAATAGCAGTGTAACATGATGGAATGCCTTGACTTTACCACTAATTACCTGTGTGAAGTAGGATAAGTTGTTTACTCTATCTGTGCTATGATTTTCTCAACTATTAAATGGGGATAAGAGTTATTTATAACCACTGAGTTGTTGTGAATATAGCATGAGAGAACAGATTGGAAAGCATTTTAAAAAACAACATTTGCATATTGCTTCCAAGTACAGTATAACATATTTTGTGTTACAGATATATTGAGTTTGATACTTGCTGGTCAGTACATTCTAATATTAGAATAGACATCTCCTGTGATATTACAGGTAGGTGGATTATTGTTTTCATCAACTTTGCACATGCTACGAATTGAATATTGGTATACGAATATGAATATTGGCATAGTGATAACAGTGGTGAGTGGTATCTGGGAAGGTAGGACTGGAATTTAAAATAACTTTATAATTTGGAGACATACTTTGAAATAAAATAAATTACAAGGGCAAATATGAGGTAATCTATCTAGGAAGGAAAAAATTAAACTATAAATTTAGAATGGGGAAAGAACTGTAATATTTACTGCTATTGACCATACTTTCCTTCTTGTTACTCCCTTCTTCTTTGGACTTTCATGACTGGTGGTTGTCCTTTGTGAAGCGCACAACTTGAATTCTTTCAGAAGTTGCAGTGCTCTATGACTTGTAGCCATACATAAGAATATCAATGCTAAAAATGAGATCTTTGTTTCAGACGAAAGCAAGGAGTCTTTAAAACCATTGCCTGGAAAATTTCCAAAAGCATTTCATCTATCACTCTCTTTTCCTCCTGTCTAACTCTGGACCCAGCTCATTGTCTGATTCACTGATTATTAATATCAAATTAGACATTTAGTAGAAAAATATATGTCCACCATATTGGCCTGTCCTGGAGGATACACAATGCAGGGTTAAAACAGAGAAAAGGAATTCTATAACATCATTAGAGCATTGATTTTTATTTGTTTTTAGCTCTCGCATCCAGTGCTTTATTTGAGATAAATAGTGTCATCAGAAGGATAGTAAGTCTGAGTAGGGACTATGCTTTATCTGTGTGTGTGTGGGGGGGGTACATACATGAATGTGTGCATGTGGTGCTCACATGAGCCCTATATGTGCTTCCTCCTCAAAGTTCTTGAGGCAATGTTTGGATAGAAAGATGGTCAGGTAGACTGTCACTGAGATACAGCAGTAAAACAGGTTACAAAGTGTCATTTTCCTTAGAGTAGTCAGGAGATCACTGTGTCTAACTGCCTCAGGAAATGTAGTCAGGGCTGGTGGCAGGGGCAATGTGATATTGAGTTCTACACCATTTCCCTCAATGTGTCTCACTCATCAGAATTCTCTCTGGAGATGTCTATCCTGCAGAACTGTGCCAGGAAAGCCTTCCACTTTCTCATCTCTTCAGTTTAAAGAGTAGGACTTCATGAGTCCCTAAGATTTGTTTAATGTTGTTAAGAGGGAATGCAGTAAAAGCAGGTCCTATTTTTGTCTGTTTGAAATGGTGGGGGGCTTTTGTGTTTGTTTTTTAATTATGCCTGAAAATGAGTTAGGAAGAGCAATAAGGAAAACAGAGCCAGACAACTTCTCAAGATCTCTCTCATTACTAAGACTGTGTGATTCTACAAGTGACTGAACACTATTCCAGTGAAATGCCAGAAGTATAAAATACTATTTTCCTCTAGCATTCTCAGTTAAACTATTCACCCAGTAGGAAGTTCCAAGAAGTAGCCATCCATTCAAGGACAGCAAAGAATAGTTGCAGATTTCACTCCAGGCAAATATCCATTCACCCACAATTAAAAATCTGTTTTCTTTCTATGTCTGAGAGGATTCATTGAAAGACAAAAGCATTTGTCAAGTCTGCTCTGGTAATGGTTACAGCTGCCCTTAGACTGCTTTGGGTAAAGTCTCTGTGGAATATGTAGTGTATACTATTTTACAAGATAAATTGAAAATAAAATTGAGAGGTGTTGTGGGTTTTGCTTTGGGGTTTTTTTTAGGGATATAGAATTCTTGTGGAAGTCAATAAAGTATCAACCATTTATGAAGCACCTACTGCCAGACACTATGCTAAGCCCTGGAGGCATTGTACTCATTGAAATATCTTCTTTACTAAACTTAGACCACCATTCTGATTAAATTGAGATAACCTAAACATGACAGCTTTAGTTTGCATTTGATAATGAGCAAAGTTTTGTTTTGTTTGTGTAAGTTTCCCTAACCTGGATAAATATGAAAAGATAAGGTGTTAACTGAAAATTATATTTTTTGTAAAACAGTAATTTTTTTAATTTTTTAGAAAATAAACCTAATGCTTATACTTTTAAGGAAATGAAAATAATTGAGAAGCTAGCTTTAAAAAATGATAGCTAAATAATGGAAGGTCACTTTATAGAGTAACATAACATATATTGGTATCGATATTGGTCAGTATTGGTATTGTATTATGAAAGTTAGTGTATGTCTTCCCTTTGAATAAGGCTGAAAGCTATATGAATTTTCATTTTGGTCTATGATCAGATAAATTATATTTGCACTATAATCATAGAGCAATTTTGATGTTCATATCACCGCAGTGCACTAGCTTGTCACATTCAACATGAGCAGTTACTGTCTTAACACTCTGAGTAACAACTTCTTTTAGGACTTTGAGCAGACCTATGCCCCAGTCATGTAAACTATCATTCTCCTTACATACAAGTATTATATTAGAACCTAAATCACATCTATCCAAAAACGTTTTCCCTTAATGTTTGTTTTTTCATATATAACAATGTTTGTAAGCTTAGTGAAGCAATAAATGTCATGCAATTAATGTAAAAATTTACATACATAAGTTTGAGTAATTTGCATAAATAAGTATGAGTTATCTACTGATAATTAATATTTACTTCATTCAACAAGTATTTACATTAAGGACCACTATATGGCAGACACTCTTCCAGGTGCTCAGGATGTAAAGACAAAAAAGAAACAATCTTTTCCCTCAAGGACGTTATATTTTGTTAGAAATGGCATATGTACAGACTATTAAATATAATATACAGAGTGTCCCAAAACTCTTAGCATATTTTAAAGCTTTAATAGCTTAATCGTTTTTATTAGATTTGCAGAATGTATAAAAGTGGGGAGATGGAGTTAGAAATCTGTTATTTCATTGGTACAAAGAACTCTCAGATGAGGAAATGCCCTCCAACAATAATACAGTTTGGCACCTTCTCTAGAATTGTCCCTGTCTTAGAGTTGTCTCGAGTGCTAAAGTTTATGACTTACCCAGGGTCACAGTACCGGGACAGGACTTGAACTCAGGTCTTCCTGAGCTCAAGAGCGGCTCTGTATCAACCACGCCATTGTCTCTCATAAAAAGGAGATATAAAATAATTTCTGAGGGAAGAGTAATAGAAATTGGCTGAGGTTAGGGGACAGTGTCAGAATAGGCTTCTTATAGGGATGTATCAACTGAGTTGAGCCTTGAGAGGAAATCTTGAGACTGAGGTGAGACTTGAGGTGAAGTGACAAACCCATCGTAGGCATTAGAGAAAGCAGCCAGGATAGAATGCAGATTATGAAAAGGGGATGAATATATGAAAAAATAGCAAAAATAGTCTGGAGCCCGTTGTGAAAGTCTTTGAAATCTCTTTAAGATACCAAGAAGTTAGTATATTATCCTACAGGCAAGAGGGAAGTATTGGGTTTTCTTGAATGAAGAAAGTGACATGTTCAGACCTGTTTTAGGACTATCACTTTAGCAACTGTATGGAGAGTTAATGGGAGAAGAAAGAGACTGGATGGAGAGAGACAAATCAAAGCTTTAGAGCTAATTGAATGACTGAACACAAGCAGTTGGCAAATACTGTTGATTCAGCCTACGCAGTCAATCAACAAGCGTTTATTAAAAGCCTGCTATGTGATTGTCACAGTGCTAAGTTCTTGGATAAAAACACAGGGGATGAAACCATTTCTACTCCTGAGAATTGGGGAAGACAAGTACTTATACTACTTATACCCATATTTACAGCATAGATTTAAAGAGAATAAAAACAAGTAAATATGTCATTAAATACAAAATAATTTGGGAGAGAGGGCACTAACAATTGGGGGCATCAGGAAAACCTTCACGCATGTGAGAAACACGCTTATGGGAACCATAGGATTTCCCAGATAAGGTCAGGGAGTTATCCCAGATGAGCTTCAGCTGTCCACTGATTCCCTGGTGGCATGCCCTCAAGAAGACCCACATGATAGACACATTTTCATTGAAAGAAACTCAGAAATAGAGTAGGCAGAGGAAGGCGTTTATTACACTTCTCAGGAAGAAATGCATGTAGTGCTTACTAGGAACACCCTACACTGACACAGAAGCAGTAGTGAGCTTAAATCATAATACCCTTCCTGTCAGTTAGAACTGGTCTGCACCCCTCAGGATTACACTCGTCATTATCCTACTTTCGCTCTTTATGTGTGAGGTTAATTATGCATGTTTAGTAATGAGGATACTTGTGACCAGGGAATGAACCATTTGTTACGTCCCTGCCTGAAGTCAGGATGTGCTTGACCATCATCTTTGAAAAACAGGTTATGCATGCTTATCACAAGCTCCCATCAGTCTGGGAGTTCTACGATTTCTCAAGAACATTTGTGGGAGCAAAACAAGATACAATATTCATTTTTACAGTTGAGAAAGTGGTATCTGAGCTGCATCAGAAGAGAGAGTTTCAGTGAGGTAAAGAAGGAGTATATTCCAGGCTTAGGGGACAGCTAGTGCCAAGGCATGGAGAGGAGGGAAGGAATGATGTGTGTGAGGAACAGAGAGAAGGCTGAAATGTAATGTCGGAAGGAGAATAATTTTCATTATGTCTGAAAAGATAGATAGGGCTAGGTTATAAAGGGGTTTAAAAGCTAAACAGAGGCATTTGGATTTTATCCTAGATAAATGGGAATATCTTGTACATCACTTCTGTTATCTCTGCTCACTCAGCCGCTGCTCTAGTTCAGGCCCTCATCTTGTCTTCCCTGGATGCTCAAACGAAATATTTATAAACAGTGCTTAGCACAGTCCCTGGCACATAGTAGGCACTTGTATGAATGCTTATTTCCTCCCCTTATAATTGCAATATCCTCCAAACTGGTCTCTCAACTTCCACAGTCTTCCTTTTCAAATCTATCTTCCATATAACTGCTAAACAATATTCCTAAAATACTGATCTTACATCTTATTGATATCTTCCTGAAAAATATTCAATTATTCCCTGTTACCTTTACAACAAAATAGAGATTCTACAGCGTTCTAAAATGCACCTTTCCAGATTTATTTCATGAAGTTACTGGCCTGACTACACTGGGCTATTATTTATTGTCCAAATTCAATATGCATAGTAGGAGGAGGACATTTCTCATCTCAGAGTCCAGGACATAGTTGAATTAGGTACAACTGAGCCTCTAACTTATCAGTATGTAAAGAGCATATGTCAAAAGATGCAAAGCTTTTTAAATTGTTCTCAGTCACATTCATACAGCTATAATTAATGAAGAGGAGCTTGTAAAAACTTCACAGAACTTCTCAGAGTGACATATGCACTATGATTTTTTTTTCTTTTTCCTTAAGACATTCTTTTCCTCATAAAATCGGCACATAGTCTAGGCTCATGTGTAATGTACTTCTGTAATGTCATCTATTTCTGATAGCTCTGTCTTCTCTTCTTTTAAGGTCTTGTCTTGATATGCAGAGGCTAGCCCAGTGTACTAGACAGGCTAATGCATTTTTTAAAAATAATATTTTATTTTTCCCAAGTTACATATTAAAATGTGTTGAGTTTTTGATATAGCTTATCTGTGTATATATTATAATGTTGGTCCACACCAAAACATAAAGAGCAAAGGCTTGCAGTCAGCCATTATGTCATAAGAAGAACAGTGTCCAACATCCCTCTGCCAGGACAACATGAAAAATGAAGACTTGTTCAGCAGATCACAATGTGAAGTACTTATTGGAGACAGGGTATCAAGGGAAAAGACATTTAGCAAATCATAAGGGAAAGTGAAATGAATGATAATAATTGGAGCACCTGATAAATTAGATTCCACTTGATTAGAAGTAGCCAGGTGGAAACCCTAGAACTTGATCCAGTAGATTAAACAAATATTTATTAAACAACTATCATGTGAATCTTATCCTTTAGCAAAACACCTTGCAAAGACAGAACTAAACTAGCCCCTGTGCTCAAGAATCTTACATTCTGCTAGGACAGGGAGAATTCAACTTGTAGACAGATAAGTAAGAAGAAAGTAATTTCAGAGGGAAAGAACTCTCAATTAGAGGTATCAAAGAAGGCTTGGCATATGAGGTGGAACCTGGATGGATTCTTGAAGAAACATGAATACTATGAGGAGATGAGATAAAGAAGTGTTGTGGCTCAGTCATTTTTTCAGTTATTTATGACTTTTTGTGACCCCATTTGGGATTTTCTTGGCAAAGATAGTGGAGTGATTTTCCATTTCCTTCTCCAGTTCATTTTACAGATGAGAAATGTGAGGCAGATAGGGTTAAGTGACTTGTCCAGGGATCACCTAGCTGGTAAATGTCTGAGGTCATATTTGAACTCAGAAAGATGAGTCTTCCTGATACCCAACCTGGCACTCTATCTACTTTGTCGCCTAGCTAAAGTAAGCTGTACAATTCAGGCATAGGGGATAGGTGTGAGAAGAGTTGGTGATTATTTTTTGCAGAGAAATGAGAGATGAAATGGTTCAGTGGACTAATAGACTAATCTGGTTGAAAAGAGAGTATGTGTGTAAAGAATATTAATATTTTTAAAATGGAGAAGTTGTTTAGAAATCAGATTTTTAACCAGAGGAGAGTGATATGATCAGACCTTTGCTTAAGAGGATTACTTCCTGGCTGTGTGGAATATGAATTAGAGAGAGAAAAGCATTGCAAAAGAAAGGTCAGCTAATCCAGAAAAGAGGTGAGAAGAATCTCACTCTGAGAGAAATTACTGAATAACAAAAGAGGAGTAGACTGCAAGAGATAATATAGTGATATAATCAACAACTGGTAGTTGATAGACTATATAAGAATGAGAGAGGCAGGAAACTAAGATGACCTCAAGCTTATGAACTAGGGAGGATAGTGGTACCATCAACATAAATAAGGAAGTTTGGAGGAGAAGTGATCTGGAGGGAAGGGAAGATGATTTCCATTTTAAATTTGAAATATAGATAAGACGTTCAGTTGGAGATGTCCAGCAGGCAGTTGGTGTTGTAGGCCTAGTGTTCTAGAGAGAGATTAGAAGTGTATATATTATAGAATCCTAGCTCTTAGATATGGAATGACCTTGGAAGCCTTCTAGTCCCACCCCTTTTGTCTTACAGATCAGGCAAATGAAGCCCATAGAAGTTAAGTGACTTGTCCAGGGTGCTACACATGGCTAGTGAATGTGAGGCAAGGTTTGAAGCCAGGTCTTCCTCACTCCAAGTCCAGTATTCTGTAATTGATTCACTCTGGAGGGATGGTATGTATCCTAGAGTAATGTTGTAGCTAACATTGAAGGTTGTAGATGTCTAATTAGATGAGTACTAAGAAAAGGCCAGGATATTTAGTGTCTAGGTCAACATTAACTTTGAAGAATACTCTTTTAATAGAATTGTGAGACATAAAAATGTGAGTGCAGATGACTTTGCTAGGAGTCTGGTTGTGAAAGGAAAAAGATACATAGGACAGGAACATGAGGAGCTGGCAGGGTCAAATGAAGGGTTTTTTTTAAGAATCTGTAGAATCTGCTTACATTTATAGCTAGTTAGGGAAAGGGCCAATAAATAAGGGGAAATGAAAGAGAGAGACAGATAGACCCAGAGAGACAGAGAAACAGAAAGATGAGAGACAGAGACACAGAGGGAGCCAGAGATAAAGATTTAGAGAGACAGACTAACAGAGAGAGAGAGAGAGAGACTAATAGAGAGAGACAGAGACAGACAGACAGAGACAGAGAGAGAGTTCAAAGGGAGTGGCTGGGATCAAAGGCTCTAGTCTCAGCTTTGACATGCTTTTAATCAATTACATGTGTAAGATATAAGAAGATGCACATAAAAATGTTAACAAATATGTAATACAGTATAATCATTATATGAGAGAATCGAGGGTTAAAAAAGATATTAACATATTAGGACAATGGTTCCCTGATGATGTTGAGTAGGGCTAAATGTGAAAGTCTTTGCAGAGGTTCAAAAAATCAATTGCAGAAATATGGAACTGGCTTACTTAGCTCATGTGAAAAAATATTAGATTTACTTAAATTTAGATAATTCATTGCAAACTCATAATGACTCATGTGTAATGTACCCCCCAAAACAAATTCAGTGCATTTAGACTGCATTAATAGAGGTATAGTCTCCAAAACAGTCAAGATCTCTAACCTGCCAGCTGTCATTACTATGTTTGTTCCTGGACACCACAGTTCAAGGGAGTTGTTAAACTAGAGGAGAATAAGTAGAATGAGAGACCTCAAGTCAACTAATCTAAAGAAAAGGAATAGATTTTGAGGATTCAAAAAGAGCAATTTACAAATATATAAAGATGTGTTTTCTAGAATAGGTATTAGATTTAGCTCCAGAAAATACAACTAGGTACAATGTATGGAAATTACAAAGAAACTCAATAAATGAATTTGCTAATTCTTAGTAATTCCTTGGATGGGTCTGTGAACTCACTGATCCAAGAGTTAGCTTCAGTAGTAACAGATTTCAAACTTTCCATTTCTGACCATTCTATTCTACTTTCATCCATGTCTTTCCCGAAGTTTGCCACAGAGGGCCCATTCAGTATGCTAAAAGACTCATCCCTCTCTCTTATCTTCTCATGGCCCATCTTCTCTCTGTGACTTTACTTGTATTCTTTAGAGTTCTCCTTTGGCTATACATTGCAGCTTGTTCACACCCATTGCATGCCTTTACACTGCCTTCTTTGGGATGCTTTTCTTTAGTTCTTCAGAAGCAGTGGTGTTCCATGTCTCTCTAACATACAGCAACACTGATAAAACATGTACATATATATGTATATGTACATATATATACATATATATATATTTTAAAGACCTTTGCTCTTATGAAAAACTTGAGGTCAGTAAAGGTGCTTTGAAATTTCCCCAAAACAATTGGACCACTTCTCTTCCTCCTTTTCAACTCTTGGCCACGCTCATTGTCCATCTGTCCAGTCTGCCTTACATAACATGTACTGTTGGATAAACGCTATAGGCTGTCCATTCAGATGCATGTTGAAATCTGGGCAACAGATATTCTTTGTCCATTTGTTCTCATATGTGGATGGACAGTTCAGACTTCTCGGAGCAATTACAGACCTAGGAAGCTCTACAGTATTTGGGGCCTTGATGTAACCAACATAATATCATCACAAGCAGCAGCATCTGGAGGACTTCACCATCCATAGGGAATCCCTTCTCAGCCAGACTTTGGTCTAGATTTCCTTTCTCACAGTGTTGAATACTTTTGCCAAGTAGATGCTTATGTTCAGATATAGTATAAATATAATAATTATAAAGAAAATAAATGCTTATTAGGAAGAGAGGGTACTAGCATTTTGGAAAAGTTGACCCAGAAAGAAGGTGATGCTTGAGCTGTACACACTGTGAGCTGGGCACAGAAATGTTTTAGTCATAAAATTTTTGAGTTGAAAGAGATATGAGGAATATATTGTATTGATGAAGTCCTAATAGGGCTGTCCTCAGCCCTAATATTCTAACTTCATTACAGACCCACTGTACCTACCTCGTCCCCCCAATGTCCTAACTTTATCATGTATGCCTCACTGCTTACCAGAACAACATAGTTCTCACAGAAACAGCAGGTGTGGGAACCCAGTCACTGCCTCTACATAACCACTGCTCCAGACCCATTCCCACAGAAACAGGTGTGTTCTTGCATTCAGTCACAATCACACCATCCATCTACCCCAAGACAGGACCACAATACCAAACTATCCATCTTGACCAGACAGGACCACAATAGCTAGCCAGTCGGAGGGCAGCATGACCAGAATGTTTAACCACCGAACCATAGATGAGACTCCTCCTCCATTAACTAATCCCTTACTTCTTAATATTAATCATATTTCTATATTTTGTGTAAATTTCTGTTATGTAATGGCATCTTTACCCTATAAAAATCCATCTTTCTCTCTCTGCAGTGGCTGGTTCCTCTTGGAACTTAGCCCACTCCATGGGAGACGTCAATCTCAATAAATACCTATAGTTAAATTACAGGTAGTCTGACTATGAATTCTTTGAGATGGTTCCACCACAACACATCATGAAACTGCAACAATTTTTGGAGTTTCACAGTTTAAACTGCAACAGTATCATAGCTGAAGAAACTGAATCCAAGAGGCCCAAGGTCATATGATCAGTTGCTATTTGAACCTAGACTAGAAGCTAAGTCTCCTGCTACCCAAGTCAGTATTCTTTCTCTTAACAATAATATTTAACAGTAAGATAGCACTTACTATGTGTCACGCACTTCACTCTGATCCCCACAACAGCCCTGGGAGATAGTTGCTCATAGTGACCATATTTTACAGATGAGGCAGCTATGGCAAACAGAGGTTAAATGACTTGCCCAAGGTCACACAATTAGACAGGTCTGAGGCAGGATCTGAACTGTGGCCCTCCTGACTCCAGGCTCATATGCTATCTACTATGCTACCTAGCTACATCTTAAGATCAAAGTTCACTATAAAAAAGGATAAATAAATTCAAAAATAAAAATTTTAACATTCAAATATAGGACTTCTTTTGTTTTATAGGTTGCAATTTCCCCTTAAAACTTCTGTGCTCTCATTGAATCAATCAATCAGCAAAATCTTTTTGTGTGCCTGTGTACCTTGACATGTCACTAGTTACTAACAGTCCACAAAAGAAATATAATGGAAGGTTTTTGTACACAAGGAACTTGTAATTTAAAGAGGGAGATAAGATATTTAGACATGGATGTATAGATATACAGATATTTATTTATATGAAACAACTGATGAATAAGATAGCATCTGGTAGTAATAGGAGGCAACAGGATATAGTGGCAGGAGAACTGCTTCTGCAGCCCAAGAGCCCAAGTTATTCCCACAAAAGGAGGAACTTGTGACTGGAAGCTGCTGGAAGGTTTTCATAGTGAATTTGTTTTTTCTTTGGTCATTCCAAAACTAACTAAAGGGCAAAAACAAGAGGAAATAAAAGAATGTTTTTTTAAAAGGTATGTAATGAATTTTCACCAATTTTCACTAAAATTACCATCTACTTTTCCAACTGTCTGTCTAGATCCTCAAAATCAATACAAAAAAAAATTCATCCCTAAGGCTTTTCTATCTTTTGAAAGCAAATCAAAATATTAAACATGCAGAAATAATTAACACATTTTAAGGAGCAGCTGTATATTTCTGAGTCTCTAATCTTACCCAAACGTCATGATAGTAACTAGAATATCTCCACAACATTTAGGTTAATATAAATATCCTCCAAATATTCTCCAAAATATCAGGTCTGAAACATATGGGATAATCTTCTAGGATTATTCTGTAATGTGAATTTATGTGAATCTCTCCTGCTACTTGTGTGACCTTGAACAAATCATTTAATCTCAGTTTCCTCATCTGTGAAGTGAGATTGCCTCTAGGTTTCTTACAGCTCTAATTCTTTGATCCCGAGTGGAACAATATAAGATAAAGAGAATTAGAAAATAGGATTTTGAGGAAGGAAGGAAGGAAGGAAGGAAGAAAAAGAAAAAAAGAAAGAAAAGATTATAAGATTATCTTGGGATATGTCTACTGCTCTTTCAGAGTTGCCATCATTGTTTATTAGATTTTTTAAAAAACAAAATGTACCTATAAATTAGTACTAATAAAATTTAAAATGCCAAACATGATGTTTCTAAAAATTTGAAATGAAAGCCAGTAGAGTTATCTCAAAAGGGCCTTTTTAACGGTTTTTTTTCTATTTGAAATTTATTCAAGCAAATTGAAACTTTTTCTTTCCCCCTATTTCACCACAATCTCTTTTAAAAAAAATAAGCCTCTATGTTACTTCCATGAAAAATTCTGGAACATCTAATGTAAATTAAACAATGTCAGTTCCTAGCCAGAAGGATAAAATACAGTTTCTGGGATAATTGCATACACTAAGTCTTTTTTGGCTTCACTTTTATGTGGAACATGTGTTTATATTTTGACCTTTTGTCTCTTTTTAAAATAAAATAAAGAAATGTTTTTACACAGCAGTAAGCAGACTAATTTTTTGGGGGGGAGGGGTGCCAAACTTTTAAAGTATACATGGCACAGCCTATTGCTAAAATATTTGTAAATGTTAGACCAACTCTGTTTATGTGTCTGATTCTTTTTTAGACTGGCTTGTTTTCATATAAGCCCTGACCTGAAAATTTTTATCTCAGATTCTTTCCACAAAATACTTATAGTAGAAACAGTCTGAGTCACTTTAAATTACTAGGTTACACAAATAGATTTCTCTCAACAACTCTCCCCGCTACAGACTCTCCACCCTGCCCCCCAAAAAGGAGGAATTAGTGATTGGCAGTTGCTACAGGGTTTCACATAGTGAACTGTTTTTAATTTGGTCATTCTAAAACTAATTAAAGAGCAAAACCAAGAGGAAATAAAAGAACATTTTAAAAGGTGTATAATGACTGTTTACCCATATCACTAAAATCACTGTCTACTTTTCCAAATGTCTGTCTAGATCCTCAAAACCAATACAAAGAAAGAAATCCATCCCTAAGGCTTTTCTATCTTTTGAAAGCAAATCAGACATGCAGAAATTATAAACACATTTTAAGCCTTTAATCTCACCGAGACATCATGATGATAGCTAGAATATCTTAACGCTTAAGTTAATATAAATACCTTCCAAAATTTCAGGTCTAAAACATACAGCATGACCTTCTAAACAGCTAAGATTAGGCTGTGATGCAAAGCTATATCCCACAAGACACATTCATTACAGAATCCTTAAATGTGAGTATTCCTCTTGTTGATTCTTGTGGATTGATCAATTCATTGAAATGAAGTTAGAAGGAACATTCTAACCATCTAATCTAACTTGCCGCTTAATGCAAGAATCTACTCTACAACATTCTAAATAGGTGGTTATCAATCTCACTAGAACAGTTCCTCTAAAGAGAGAGGTCATGCATTTCATAAAGCAACCAAGTAGCACAGTGGATAGAGCCCAGGACTTGGAGTTAGGAAGATCCACACTTGACTCCTACCTCAGATACTCCTTAGCTATCTGACTCTGGTCAAGTCAATTAACCTCTGTGTTCCTCAATTTCCTCATCTGTAAAATGGGGATTATAATAGTACCTACCTCACAGGGTTGTTTGTGAGGATCCAAGGAGTTACTCTATGTAAATCATTTTTGAAACCTTAAATGCTTTAAATACTAGCTATGATATTATCATTATTATGCAGGTCATTAAAATTTTATCCATGGAAACCATGAGACAAAGAAAATTTTAAATAATTCTAAATCCTGTGTGGACCCTTACTGGCCTGCATTAATTGTAGCAAAATGGCTGGGAAGGGGACCAAGAATTAGTATTTTGACTGTCAATGATTTTGACTATTGGAACTCCAAATGTGAGACTCTTTTCCAGTAATTACTGAGTGGATATATTGCTAGGACAGCTGAACCATTAAAATCTTGGCATTTTTACTACAAATGAACCAAAAAGAAAGGAAAGAAGGAAGGAAGGAAGGAAAGAAGGAAGGAAGGAAGGAAGGAAGGAAGGAAGGAAGGAAGGAAGGAAGGAAGGAAGGAAGGAAGGGAGGAAGGAAGGAAGAAAGGAATGAGGAAGAAAAGAAGCTATAGCTAAACTGTAGGCTGCATCATTGTTATACACACGTATGTATATATACATATATATACATGCATATCATACATTAGAAAAACAAAATCAATATTAAAATTTAGGGTAGTGAAATCAAACTTTCAGTTAGAGATAGGTCCTGAGGAGACCCACGTTAATTAGAAGTAACAGTTTGGCAATGTAAGATAGATAGGAATGGGCAGAGACTCAAAGCAGGGAAACCAGTTGAGTATTTGCTGCAAGAGGTAATGAAGGCATGAACCAAGGTGGTAGAGCTGGGTGAGCAGAGATAAGGGACCACATGGAAGATTTGCTATGAAGGTAGAAATGGTAAAATTTAGCACCTGATTATTGTATATGTAAGGTGAGGGTAAGTTGGGAGCCCAGAATAATGTCAGGATTACAAATATGGGAAACTAGAAGGATGGTGGTGCTTTTGATAGAAATAGGGAAGTTTGGGAAAGTGTCAGATTTAGGGGGAAAGATGATGAATTAAATTTTAGACATTTTGAATTTAACATGTCTATGAAGCATTTAGTATGAAATGTCTAAAAGGCATTTGGTGATGTGGAACTAAAGCTCAGGGGAGGAACTGGGGCTAGAAATATGAGTCTGATAACAGTCAAACCCATGGAAACTGATGAAGTTACCAAGAGAGTATATAGAGAGAGAAAAGAAGAGGGCTCAGGACAGAACTTTGGGAATACCCATAGTTACGGAGCATGATGTAAATGATAAGCAAGCAAAAGAGGTGTGGTCCAGAAGGCGGGAGGCAAACAAAGAGAAAGTAATATTATGAAAACTCAGAAGGGACAGAGGATTCAGGAGGAGGATAGTCAATAATATCAAATGCAGCAAAAATGCCTAGAAGGCTTAGGACTAGACCATTAGATTTGTCAGTTATGAGATCACTGGTAACTTTGGAAATAGCATAGGGGATTGGAATGCTAAAATAGGAAATCAAAAGATAACTGGAAAAACAGGCAAACTTGACCTTGGAGTACAAAATGAATTAGATTAGAGACTAATAGACTTTTGTCATGATAACTCATGGGTCATGGTAAACACTCTTTTTCAACAGCCCAAAAGGCGTGAGCATCACTGATGATAAATACTGAATTCAGATTTATCTTGTACTTTGCAGCCAAAGGTGGAAGAACTCTATTCAGTCTATTAAAATGTGACCTAGAGCTGACTGTGGCTCTCAGATCATGAACTTACTGACAAACTTAGACTTAAAATGAAGAAAATAGAGGAAAACATCAGACCATGTAGGTACCACCTAAATAATATCCCTTATGAATATGAAGTGGAGGTGATAAATAGAATTAAGGAATTAGAACTATAGACAGAGGTTCACAATTATGTACAGGAGGCAGCAACAAAAAACATCCCAAAGAAAAGCAACAGCAAGAAAACACAATGTCTATTCGATGACACTTTATTAAGGCAAGAAGGAAAGCAAAAGGGAAAGGACAAAGGGAAAAATATACCCAGCTGAATACAGAATTCCAGAAAACATGGAGGATAGATTTGAAGGTTTTCCTAAGTTAACAATGCAAAAGAGTGGAAGAAAATAATAGAATGGGAAAGACAAGAGGATTAGAAATATCAATAGAAAGTTTCATGAAAAATGAGCATGATAAAAGACAAAAATGGTAATGACAGACACAAAAGAGATTGATGGTAGGAGCCAAGATGGCGGAGTAGAAAGACTCATGTATGCTAGCTCCGAACCCACAACCCATAAATTTTCTATAAAATGGACTCCGCACAAATTCTGGAGCAGTGCAAGCCACGCAGCAATGCAGTGGAGGAGATTTCTGTTCCAGAGAGCCCTGAAAAACCGGCACCAAAGGTCCATCGTGTACTGGACAGCAGAGCCCAGCCCTGCCTGTGCAACACTGCCTGAGAGGAGCAGATCTGAGCAGGCTTCAGGGATGGAACCTCTGGCAGCCGTAAAGGTCCCTCCACCCACAGGCGCTACAGGTCAGTGAGAGAGACTTCTGGGCTGACCAAGAGGGGAGCGGGGTGTCTCCATAACTCAGGACCCCTGGGGAGGCAGTGGCAGAGGCAGCAGGAGGAAGTGGCGGCCAGGGGTTCCTGGAGCAGGCAGGAGCTCCGATCCATTATGGAAAGTCTCTACATAAACCCCCCTGAGGGAACTGAGCCTGGGAAGTGGCCCTGCCCCCACCTGAGCACCAGAACTTAAGCTCACATTGAATGGCATCTGTGCCCACTGCTGAAAACCCTGAGGCTGGGGAGCAGCATTTGAATCTCAGACCCCAAGCACTAGCTGGGCAGATCTAGGCGGGGGTGGAGAGGAATCTCAGAAGTCAAGTAACTGGCTGGGAAAATGCCCAGAAAAGGGAAGAAAAATAAGACTATAGAAGGTTACTTTCTTGGGGAACAGATGTTTCCACCTTTCATTTCTGATGAAGAAGTGCAATGCTTACCATCAGGGAAAGACATAGAAGCCAAGGCCTCTGTATCCCAAACATCCGAAACAGATATCGAATGGGCTCAGGCCATGGGAGAACTCAAAAAGGATTTTAAAAATCAAGTTAGGTGGAGGAAAAACTGGGAAGAGAAATGAGAGAGATGCAAGAAAAGCATGAAAAACGAGTCAATACTCTACCAAAGGAGACCCAAAAAAATGCTGAATAACACCTTGAAAAATAGGCTAACTCAATTGGCAAAAGAGGTCCAAAAAGCCAATGAGGAGAAGAATGCTTTCAAAAGCAGAATGGAAAAAGAGGTTCAAAAGCTCACTGAAGAAAATAGTTCTCTCAAAATTAGAATGGAACAGATGGAGACCAATGACTTTATGAGAAACCAAGAAATCACAAAACAAAACCAAAAGAATGAAAAAATGGAAGAGAATGTGAAATATCTCATGGGAAAAACAACTGACCTGGAAAATAGATCCAGGAGAGACAATTTAAAAATTATGGGACTACCTGAAAGCCATGATCAAAAAAAGAGCCTAGACATCATCTTTCATGAAATTATCAAGGAAAACTGCCCTGACATTCTAGAACCAGAGGGCAAAATAAGTATTGAAGGAATCCATCGATCACAGCCTGAAAGAGATCCAAAAAGAGAAACTCCTAGGAACATTGTGGCCAAATTCCAGAATTCCCAGGTCAAGGAGAAAATATTGCAAGCAGCCAGAAAGAAACAATTCCAGTATTGTGGAAATAAAATCAGGATAACACAAGATCTAGCAGCTTCTACATTAAGGGATCGAAGGGCATGGAATAGGATATTCCAGAAGTCAAAGGAACTAGGGCTCAAACCAAGAATCACCTACCCAGCAAAACTGAGTATAATACTTCAGGGGATAATGTGGTCTTTCAATGAAATAGAGGACTTTCAAGCATTCTTGATGGAAAGACCAGAGCTGAAAAGAAAATTTGACTTTCAAACACAAGAATGAGAAGAAGCATGAAAAAGTAAACAGCAAAGAGAAGTCATAAGGGACTTACCAAAGGTGAACTGTTTACATTCCTACATGGAAAGACAATATTTGTAACTCTTTTCAGTATCTGGGTAGTTGGTGGGACCACACACACACACATGGACACACACATGTATATACATGCGCGCGCACACATACAGAGAGAGCACAGAATGAATTGAATAGGATGGGACCATATTTTAAAAGAAATTAAGGTAAATGGTGACAGAGAAATGTAGTGGGAGGAGAGAGGGTGAAATGGAATGGGGTAAATTATCTCTTATTCAAGAGGCAAGCAGGAGACATTTTAGTGGAGGGAAAAAGAGGAGAGCTGAGAAAAAAACATGAAGTTCACCCTCATCACATTCGACTAAAGGAAGGAATAAAATGCACACTCATTTTGGTATGAAAACCTATCTTACAATACAGGAAAGTGGGGGAGGAGATAAGCAGGGAGGGGGGGATGATGGAAGGGAGGGCAATGGGAGGAGGGAGCAATTTGAAGTCAACACTTGGGGAGGGACAGAATCAAAAGACAGAATAGAAACAATGGGGAGCAAGATAGGATGGAGGGAAATACAGTTAGTCTTACACATCATGACTATTATTGAAGTCATTGGCAAAACTACACAGATATGGCCTATATTGAATTGCCTGCCTTCCCAAAGGAAATGAATGGGTGGGGAGGGAGGGATGGGGAGAATTTGGAACTCAAAGTTTTAGGAACAACTGTTGAATATTGTTCTTGCTACTAGGAAATAAGAAATACAGTTAATGGGGAATAGGAAATCATCTGGCCCTACAGGACAAAAGAGAAGATGGGGACAAGAGAAAGGAGGGATGATAGAAGAGAGGGCAGATTGGAGATAGGGAAAATGAGAATACTCACTGTATTGGGGTGGGGGGAGGGGATAAATGGGGAGAAAATTTGGAACCCAAAATTTTGTGAAAATTTTTTACACAAGTCAAATAAATAAATTTATATTAAAAAATAGAAAAAAGGGATTGAGAAAAAGTGGCAAGAATATAGAAAAGGACTTTACAAGGTAGATTGCAGCATCCTTGATAACAACAATGGTGTGATTAATAATTTAGAATCATATATCTAGGAGAACCGTATTTTAGGAACCATATATCAAGTGGGCCTTAGGAAACATTGCTAACAATAAGTCTATTAGAGGTGATGGAATTTCATCTGAGCCATTTAAAAATCTTAAAAGATGATGCTGTTAACCTGCTTCATTTTGTACTCCAAGGTCAAGTTTGCCTGTTATTCCAGTTACCTTTTGATTTCCTATTTTAGCATTCCAATGCCCTGTGCTTTCTCCAAAGTTACCAGTGATGTCATAACTGACAGATCTAATGGTCTAGTCCTAAGCCTTCTAGGCATTTCTGCTGCATTTGATGTTATCGACCATCTTCCTCCTGAATATGCCAGCAAATTTGGAAAACTCAGACGTGGCCACTGGATTAGAAAAGATCCGTTTACATACCAGTCCTAAAGAAAGGCAATGCCAAGCAGTGTTCAAATTACTGATCAATTGTGATTATTTCACATACCTCCAAGGTTGTTCTTAATATCCTGCAAGCTAGACTTCTGCAATATGTCAACCAAGAATTACCAGAAGTAAAGGTGGGATGTTGAAAAGGCAAAGGAACTAGAAAACAAATTGCCAACATTTGCTGGATTATGGAGAAAGCAAAGGAAGTCCAGAAAAACATCTACTTTTGAATCATTGACTGCTAAAGTCTTTGACTGTGTGGATCACAACAAAATATGGCAAGTCCTCAAAGAGATGGGAGTACCAAATCATGTTACCTGTTGCTTGAGGAATCTGATGTGAGTCAAGAAGCAGCAGTTAGAACTGAACATGGAACCACTGGTTGGTTTAAGATTGGGAAAGGAATACAACAAGGCTATACGTTGTCACCTTGTGTTTTATCTTACATGCAGAGTATCATGCAAAATACCAAGGTGGACAAGTCAGAAGCTGGAATTAAGGTTGTCAGGAGAAATACTGACAATCTCAGACATGTAGACAATACCACTCTGATGGCAGAAAGTGAAGAGGAATTAAGAAGCCATTTGATAAAGGTGAAAGAGGAGAGTGTGAAAGCTGGCCTGAAGTTTAACATTAAAAAAGATCATCTTCCCATCCTCTGCCCCATCTTCCTGATAAATAGAGGGAAAAGAAGCAGAAGTAGTGTCAAATTGAGTGTCTTTCCATACAGCTACCACTGTGGTCAACTCATCACCTTTGATCTGAACTATTGGAATAGCCCCTCGTTGGTTTCCCTCCTAAAGTCTTTATTCCAAACCATCCTCCACATAGTAGAGGTCAGAGTGATTTTCCTAAAGTGTAAGTCCAACCATGTTACTCAGTAAATTTCAGTGACTTCTTAGTACATCTATAATTACATACCAGCTCCTCTGTTTGGCATCTAAAGTTCTTGAGAACCTGACCCCATCCTATCTTTCCAGTCCTTTCATGCATTATTCCCCACCACATATCCTACAATCCAATCATTGTAGTCTTTTTGACATCCCTCATATGCAACACCCCATCTGCCAACTCTGTGACAGACCATTTCCATACCTGAAATGTTTTCCATCTTCACCTACTCTTCTTGGAATGTTTGGCTTCCTTCAAGACTTAACTCCATTACCATCATCTAAATGAGGCTTCTCCTGGCCCCCTACATTCTAATTCCCTCCAAGATTACCTTTCTTCTGTGTTTTATATAAGCATACATATATGTGTACATATCTATAGATCTGTGTCTATTTCTGTATCTACTATTTCTTCCATTTGTATATAAACTCCTTGAAGGCAGGGACTGTTTGACATTCATCTGTGTGTCCCCAGTGTCTAGAGCATAGAAGATGCTAAAGAAATGTTTGTTAAGGAAGACACAAGGGAAAGGAAAAGATGTGAACATTAACAGCAAATAATTGAAATAATTTCAAAATTAATATAAATATTATGAGTAGGTGTCAGAACCAGTGTATTTAGAGCCTAGACCTCAATCTGTTTTCTGAGGTTTGAGGTGGGTACTTCTGTGTATGTAAGACCTGGGATTAGATTAACCAAAGACAGAGTAGATTTTATGAGGAGTAATTCCTCACCTATGAATCCCTAGAAAAGCTTCCCCAGTTTGGGTCAGCACCCATAAAACCCTACCAGTCAGTCAAATGAAAGAGCAATTCAAAGCAGAAGACAAGAGAGCAAATAAAGTGACAAGATCTCTCTAGATACTGATGGATCTCACAGATTAGTTTCTACATTCCCAAGGAGGAATCAAAGATAATAGCTTGCATTTATAGAGTGCTTCAAGAGTGGCAAGATGTTTTCCCATACTATCGAATCTGATTCTTACAACAACACTGGGAGTTAGTTGGCGGCTGCAATCATCATTTTATAGAGGGAAATGTGACTGAAGGGTTAAGAAATATTAAATAAGACACAAATTACTAAATTGAACAGAATGGAGGAAAAGACATTTGCTATGTCAGAAAGAGTTTAGGACTTACTTTTTATTCAAATGTGCATGGAACGTTTACAAAATTTAGTCAGATTCTAGGATATAAAGAATTCATAAATACAGAACAGCAGAAATTTTATAAATATTAATCCAACTCAATTCAGATAGTAATCAGTAATGATAATGTGATCAAAATATGGAGGCCTAAATACAAAGTAAAAATGATTAGCTTAAGAACAATTGTCTCAAAGACCAATTTACATAAATAATTTAAAAATTAAAGACGATGACAATAATAGAACATTGAATTTTATGGAATGTAGCTAAAAGTGGTTCATAGGGATAAATTTATTTTCTTGCATACTTATATTAACAAAAAAGAGGGAAGCTGAATTTGCAGTTCAAGAAATTGGAAAATTGACAAGTTAATATGTTCAGAAAAGGCTCAAAAAAAAGATATGCCTTATAAAAGAGGAAAAAATCAGTGAAAAATCAGAGTCCAGGATTTGGAGTTGAAACACTGTGTGACCTTGGACAAGTAATTTCCCCTTTCTATGTCTCATTTTTCTTCTTCTTAAAGGTTCCTTCCAGCTTTGTCTACGAAGGAAAAAGCAAACAAATAAAATCACTGTAATTTTTTAAAAAGCGCCAAACATACAACCAGTTATATTAGAATCAAAACAGAACCAGGCTTTTAATTTCTGTCTGTTTTTGTAACAACCAATAAAACTGAACCAAAGCAAAAAGGTAAATTAAATTACTAAAATAAAAAATGGGAAAAGTCAATACCAATAAATAGCACAGAAATAAAGAATACCAGTATAGTGGACAATTATGTGTGGTACAGTGGAAAAGAGAGCTGTGTCTGGAGGCAAAGGTCCTGAGTTCAAATTCTTTCATTTACTACATGTATGACTTTAGGCAATTCATTTATCTTCTCTAGTTAGTGTCTGTAGAATGATTTTGGAGGTCCCTTCTGGTCTAAATCTGTGAAAGCTGAGGCATTTAGGGTCCCATATATCAAGTTGGAAATATTAAGGTATTAGTGGTGACATTTAGAGAAAGATTAGTGGTATAAATTAGACAGTAATGAGCTAAAACTGCATACAATTGTTTCCTCTTTCAAAAATCTAAAATCACTATAAGAAACATCAAAGGTAAATCTAAAATCTAAAAGTCGCATTTGGGGTATGTTTTCATAGCTCTGGAACAGATAAATTCTTAGGCTGTGACTTAGAGGAAATTTAAAGAAATAAAATAGATGAATGTGATTGTATTAACAAAGCTTTTCTAGAGTAAAAGTAATTCATCCAGAATAATAGTAATAGCAATCAGAAAATCATGATTACTGACAAATCTTATCTCATTTCATCCTCATGACAACCCTGGAAAGCAAATGCTGTTGTTATCCCCATTTTACGAACAAGGAAACTGAGGGAAACAGAATTTTAGTGACTTGCTCAGGATCACACAGCTAGTAAGTATCTGAGATTTGAACTCCAGTTTCCTACCTTCCTGAATGAGAAGAAAAGGAATTCATTGAGAGAAATCCTTGTATTGCACTTCTTACTAAGTGTGACATCTAAAGTTTGTAAGAAATTGACAAATTTATAAAAGCTGTAAGATAAATGGTCAAAATCTTAAATAGTGAGTTTTTAAAAGAAGGAACAAAATGTCAGCCACCCACTTGAAGGAAAAGGGAAGGGTAGAGAAGGCAATAAACATTTACATAGCACCTAGTGTGTGCTAGGCACTATGCTAAGGACTTTATGACTGTTATCTCATTTCATCCTCACAACAACCCTGCATTATATCTCCACTTCGCAGTTGAGGTAACTGAGGCAAACAAGAGTTAAGTGACTTGTCCAGGGTCACATGGCTAGTCAGTATCTAAAACTGGATCCAAACTCTGGTCTTTCTGATCCCAGGTAAAGTGCTCTATCCACTGTACCACTGTATCCATTGTACCTGTCTTGAAAAAAGTTTTCAAAACCTATAGTATTCAGATATGCAAATAATCCATAATAAAAATCAAAATTCAATGTTGGTGTACCCTTTAGTGTTATAAGGACATATTCCATTAATGGAGAAGTTGTAAATTGCAAAAGTTATATGGAATTATATAGTCATAAAATATGACTAGACTTTGAACCTGTGTTTCCACTCTTGGAGATATAACCTAAGAAGATTATTGAAAGAAAACTCTTATCTATATGAAAATATTCTTTGCAGCATTATTTGTATTTGTATATTCTAATCCTAGGACTGGCAAATTATGGTTTATGGATGTAATGCTATTTTGTTCCACTATAAGAAATATCAAAGATAAATAATTCAAATTAATGTGGGAAAACTTTTTCTATGAAGTGATAATATGTACCAAAGACTGTCATACACATTGAGCATAACTATATAGTTAAAAGTAGCTGATTCATGCTATCTGTATGTGCAGAAAAGTTAAATCAAAAGGGGTCAGGATAACACCCAGGGATGTTTTTCTTTGCCTTTGCATTTGTACTGCTAGCATTTAGCACAAAGCTTTGCACAAATTAAGCTTTTGCATTCCTTCATTTGTTGAAGTTAACAGAGCCATCTTTGAAAAGTGTAAATAGTAAATACCATAAATCTATGGGCATGGGTACAGTCATTTACAATAACGTAGGACTTTTTTTTTGTTCCATCTCATGCTTATTTTTCTTTCAACACTACTTAAATTTTAACTTTAAATATTTAAAGACAGATTTACTTAAAAACATTAAAATAAATTTATATTAAAAATTTCCTTTATAACCCAATTTAGAGAGTAGAAAGCTTCAGAAATTAAAGAAATGACAAGTTCCTAAAAACAAAGTTCCTTTAGCAATGCAAGAAGCCAGAGTTTGCTGCAACGAAGCAATTTCCAAGTATTTGCCAAAGTAATTAGTGATAAAAATGTAACCCTGGAGTGGCCTCTGGAATTATTAGAGTATTCTTCTTAATTTAAGTGGAATAGTTTTTCCCCTTTATATGAAAATTTAAAAAATAAAAAGCAGAAAGTTTCACAAGTTCTTGGGGAAAGATTTGTAAGCAAAAGGTTAAATATCTTCATCTCTTTGGATCCATCCTATTCCCTACAAATGACCCTATGTTTTCCTGTACTTGCCTGGTAGGGCTTAAAGACAGTAGATTCCCCAACCCTGCTCAGTCTGCTCAGTGATCCCAGGTTAAATTAAATCTTTGAAAATAAATCTGATTGTGTTGCCAATATAGTAGGCATCAATTAAATGTTTTGTTTTGTTTTGTTTTAAGAAAAATACTCCTGGAATTTTTTTTCTCTATTTAAAGACTTGGACTGACCATTTTTAAGCCTAGCTTTTAATGATTAAGACTTTCATGTTTTTCTAGCTTCTAATAGCTTCTGGGACTTGGGTGGTAGTATTTGCTCAGTCTTGTTATTATATTCCAATTTTAATAGGTTTAATACTCCTTTTTGGTTTGTGCCTATGATTCCATTCATGTAGGCAACTCCCTGTGAGCGTATACTTTCAAGCAGAATAGATAAAGGTAGTGTCCTTACAGTTTTAGAGACTTCTCTAGATGCAAGGATGAGGAAGCTGCAGCCTCACAGCCACATGTGGCCCTGCAGGTCCTCAAGTGCAGGCCTTTGACTAAATCTAAACTTTACAGAACAAATTCCCTTAATAAAAGGATTTGTTCTGTAAAACTTGGACTCCCTCAGAAGGCCACACCCATTGAGGCTGCAGGTTCCCCATTCCTAGTCTAGAGGAATTGAGAGATTAAATGTCTGTTCCAATGTCATTTAACCATTACGTTCTGAGACCAAACTTGACCCTGGTCTTAATGACAGAGACTAGCTCTCATTCACCATACCACCTCACTCACTCTCATTTAATACATATATATGTGTGTGTATGTCTGTGTGTGTGTGTATATATATACACATATATATGTGTATGTGTATATGTATGCATGTATAAAATCTTTAAATTCACTGAGTGTTTTCTTGAGATTGGCCTTATAAAATATTTCATACACACATTT